>OY970820.1:56924260-57241760 GCA_963853835.1 Calendula officinalis
AATTTGCCATGCCTATACACAAATGCATAATTTATAATTCATGGTTATACAAAGAACGAAGAAAAATATTAAATAAAATTGAAGAATCAACATTATCAATCATAATTCATGGTTCAACAAATAAAGAGTAGATACACAGTGCTTAAAGACGACATAAAATCTATGAATTAAACATTAAATATTGAAACGCCTCGCATTCCAATTGGTAAACATATTAGCAAGAAGGTCTCTACGATTGGTCTACTCTTGTGAAGGCCCAACCGTAGAAATAACATTGTCATGATCGTTTCCAGGTTGTGTGTGATTTGTTGGGATTTCGTTATCTACAGGGTCTTCGCTAATTTTTGTTCGTATGAAATTGTGTAACAAACAACAACCAATGATGATATGTGGCATGGACTCTATTAGATGATATGAGTTATCACGCAAAATAGCCCATCCAACTTTAATTAATCCAAAACATCTTTCTATGACATTCCTTGCCGACGAATGTCTCTTATTAAACAGTTCTCTGGCAGTTGTAGGCACCCGAGACCAATCATTTAGGTGGTAACATTGACCATGATAAGGGGTTGTAAAACCTTCACCATTCGTAAACCGGCATCACAAAGATAGTATGTTCCTACAATTAACCATAAACTCTTTGTTAGTTAAAATATTCAATTGTACATATATTAATTAAATACAGTCTATCACATACCATGACTTATTTTAAGGCCATTAGGTCTACTAAATGCATCTCGTAGAATTCTACTATCGGCTGCAGAACCCTCCCATCCCGCTAATACATACGTAAATAAAAGGTATCTCGGACATAATCCAAGTACTTTGGTACAAATCTCCCCCTTTCGTGTTCGATATGGTTTTCGATCAACATCAGAGACTTTAACTTTCACATATGTTCTCTATCTAATGCTCCAAGGCAACCCCTCATAAAAATTTAATATTACTTAGTAAATTATATTACCAAAGAGTAACTTTAATAAAAAAAATCCATTTTGACTTGCCTTAAACAATTCCCATCTCTCTTCAGTTTCATTATGTCTATTAATTTTCTCTCCTTCTTTTAATTGGTGTGTGTATGTTTTAATAAATTCTTTGGTTTAGGTAAACCGCCATTCAAAATGTTATACGGTAGGAAGTGCCGAACGCCTATCCGCTGGGGCGAAGTTGGGCACAAAGTGTTGAGTAGCACTGAAATCGTATTGAAAACTACCGAAATGATTCAGATGGTTCGTGAGAGGCTGATTACCGTACAGAGTCGCCAGAAAAGCTATGCGGACAAGAGACGTTCCGTTATAGAATTCCAAGTCGGGGATTATGTGTTGCTAAAAGTTTCCCCGTGGAAGGGAGTAATCAGGTTCAGGAAGAGGGGAAAGTTGGGACCTCGTTATATAGGTCCTTATCAGGTGATCGCAAGAATTGGAAAAGTTGCTTATCGTCTAGATTTACCAGAAGAACTCCGCCTTATTCATAATACTTTTCACGTTTCACAACTTAGAAAGTGTATTGTAGACGAGTTTGTAGTTGTGCCATTAGAAGATATCCAGATTGACGAAAAGTTGAACTATATTGAGCGTCCGATTGCGATTCTTGACCGCAAGGTCAAGACTTTGCGCAACAAAGAGATTGTGTTAGTTAAGGTGCAGTGGCAGCACCGTAAAGGTTTCGAGTGGACATGGGAACCCGAGTCTGAGATGCGTGATAACTACCCCGAGCTATTTCTCAGCAATGACTTCGAGGACGAAGTCCGATTCAAGTGGGATTGAGTTGTAACGCCCCGATTTTTATAATTGAATTTAATTACGTTTTATTTGTCAAAAAAAAAAAACATTATTTGTATTACTTAATGTTATGTGATAGGTGACGTTCGATTATCTATGAACTTTACTGTGTGACGCCTCGCGTGTATGAATAATTAATTGTGTGATGTTCAATTTCATTATCGTGACATTTTATTATCGCGACGTTAATCCCGAGTTCTAAGTGGTAGTTATTGGCGTGTGATTATGAGGTTAGTAATTAACACTAGACGAATACAATTCCCGAACTTCTAATTAATTCTCGAGCATACGTCTCGGTGAGGCCGGCCGGAGGGCCAAGGCCGAACCTTAGATGATTATGAAACCCAAGTTCGGTCTTGAGAGAGTTAAGACCAATCAATCTTGATTTCTCCCTTGTGCGTGTCCCTAAAGTCCAAGTAATACACGTTATGGGCTAGTTGATTCTCACTGCCTTGTGTCTAACTTTAAGGAGGTGGGGCCGGTCTTTTTGAGTGTGGCCAAGCCCGATTGGTGCATGAGAGGCCTAGAGTCCAAGAGCAACATACTTAAGCCTACTAAAACCTAAAACCCCATTCCACTTGTAATATTTCAATTCAGCCGCAACATCCCCCTTTGTTCTGTCTCTTGTTCGTGAAGCAACCAGGAGGAAAAGTTCAAGTTTATTTCTTTCTTCTTCACCCATTGAAAGTTGTGACCATTAGAGCAGCTCCTTCACTCGTATACCAAGCAATCCCATCCACAGCTTCTTCGAGGGTGTTGAGGACGAGCAGAAGCAATACCAAGCAGGTGGTTGCACCGAGTTATAATTGACGGTAATATTCTCGGCTCCGGTTCTCTCTTTCGAGTTGTGTCCCTATATAACTGTGGCGTTCTTGTTTTGGGTTCACTGATTTGATCGAGCAGAAACTTTGGACAATCTGGTGGACTAGCAGAATTCCCGAGCACGTGCCGTTTGGTGGTCAGATTCCACATTCTAATCGGTAGTCTTTGTTTCCATTTGTTTGTTTCTCTTCGTTATGTAGTTCGGTTCCTTGTTTCTGTGATTTTGATCGTGATTATTGTAGGGATTTGACAGGAGGGTACCGAGCCATTGAGGGCTCGGGATAATGCTTGTTGAGTATTGTTTTGTTGGCTTTGTTCCTCGTATCATTGTTTTGATTCCGTCCGAGTTTTGTTTCAGTCTGAATAGTATGAGTCTGTGAAATATTTCTGAGATTTCAGTATCGGGTTCTATTCACTGTTTTGCTACAAGTGTCGGTTTGGGTAAGGATGGCGGGCTTATAATCTACACGTTTTATTAACCGAAAACCAGGAACCGAACCCGTAGGGTTCTTGGTTCCCTAAACCGAATTAGATTTTTCAATAGAAGACTAAATAAAAGGTAAACAGATTTCTGAAGTTTAAATTAGTCTCGCGACTGTCGGGTGTCTCGGGAATGAGCGGGTTGAGTCGGCTTGATATAACGTTTTTCAAGTTCACTGTTTTCGGGCAGAATCTGCCTTCTGTGCTCAACTGTTTTTGAAGTACTTAAATTAATCTTTTGAGCTTTTGGCCCGTGCTGGGACCTTGTTTTCTGAGTTAGCTTTTCAATGCCGCAACCCCTCTCGTCAATCCGAATTACGGTTTAAAAGTTGTGTCGGTTTTAATATACTGCTGTTAGGAAAATGACCTGTGCGACATGTCTGTCTTGCGACACTGTTTTGAGGCCCTTAGAATCTGTTTTGACCAGTGACAGTCTCACAGAGATATGTAGTTCTGGTCGTCTACCTTTCATGGTAAAAATATGGAATAAATATACTGCACAGTTTAGGAGTTATGGCAGTTCCCGTGAGACCGACGGGTGCTGCCAGTTTTTCTAAAATAATGATAAGGGGTTAGATTTTAATTTGGGGTTTCGCTTTATGTTTTAGGACCGTCTAGGAGATAGCGTGCTGTATCTTTCCCGTGAACCCGTTGGAGCTTACATTTCTCGAGGTGAGTATTCTCACCGTGTATTCATTTATAATGATACGTGCATGACTTATGTGGTTAACTGTTTTGATCTGTTTTTACTTTCTGTGTGTTGATCTGTTATCTGAGTAACTGAGTGACTGTTTTTACATACCACTGATCTGAGACAGACGTGCCGAGTATCTGAGCCGGTACCGAGTCATTTTCTGCTACTATGTGACAGGGCTATCTGTGTGGTTTATGTTATGAGTTGAAAACATAAAAATAATTAATAAATCTTAGTGGAAATTCTGTGTGGTAATTCTGTGTGGAAATTCTGTGTGGTAGCCTGAGTGGCATTTTAGTGTAAGGAGAGACGAGGTTGATCTCTCGACTCGATTTACACAAGCGCGCTATATAAATTTAAAAGATACGAAAACTGAGAAATTAACTGAGTAGTAAATGAATAGGAGTTCACTTGTGTGCCCTCATGTATTGTACGTTGTAGTTGTTTACATTTTGAGTTTATTCACTCAGCTTCCCTGCTGACCCAAAAATCTCCCTCACATTTTCAGGTACTAGCAAAGGAAAAGAGAAGGTGGACGGTTGACTGTTGTACTACTTCTGAGTGCTGATGTGAAACATTTTTATTATTTTAAAACTCTGAATTTATTTAAGACTTTTCCGCATTAAATACCTTGTTATAGCAAATAATTATTTTGGGGATTATTTATGGGACCTTTTTGATTATAATCTTGCACACAAAATTTTTTAAAATCTTGTAAATTTTAGGGTGTTACAAGTTGGTATCAGAGCACTGACTTGAGGGATTTGGATTCGCAAGGGGCGAATTCAAACTCAAGTTGAATTTTTTTTTTAGAAAAGATTAAAACAATTTCTGAGAGAAGTTTCACATCAAACGTACAGCATGTCACGTCGACCCTCGTTTTTCCTGCTGCCGGTAATATTTACGTTTTGTTTAATATTAAATATTAAGTCTCGTCGAGAGCAAATTTCGAGTGTTTTGTGACATCGACGCTACGGATACAGTATATATATATATATATATATATATATATATATATATATATATATATATATATATATATATATATATATATGAAGTGAGTTCCATTGAGAATTAATATATTATGTGAGAATGTGAGAATAGATCTCAGCCACTCATCTCCTTCCAGCCCTCACGCGCGCGGTGGCATTTTTGTAATTAAGTCCAACTTTCTTTCACGCGCGCGGTGGCATTTTTGTAATTAAGTCCAATTTTCTCTGTCCCACACGCGGTGGCATTTTTGTAATTAAGTCCAACTTTTCTTTAATCATCGATGATTAAACTTGGTTTTATTAAACTTTTGAGATTGTTTTAATCATCGATGATTTAAACTGGGTGTAGTGTTCAATCATCAATGATTAATAGAACAATTTTGTCTTTAAAATCAAAGATGCTGTTTAATCATCGATGATTAAACTTGTCTCCGTTTTTTAGATTCTTAATTCTTTATAAGATGTTGTTTAATCATCGATGATTAGCGTGTTTGCTTTCTTTATTATTTGATTAAACTTTTCTTTAATCATCGATGATTAAACTTTAATCATCGATGATTAAACTTTAATCATCGATGATTAAACTTTAATCATCGATGATTAAACTTTATCTGTGTAATAATCATAAGATGCTCCTTAATCATCGAGGATTAAACGTTTTAATCATCGATGATTAAACATTAATCATCGATGATTAAACATTAATCATCGATGATTAAACTTTAATCATCGATGATTAAACTTTATCTGTGTAATAATCATAAGATGCTCCTTTAATCATCGATGATTAAACGTTTTAATCATCGATGATTAAACGTTAATCATCGATGATTAAACTTTATCTGTGTAATAATCATAAGATGCTCTTTTAATCATCGATGATTAAACTTGATAATGTGTTTAATCATTAACGATTAAACCTGGGGTTGGGTTTAGTCATCGATGATTAAAAACAATCTTAAAAGTTTAATAATTGATGATTAAACACTACACCTAGTTTAATCATCGATGATTAAAGAAAAGTTGGTTTTAATTAAAAATGCCACCGCGTCTGGGACAGAGAAAGTTGGACTTAATTACAAAAATGCCACCGCGTGTGGGACAGAAAAGTTGGTCTTAATTACAAAAATGCAACCGCGCGTCTTTTTGCCTAATTCTCACATTCTCACCTAATTATCAATTCTCAATGGAACCCTCCCCTATATATATATATATATATATATATATATATATATATATATATATATATATATATATATATATATATATATATATATATATATATATAGGGGTGAGTTATATAGAGAACTCATAAACCCTTATTAGCCAATCAGAAATTAGTTTATATTTTCCATTTATTTAAATGTAAAGGGAAATTCCGGTATTCACATAATTTCATATTTATAGAAACAATTAATTGAAATCTTATAATCATGGAAAGTAGAGATTTTGTATATCAATCTTCCGTTTAAAAAATAATTTACCCCACATTTTCTAGAATTTTAGCACCTTTCACGGAAATGTTTTACACCATCTGGTTTTTTAATTTGTATGAACTGGGTTAACGTGTTTGCATTTATGTTTTTGTACTCGTTTGTTTTTAGTGTACTGAACCAACGATTTGTTTGAAATTATGGTCGTGATACATATGTTTTTTGGTTCAGTTTATAGCTTTTTATAAATAATGGTCGTAGAACGTTTAATTCATGGTATTGTAATAGTGTAATCAAAACATATATAACATTCATGTAATCAAAACATAGATGTCTTCACAAAATCATAGCTAAAAACAGATAAATCATTGATGTCTTTACAAAATCAAAACATTGATGTCTTTACAAAATCAAAACATTTATGTAATCAAAACATTGATGTCTTCACAAAATCAAAACATTGATGTATTTCTCTCTTTCGTCAACTACGTGTTGTGCCTGTCAAAACATTGATGTATGTCTTCACAAAATCAAAACATTGATGTATTTCTATCTTTCGTCAACTACGTTTTGTGCCTGTCAAAACATTGATGTGTGTCTTCACAAAATAAAAACATTGATGTATGTCTCTCTTTCGTCAACTACGTGTTGTGCCTGATTCAAAATAATCTTAAATTGCAGTAATGCAATCCATCGTAACCTGATTAAAAAAACCTTATATTGCAGTTATGAAAACAATCATACCACCAAAAAATGATCTTAGAGAATGCCGACATACAAATATTGTAAAACATCAGTGGTTCCTATTGAACCAAACTGAATTTCATTTATGCAAAACCCCTTAAAAATAACAACTTTCAATCTTTTAAATATTTGATTTCATTACCTTCTGATGTCTCGCCGGCCACCACAGATCTCGCCGGATAAGTTATAATCGTCACCGCCGCAGATCTCGCTAGATGATGAGTAATCGCCACCTTAAAACCGTATAACGGTTGGGCAGCAACTTTTGTTGCAGGTGTATGAGGAAGCCGGCAGATGAGAGATCTTGAGAGAGAAATATAGTTGTGAGAGAGAGATGAAGGGTTGATTTTAGAGATAGAAAGTGATTTAGGTAAAGAAACGTGAGTATTAAAGAGAGAGTTATTAGATAATGGGGTATATTGCGGTAATTAAGGAGCTGCAGTTATTAGATATATATTTTCCTTTTTTAATTCTTTTTTTAAAACAAAAAAAAAACGTAATTGTAATGTCAGATTACGAAAATACCCTTTTTATTTAAAGAGAGAGTTCTCTATATAACTCTCCACTATTATTAACTTGACGTCTAAGTATCATTAAAAGTAAAACTTTCTAATATATTTTCTGATATATTATATATTTTTATATATATAGCAAGATGCCGCAAACCAGACCTACTGCACAAGAGTTGAGGACCATGATGACTGAAGTGTTGGGGCAGATGTTACCCAAGATGTTTCAGGATATGTTTAATGAAATCACTGATCAGGTCAGCCATATGTTGCATACCGAGTTCGCTGCCAGAGATGCTGTCACGCCGCAACCGCCTGCACCAAAAGCCTTCACTTACCGAGATTTCTCTGTGTGTTCACCCCCTGAATTTAAGGGTGAAACTGACCCGAAGGTGGCGATACGTTGGCTTGCTGACATGGAAAGCATTTTTTGAATCTCTCGATGCCCCACAGACTTGAAGACGACTTACGCGTCACACTCACTGAAGGGTGAAGCCAAAGAATGGTGGAAACCACTAGCAGCATCCATGACTGAGGAGCAGTTGACTTGGGAAGTATTCGTGGAGAGGTTCAAGAAGCAGTATGTGCCGCGCGTAGAGGTAGAGCGGATTACCCGAGAGTTTCTAAGCCTTCAACAAACTACTGAGTCTGTTAACACCATCACTACTAAGTTTTGGGAGATGGCCTCGTTTTGTCCCGAATATGCTGCAACGGAAGAGATGAAGATGGCTCGATATTTGGATACGCTGCGTAGTGATATTCGAGAATTTGTGGGAATGACGAACCGTAATTCATTGGCAGATATGATTGAAGCGGCACGCGGTCGCGAAATTGAGCTAGATCACCAGAAGAAGGATCATAAGAGAGCATTGCCACCGTCTCAGGGGAACTCGAGTCAGGGTAATGAGAAGAAACAACGATTCGAGTTCAAGCCATACAGAGGGGGAAATTCAGGCAGGAGCGGCCACACTGGAGGTAACGCGCGTGGTGGAAACACACGTCGAGACGATACGAGGATCGCGCCTCGTGATGCAACTGATAAAGATGAAGTGAGACCGCCGAGGATGTGTTACAAGTGCGGGCAGACTGGGCACATGGCGAATGCATGTCCCATAAAGGGGCCTGTGTGTTACTACTGAAGGGAAGAGGGCCATTTGAGGGACGATTGCCCAAAGAAGAGGGATGGTGGAAGAGGTGCCGATTCCTACATTTTTATTTTTACTATTTTCATCTATTATTTTTATACCCTCTTATTTGACTGTGTGTGTATATATATATATATATATATCCTTATATAATCAATAATAGGTGATACTAGAGGTGGACCCGTGATCAATCCGGCTCCAGCTACCCTTAGAATTACTGAGGGGGCTACTACTAGGGCTCGAGGACGAGCCTATCAGATGACTGGGGAGGAGGCCAAGAAGGCTCCTAATGCTGTTGCTGGTAAATATTTTATCTTATGAGTATTATTCAATTTATCATCTGAACTATTATTTGGGTTTTAATCTGAGTGGAATTTGCATGAGTACTACTGTGTGATTCTAATTCTGTGTGCATTTTGTGATCTCTGTGCAATAGGTACATTTTCTGTGAACGACATACCTTCTTTTGTGTTATTTGATAGTGGGGCAACCCACTCGTTTGTCTCTTATGCTTTTAGAAAGTTGATGTCCCATAAATTAGAGGACCTTTCTGAGCCCTTAGTGATAGAGGTCGTCAATGATAAAACTCTAGCTGTTACAAAAGTTTACCGTGGATGTCTGATTGAGCTTTGTGGGGAGAAATTCCCCATAAACCTTATTCCTATTGCTATGAGAGAGTTATGTGTGATCGTGGGGATGGATTGGATGACCGAATACCACGCGGAGATTCTCTGTCACCAAAAGCAAATCCGTATCAAACCTCCAAGTGGGATTGAATTGTTAATTCAGGGTGATGTGAATCGATTAGTGCCAGCACTGTGTTTGGCTGCTAGTACCAAAGACACCATCAGAGATTCGTAGTTTCCTGGGTTTAGCTGGGTATTACCGTCGTTTTATCCAGGATTTCTCCAAAATCGCTTCGCCATTGACAAAGTTGACCAAGAAATCAGCCGCATTTAGTTGGGGCAATCAGCAACAAGAGGCTTTCGAAGCGTTGAGGAATCGGTTATGTGAGGCGCCGATTCTAGCCCTGCCAGAGGGTGTAGAAGACTTTGTGGTTTATTGTGATGCGTCTATTCAGGGTCTGGGTGCCGTTCTGATGTAAAGGGGTAAAGTGATCGCGTATGCTTCTAGACAGTTGAAGTCTCATGAGGGCAACTATCCTACGCATGACCTTGAGTTAGGTGCGGTTGTGTTTGCCTTAAAAATCTGGAGACATTACTTATACGGCGTAAAAATCACTATCTACACTGATCATAAAAGTTTGAAATATTTGATGGATCAGCAAGATTTGAACATGAGACAGAGAAGATGGCTTGATGTATGGAAGGATTATGACTGTGAGATCCTTTACAATCCGGTTAAAGCCAATGTAGTAGCTGACGCGTTGAGCAGGAACCCTGTTCGGGGTATTTGTAGGAGGTTGTAACACCCTAAAATTTACAAAATTTTTTTAAAATTCTTGAAAACAAAATTATAATCAAAAGGTCCCAATAACTCGAATAATCAAATCCCAATAATAGTATTTTCATTTAAAAATATATTTAATGCGGAAATAGTTACAATTAAGTGTTTTTAAAATATTAAATGTCGTCCACATCGGTAATGAAAGATACAGCGGTCAACCGTCCACCTTCTCATTTCCTCTGCTGGTACCTGAAACAATGTGGGGGAAAATAGGGGTCAGCTGGAGAAGCTGAGTGAATATCTCAAAATGCAAACAATCCTAACATACAACACATGAGGGCACATCGGTGTACTCCTACTCAGATTCTACTCCGTTAATTACTCAGATTTATTTCTCAGATTTTATTACTCAGATTTTAATTTATATAGCGCGCTTGTGTGACTTGGGACGAGAGATCAACCTCGCCCCTCCTCACACCTCAGATAGGCATAAGCCAAAAACTCAGACGGGAGTGATCCCAAAACTCAGACGGGAATAATCCCAAAAACTCAGACGGGAGGTGATCCCAGGCATATAGCCAAAAACTCAGATGTGTGTTATTATGTTTTATTATCTCTTTAACATAATTATCTCAGATGCCCTAGCAAGTAGTAGCACAGAATGACGCTGTGCCGAGCTCGGTTACCCAGGCACAATGTCTCAGATTAAAATAAATCAACAGCTGCTCAGATACTCAGATAGCATGTCAAACTCAGATAACAAATCAAACTCAGATAACAGCTCAAGCTCAGATAACAATTATGGTGCAAGAAATGTAACACATAAGTCATGCATGTACAACATTAAAACTGAATACACGGTGAGAATACTCACCTCGAGAAACGTAAGCTCCAAAAGGTTCCCGAAAATCAGAAGATACCGCACGTTATCTCTTAGACGGACCTAGAACCAAAAAGCGAAACCCGGAATTAAAAACCTACCCGAGGGCTTATTTCAGAAAACTGGCAGCACCCGTCAGTCCCACGGGAACTGCCATAACTCTTAAACGGCTCATTAGATTTTTCCCATATTTTTTTCCATGAAAAGTAGACAATCAGAACTACAATTTACTGTGAGACGGTCACTAGCCAAAACAGATTCTAAGTGTCTAAAAACAGTGATGCAAGACAGATATGCTGCACAGGTCATCTTCCTAACAGCAGCATACTAAATTGACTATAACTTTTAAACCGTAATTCGGATTGACGAGAGGGTTGCGGTGTTGGAAAGCTAACTCAAAACCAAGGTCCCAGCACGGGCCAAAAACCAAAAAGATTATTTAAAATATACCAAAAACAGTTTACAACAGGAGGGCAGATTCTGCCAAAAATGTTCACTTATAAAAGCTTGTTTTAACAACCCGACTTGTCACCGAGCAAAACCCGACACCAAGTTTTACCCGTAATTCCTAGGATTCAGATTAGCTTAATTATGCTTAATTACTAACAAGGGTAACCTGGTAAAATAAAGAAGTCTTTCCCGACTAGGAAACCAAGAACCCTACGGGTTCGGTTTCCTTTCGGTTCACCACATGATCTAACCGAAAATAATGAGACGAACTCAGCCCCAAATTCTATAACAACAGGTACATAATTCAACCTACCGTGACAACTCGAGACTCGATCTCGGCTTTCCGGAATGTAGTCCCACCCTGAACGACTAACCGGTCAACTAGACCCGAAAATTTACTCGAGTTAACGAGCTGTACAACAATCACAAACCAACTGGAAATCGACTTGGGACTCGGCAATAATTCAATAGATTGAAAACCTAAGACTTTATGGTCGGACAGATTATTAAACTCGATCAACAACGAAGACAAGGATTATGATTAAGGAATTACCGAATAGGTGACTATTAAAACCGAGACCCGCTGATGATTCCTGTCTAGTTCGCTGCAACCCGTAGACTACTCCTTCCTGCTCGAGATCTCCGGTTCTCCTGCTTAGTATCCATGTCAAATGCTCGATGATCTAAAATCCGATGTCACAGAAAAAAAACGAGAGGGTTACGGGTAGATCACGATATACAAACGCTGAATGAAATCCCGAACGGAAGAAGGCTGCGATGGTTTGGGATTTTGGGTGTCGATCCATTCTTTTGAACGTGTCACAATGGTGATTACGGAATTTGGAAGAAAACGGCTGGAAAGGAAAACGTGAATTGGAGACGTGAGGGGAGTGGGTTACGGGATTTAGGGATTGGTATTGGGCTATAACGATCACTGGTTGACCAAGGCCCTAAGCCCGACTTCCTTCTTCCTTCTTGGGCCGAGAATTATAATGAGGCTCAAGTCCAAAAATTAACCCACTCGGAAATTAACTCATAGACTCATACAAACACAAGTGTAAAAGATTGATATAACTCAACTCGAAGAGAATCATAAAAAAAATGTTCGGCATTGGCCCTCCGGCCGGCCTCACAATCTCTAAACTCGACATAAAGCTTAAAGAAGATCATAGCTCGGGATTAAACGACGTGATTATAAACTGTCACAATAATGAACGTTTCAATAATTAATTAACATGAATAACGAAGCGTCGCGCCCCTTATTAATTAGCATAACATAACTGTTACAATTAAAGTTTTAATAATAAAACCGTAATTTAAATTAATTTAATCTAATAATTAATTATTTGTAAATTCCGGGGCGTTACAACTCAACTCCACTTAAAATAGACTTCGTCCCCGAAGTCATGGCTCGGAAAGCCACAGGATGGTGATCTCTCATCACAGACTCAGGCTTACCACGACACGCATTCACAAATGAGCTAGGAAAACGTTAAGGTTAAGAATGGAAAAGAAACTCTTCAAAGTCACACGCTCAATTGGGATGGAATTTGCTCGCAAAAATCTTCCGTCTCTAGCGGTGCAAAAGTTAAGGATAAAAGAAATATAACGTATGTTCTCTAAGGGTCTCGACGTGACGGTAAGAAGGATGACAAAACTGAAACACGATAACTCTCGCTACTCTGATGGAGATGTCTTCTTATTCTCATAGTCGGACATAGTTGTTGCACTAAACGATTAACGTTGCATTGAATCTCCGATTCAACTCCACTTGGAGTTTTGTTACGGTTTGGTTTGTGGCGGAAGAAGATCTCGGCGTGGTACTCGGTCATCCAGCCCATTTCGAGTTTTTTGGGAAAAATCTTATCGCACAGCTCTATCGAAATGGATCAGAATATCCTCTACTCTACGGGACAATAGTTTGCTTAAGGTAAAAAAAAAATATATATAGTGGTTTACACCTCTATCAACAAATACAAAAACATGCAAATTATTCACAAGGAATATACATATAACCCTGAATTCTTATATACTCAAGTACATAACCCAGAAATATGATCTAGTAATATAACTCAGAAGTGTAACCCATAAATGAACTTGAAACATATCTCAGAAGTATAACTAAAAAAAAATCTGTCTCAGAAATAAACTCGGAAATATAACTCGAGATCAAACTCAGAAATCTTAACTCGGAAGCAAAAACCAGAAATCTAACTCAGATAAACTCATAAAGTAATAGTATTTACTAGCAATAGCATTAGATATAAATCACGTTTTTACTCATTCTTATGACTACTCGAGTGTTCCAATTTACTACCTTATAATACTTGGACCGATAATTTCCCTTTCGACCACGTTATTGGATCACAGAATAACTCTTCTTTAACATTATATTGTTACCTTACTCTATTAGGTTTGCATATTACCGATGTTGATAACCCTTTAAATAGCTCAAATTAACGATCTTGTCATTTAATTCCCTTTAATAGGTTCTCATTCTATTACATTTAGTGGTTTCTCGATAATATTTTAATAGATGTTTTCTCATTCATCTAATTTAACGATCCTTTAATAGACCGTTTCACTGATTTTACACAATTTAAAATGTCTCTTAATTATTTTGACCATATCTACTCATTAATTTCATGTTACCCACTAAAAATTCCAATTAAATTTCATACTCTTATCTATAATGATTTCTCGTTACTCAAATTACGAATTAATTCCTTAGTTCTCATTTACTCAATTCGCAGTTACACTTTATTCTAAAATTTACGGTTTACTCATGGTTCATCAATTCAGTACATTCTCATCTTTTCGAAATTTCTCCTAAGTTCAAAATAAATTTATTGAATAGTTGTTCTCATCTGGAGTTTAATAATTATTCATAAATAGAGTTTTCTCATATAATTTTATAATACCTCAAAACTCATAACACTTTATAATACTTCAAAAATTTGAATAACACTTCCCGTTAATTTAATACTTTTCTCTTTTGACTCATCTTATTAATTTGTTTATGTAACTCGATTTGTAAATTTCTTATAACTCAAAATTACTCCATAATTAATCAAAATAAAATTTCATCATTTAGCTCGTTTTAATAATAACTCATTACCAGCAAATTACCGATCTCATTTTAACTCATTTTCCTCAAAATTTCATTGTAGCAGTTTTATCATATTCGACTCATTAATAAGTTCTCATCACTTTAATTTAATGATTTCTCATTATCACATTTATAACCACCCAAGAATAAGTATACTGTCTTATTTTGTATATAATCGTAATATTACTACTTCCCTTTTGCACGATATTCATTCAACCCAATTAACTTGATTTGTTAATTTCTCCAGTAAACCCGATCTATCATTTTGTTATAAACTCTATAATTACCCATAGAATAAATTTAATTATTTTCAACTGCTTGATTTGATAGTTACTCTTATAATTTATTTGATCAATTATATGTATCTAGCTTTCGCACTTTAAATTCATACCAACAAAATCTCTTTGCATAAGCATCATGCTCATATTATTTATAAATAATAATTAATGATAATTATTTCTTGACAATTTTTCCTTTTTACCCCTACTCAACTCCACTTGGAGAAAAACTCGTCCTCGAGTTTGGAACTAGTATTGTCTACCAAAATAAACAAGAAAGTATGTAGTCACACAAACAATTAGGATATACATACTAAATTCACCATAACAAGCATTGGTCCATCGTTCCCTTCAAAATCTCCCCATAACCAACCAAAAGTCCTGTGTGTACGGTAATAGGGGCCCTCTATTACTTTCGACACATGCTTTTGTTTGGTCACGAGTCAATCCCAAAGTTCACAACTTCCCACACATAAAAATAATCCACAACAAATCACACTCAGAAGAAAGAAAAGTTTACTTTCAATATCTGATAAATAAAGATATGCACTCAGTTGTGGGTACTCAAACCTCATAAACATTACTCAGAAAATCATGCGTACATTTAGTCTCGTACGCGATACTCGGATAACTCAGATTCATAGAAATATTTCCACTTAGTTGTTTTCACAATACAAATCTCCTTTTAAACTTTTCATTTGGATATGCCATTTATCATTCCTCATAAGTATAACTTATATCCTCTCCACAGTTATATTAAATTTATTGTAATTTGTGAGCATGTCGATTAATATCCTCTTGATCAGAGTTCTCGGTTATTGCGTTCCTCGTTTAATTTGATTCAATTTATCGCTCTTTTACTCGTTTTTAAATAGATCATCATCAAATTGATGACGTTAGCTTCCTCATAATCCTCTATAATAATTACTCTTTAAGATGAGCTTCAATAATATCTGATTAATTTGACTCAACAATTTCTCAATCAATTAGTCTATTAAACTTACATAGTTTATTTTAAGCTATCAGTGTGAACTCATTAATCTGTCACTTAACCTGTCATCCACATTTAGTTTTGCACTCGGCAATTTAACCTACTTACTCGAAATGTTTTTCACTTTTTTTTTTTCTCAATTTAATGATTCTTAAATAAATACTAACTTGGAATCTGCTTAACTATTATAACTCGTGATTTGCTGTATTCAAGAAAATTATGATTTCTCATTTAGATAGCTTCTCTTTTAACCCTGATCAATAATTCTCTTTTAGATCCTGTTAATAATTCTCGTTTAGCTAAATGTAATTATTTCCCATTTTATTGACTTAATAATTCTTTCTTTTACTCAACTTGGTAAATCCTCTTAAAAATATTCTTAATCAATTTGATTTACTAATCTCTGATTTACTCGTTTAAATGACTCGGTCTATTAAGTGTTTTCTCCCACATGAAAGTTTTTAATATCTTCCCAATACGAAAATTTAATACTCCTCTTTAATATTAATAATTTCCTCATTTCTCATTTACTCAAATCATGTTTCTCATTACACGACTTATATAATAATTTAATATCCCATTATTACACTTTTGGTTAGGATTTCTCAGAATTTATAAAATTTCACCTCAACTCTATTAGGTGTTCCTCTAAATTGAAACTTTTATTATTTTCTCATTAGTATTTATCATTTCATAATTTTCCAGTATATATTTTTCATATATATAAATATATAGAACTCTAAGAATAAAAATCAAAATTATGCTCAAATTAAGCTCTAAGTGATACTCAAAATTATAGAATCTCATAATAGTATATCTATATACATATATGTTTAGCCATACAATCCACAAGTAATTCTCTCAGGAAATAAACCGAAAATTCTCAGAATATGCTACTCGTCTATACTCAGAATATAGCAAAATCTCAATTAAATAATACTCTTAAATATTACCGGCAGTAGGAAGCGAGAGGTCGACGTGACATGCTGTATGTATGATGTGGAAACTTTTCTCAGAAAAATATTTGACTCTTTTCTTGTTTTAAAAACTCGATACTCAAACTTGAGTTTAAATTCGCCCCTTGCGAATCCAAATCCCTCAAGTCAGAGCTCTGATACCAACTTGTAACACCCTAAAATTTACTAAATTTTTTTAAAATTTTTGAAAACAAAATTATAATCAAAAGGTCCCAATAACTCGAATAATCAAATCCCAATAATAGTATTTTCATTTAAAAATATATTTAATGCGGAAATAGTTACAATTAAGTGTTTTTAAAATATTAAATGTCGTCCACATCGGTAATGAAAGATACAGCGGTCAACCGTCCACCTTCTCCTTTCCTCTGCTGGTACCTGAAACAATGTGGGGGAAAATAGGGGTCAGCTAGAGAAGCTGAGTGAATATCTCAAAATGCAAACAATCCTAACATACAACACATGAGGGCACATCGGTGTACTCCTACTCAGATTCTACTCCGTTAATTACTCAGATTTATTTCTCAGATTTTATTACTCAGATTTTAATTTATATAGCGCGCTTGTGTGACTTGGGACGAGAGATCAACCTCGCCCCTCCTCACACCTCAGATAGGCATAAGCCAAAAACTCAGACGGGAGTGATCCCAAAACTCAGACGGGAATAATCCCAAAAACTCAGACGGGAGGTGATCCCAGGCATATAGCCAAAAACTCAGATGTGTGTTATTATGTTTTATTATCTCTTTAACATAATTATCTCAGATGCCCTAGCAAGTAGTAGCACAGAATGACGCTGTGCCGAGCTCGGTTACCCAGGCACAATGTCTCAGATTAAAATAAATCAACAGCTGCTCAGATACTCAGATAGCATGTCAAACTCAGATAACAAATCAAACTCAGATAACAGCTCAAGCTCAGATAACAATTATGGTGCAAGAAATGTAACACATAAGTCATGCATGTACAACGTTAAAACTGAATACACGGTGAGAATACTCACCTCGAGAAACGTAAGCTCCAAAAGGTTCCCGAAAATCAGAAGATACCGCACGTTATCTCTTAGACGGACCTAGAACCAAAAAGCGAAACCCGGAATTAAAAACCTACCCGAGGGCTTATTTCAGAAAACTGGCAGCACCCGTCAGTCCCACGGGAACTGCCATAACTCCTAAACGGCTCATTAGATTTTTCCCATATTTTTTTCCATGAAAAGTAGACAATCAGAACTACAATTTACTGTGAGACGGTCACTAGCCAAAACAGACTCTAAGTGTCTAAAAACAGTGATGCAAGACAGATATGCTGCACAGGTCATCTTCCTAACAGCAGCATACTAAATTGACTATAACTTTTAAACCGTAATTCGGATTGACGAGAGGGTTGCGGAGTTGGAAAGCTAACTCAAAACCAAGGTCCCAGCACGGGCCAAAAACCAAAAAGATTATTTAAAATATACCAAAAACAGTTTACAACAGGAGGGCAGATTCTGCCAAAAATGTTCACTTATAAAAGCTTGTTTTAACAACCCGACTTGTCACCGAGCAAAACCCGACACCAAGTTTTACCCGTAATTCCTAGGATTCAGATTAGCTTAATTATGCTTAATTACTAACAAGGGTAACCTGGTAAAATAAAGAAGTCTTTCCCGACTAGGAAACCAAGAACCCTACGGGTTCGGTTTCCTTTCGGTTCACCACATGATCTAACCGAAAATAATGAGACGAACTCAGCCCCAAATTCTATAACAACAGGTACATAATTCAACCTACCGTGACAACTCGAGACTCGATCTCGGCTGTCCGGAATGTAGTCCCACCCTGAACGACTAACCGGTCAACTAGACCCGAAAATTTACTCGAGTTAACGAGCTGTACAACAATCACAAACCAACTGGAAATCGACTTGGGACTCGGCAATAATTCAATAGATTGAAAACCTAAGACTTTATGGTCGGATAGATTATTAAACTCGATCAACAACGAAGACAAGGATTATGATTAAGGAATTACCGAATAGGTGACTATTAAAACCGAGACCCGCTGATGATTCCTGTCTAGTTCGCTGCAACCCGTAGACTACTCCTTCCTGCTCGAGATCTCCGGTTCTCCTGCTTAGTATCCATGTCTAATGCTCGATGATCTAAAATCCGATGTCACAGAAAAAAAACGAGAGGGTTACGGGTAGATCACGATATACAAACGCTGAATGAAATCCCGAACGGAAGAAGGCTGCGATGGTTTGGGATTTTGGGTGTCGATCCCTGCTTTTGAACGTGTCACAATGGTGATTACGGAATTTGGAATAAAACGGCTGGAAAGGAAAACGTGAATTGGAGACGTGAGGGGAGTGGGTTACGGGATTTAGGGATTGGTATTGGGCTATAACGATCACTGGTTGACCAAGGCCCTAAGCCCGACTTCCTTCTTCCTTCTTGGGCCGAGAATTATAATGAGGCTCAAGTCCAAAAATTAACCCACTCGGAAATTAACTCATAGACTCATACAAACACAAGTGTAAAAGATTGATATAACTCAACTCGAAGAGAATCATAAAAAAAATGTTCGGCATTGGCCCTCCGGCCGGCCTCACAATCTCTAAACTCGACATAAAGCTTAAAGAAGATCATAGCTCGGGATTAAACGACGTGATTATAAACTGTCACAATAATGAACGTTTCAATAATTAATTAACATGAATAATGAAGCGTCGCGCCCCTTATTAATTAGCATAACATAACTGTTACAATTAAAGTTTTAATAATAAAACCGTAATTTAAATTAATTTAATCTAATAATTAATTATTTGTAAATTCCGGGGCGTTACAGAGGTTGACAGTAGTGGCAATGTTATTGGAGTCTATTCGCAGTGCTCAGATAGAGGCTTCGGAGGCCGAGCAGGCTAAGAAGGAACGGGTTGTAGGTATGATTGGCAGTTTTGTGAAGGATAGTAGAGATCTCTTGACACGTCTTGGTAGGATTTGGGTTCCTTCATTGGGTGGTAATCGTGAGATATTGTTAGACGAGGCTCATAAGTCCAAATTTTCTGTTCATCCGGGGTCGACTAAGATGTATCGTGACCTTCGTGATAACTATTGGTGGCCGGGTATGAAGTTAGAGGTAGCTGAGTATGTTGAGAAATGCTTGACTTGTCGCAAAGTCAAGGCCGAACACCAGAAACCACACGGTATGTTGCCGCCATTAGAAATTCCAGTGTGGAAGTGGGAACAGATTACTATGGATTTGATCACCAAGCTACCGAAAACGCCAGGAGGTTATGTTGCTATCTGGGTAGTTGTTGACCGTTTAACCAAGAGTGCTCACTTTATTCCGATTCAGGAGAGTTCTTCAGTTGAGAAGATGGCGGATATTTTCGTTCGCGAGATTGTAGCAAGACACGGTATACCGGTTTCTATCGTATCAGGTAGAGACACTCGTTTCACATCGAGGTTTTGGGAGAAATTCCAAGAGGAGATGGGTACGAGACTCCATTTCAGTACCGTGTTTCATCCACAGACAGACGGTCAGAGTGAGCGGACGATTCAGACGCTCGAGGATATGCTGAGGGCATGTGTACTTGATTTTGGAGGGAGTTGGGATAAGTATCTACCGTTGGCGGAATTTTCTTACAACAATAGCTACCACTCGAGCATTCGTATGTCTATTAATTTTCTCTCCTTCTTTTAATTGGTGTGTGTTTGTTTTAATAAATTCTTTGGTTTAGGTAAACCGCCATTCAAAATGTTATACGGTAGGAAGTGCCGAACGCCTATCCGCTGGGGCGAAGTTGGGCACAAAGTGTTGAGTAGCACTGAAATCGTATTGAAAACTACCGAAATGATTCAGATGGTACGTGAGAGGCTGATTACCGCACAGAGTCGCCAGAAAAGCTATGCGGACAAGAGACGTTCCGTTCTAGAATTCCAAGTCGGGGATTATGTGTTGCTAAAAGTTTCCCCGTGGAAGGGAGTAATCAGGTTCAGGAAGAGGGGAAAGTTGGGACCTCGTTATATAGGTCCTTATCAGGTGATCGCAAGAATTGGAAAAGTTGCTTATCGTCTAGATTTACCAGAAGAACTCCGCCTTATTCATAATACTTTTCACGTTTCACAACTTAGAAAGTGTATTGTAGACGAGTTTGTAGTTGTGCCACTAGAAGATATCCAGATTGACGAAAAGTTGAACTATATTGAGCGTCCGATTGCGATTCTTGACCGCAAGGTCAAGACTTTGTGCAACAAAGAGATTGTGTTAGTTAAGGTGCAGTGGCAGCACCGTAAAGGTTCCGAGTGGACATGTGAACCCGAGTCTGAGATGCGTGATAACTACCCCGAGCTATTTCTCAGCAATGACTTCGAGGACGAAGTCCGATTCAAGTGGGATTGAGTTGTAACGCCCCGATTTTTATAATTGAATTTAATTACGTTTTATTTGTCAAAAAAAAAACAAACATTATTTGTATTACTTACTTAATGTTATGTGATAGGTGACGTTCGATTATCTATGAACTTTACTGTGTGACGCCTCGCGTGTATGAATAATTAATTGTGTGATGTTCAATTTTATTATCGTGACATTTTATTATCGCGACGTTAATCCCGAGTACTAAGTGGTAGTTATTGGCGTGTGATTATGAGGTTAGTAATTAACACTAGACGAATACAATTCCCGAACTTCTAATTAATTCTCGAGCATACGTCTCGGTGAGGCCGGCCGGAGGGCCAAGGCCGAACCTTAGATGATTATGAAACACAAGTTCGGTCTTGAGAGAGTTAAGACCAATCAATCTTGATTTCTCCCTTGTGCGTGTCCCTAAAGTCCAAGTAATACACGTTATGGGCTAGTTGATTCTCACTGCCTTGTGTCTAACTTTAAGGAGGTGGGGCCGGTCTTTTTGAGTGTGGCCAAGCCCGATTGGTGCATGAGAGGCCTAGAGTCCAAGAGCAACATACTTAAGCCTACTAAAACCTAAAACCCCATTCCACTTGTAATCTTTCAATTCAGCCGCAACATCCCCCATTGTTCTGTCTCTTGTTCGTGAAGCAACCAGGAGGAAAAGTTCAAGTTTATTTCTTTCTTCTTCACCCATTGAAAGTTGTGACCATTAGAGCAGCTCCTTCACTCGTATACCAAGCAATCCCATCCACAGCTTCTTCGAGGGTGTTGAGGACGAGCAGAAGCAATACCAAGCAGGTGGTTGCACCGAGTTATAATTGACGGTAATATTCTCGGCTCCGATTCTCTCTTTCGAGTTGTGTCCCTATCTAACTGTGGCGTTCTTGTTTTGGGTTCACTGATTTGATCGAGCAGAAACTTTGGACAATCTGGTGGACTAGCAGAATTCCCGAGCACGTGCCGTTTGGTGGTCAGATTCCACATTCTAATCGGTAGTCTTTGTTTCCATTTGTTTGTTTCTCTTCGTTTTGTAGTTCGGTTCCTTGTTTCTGTGATTTTGATCGTGATTATTGTAGGGATTTGACAGGAGGGTACCGAGCCATTGAGGGCTCGGGATAATGCTTGTTGAGTATTGTTTTGTTGGCTTTGTTCCTCGTATCATTGTTTTGATTCCGTCCGAGTTTTGTTTCAGTCTGAATAGTATGAGTCTGTGAAATATTTCTGAGATTTCAGTATCGGGTTCTATTCACTGTTTTGCTACAAGTGTCGGTTTGGGTAAGGATGGCGGGCTTATAATCTACACGTTTTATTAACCGAAAACCAGGAACCGAACCCGTAGGGTTCTTGGTTCCCTAAACCGAATTAGATTTTTCAATAGAAGACTAAATAAAAGGTAAACAGATTTCTGAAGTTTAAATTAGTCTCGCGACTGTCGGGTGTCTCGGGAATGAGCGGGTTGAGTCGGCTTGATATAACGTTTTTCAAGTTCACTGTTTTCGGGCAGAATCTGCCTTCTGTGCTCAACTGTTTTTGAAGTACTTAAATTAATCTTTTGAGCTTTTGGCCCGTGCTGGGACCTTGTTTTCTGAGTTAGCTTTTCAATGCCGCAACCCCTCTTGTCAATCCGAATTACGGTTTAAAAGTTGTGTCGGTTTTAATATGCTGCTGTTAGGAAAATGACCTGTGCGACATGTCTGTCTTGCGACACTGTTTTGAGGCCCTTAGAATCTGTTTTGACCAGTGACCGTCTCACAGAGATATGTAGTTCTGGTCGTCTACTTTTCATGGTAAAAATATGGGATAAATATACTGCACAGTTTAGGAGTTATGGCAGTTCCCGTGAGACCGACGGGTGTTGCCAGTTTTTCTAAAATAATGATAAGGGGTTAGATTTTAATCTGGGGTTTCGCTTTATGTTTTAGGACCGTCTAGGAGATAGCGTGCTGTATCTTTGATTCCCGTGAACCCGTTGGAGCTTACGTTTCTCGAGGTGACTATTCTCACCGTGTA
This sequence comes from Calendula officinalis, assembly GCA_963853835.1. NCBI lineage: Eukaryota > Viridiplantae > Streptophyta > Magnoliopsida > Asterales > Asteraceae > Calendula > Calendula officinalis. The sequence goes on from OY970820.1 coordinate 56,947,360, forward strand.
TTCAGTTATAATGATACGTGCATGACTTATGTGGTTAACTATTTTGATCTGTTTTTACTTTCTGTGTGTTGATCTGTTATCTGAGTAACTGAGTGACTGTTTTTACATACCACTGATCTGAGACAGACGTGCCGAGTATCTGAGCCGGTACCGAGTCATTTTCTGCTACTATGTGACAGGGCTATCTGTGTGGTTTATGTTATGAGTTGAAAACATAAAAACAATTAATAAATCTTAGTGGAAATTATGTGTGGTAATTCTATGTGGAAATTCTGTGTGGTAGCCTAAGTGGCATTTTAGTGTAAGGAGAGACGAGGTTGATCTCTCGACTCGATTTACACAAGCGCGCTATATAAATTTAAAAGATACGAAAACTGAGAAATTAACTGAGTAATAATTGAATAGGAGTTCACTTGTGTGCCCTCATGTATTGTACGTTGTAGTTGTTTACATTTTGAGTTTATTCACTCAGCTTCCCTGCTGACCCAAAAATCTCCCTCCCATTCTCAGGTACTAGCAAAGGAAAAGAGAAGGTGGATGGTTGACTGCTGTACTACTTCTGAGTGCTGATGTAAAACGTTTTTATTATTTTAAAACTCCGAATTTATTTAAGATTTTTCCGCATTAAATACCTTGTTATAGCAAATAATTATTTTGGGGATTATTTATGGGACCTTTTTGATTATAATCTTGCACACAAAAATTTTTAAAATCTTGTAAATTTTAGGGTGTTACAAGTTGGTATCAGAGCACTGACTTGAGGGATTTCGATTCGCAAGGGGCGAATTCAAACTCAAGTTGAATTTTTTTTTTAGAAAAGAGTAAAACAGTTTCTGAGAGAAGTTTCACATCAAACGTACAGCATGTCACGTCGACCCTCATTTTTCCTGCTGCCGGTAATATTTACGTTTTGTTTAATATTAAATATTAAGTCTCGTCGAGAGGCAAATTTCGAGTGTTTTGTGACATCGACGCTACGGATACAGTATATAAATATATATATATATATATATATATATATATATATATATATATATATATATATATATATATATATATATATATATATATATATATATATATATATATATATATATACTTTGTGTGAAACTATTTGCGTTATATGGTTGATATGGAAACGAAGGGTTGTAATAATCTCAATTTTTGTTGGAAACCTGTCAAAGGTAGGTGCCGAAAAATAATAGAAGGGCCCCTATTATCGATCCATTTAAGTAAATTAACACAGTAATGTAAATCCATATAGCATCGATCCATTTAAGGTTATCAAAATCAACCACGTGGAAATGGAAATCAACCAAATCGTTTGAAAACAATATTCAACGTGGAGAAGACCACCTAGAGAGAGAGAGAGAGAGAGAGAGAGGGGGAGGGATACCTTAAGAGAAGGTATGGAGAAAAATTCTTCTGTTGAAACAAACAAATAACCTACGAGAACTTGTGTGGCTACAATTGTGTTTTAGAAGAGGACGATTAGTGGGCTTTCACAATTCTCCATGTTTTTTTAAATTCTATATTTTACAATTCTCACCCTTTCTCTACATAAGATGGGGAATCAAATCTAGAGAATTGGAATTTGCAATTCTTCTCCCTCTCCTGTTCTCAATGCAATCAAACAAGGGATTTGGTTGCTAATTCCATTTCTCTCCTCCCACTTCTTTGTACCAAACACACCCTAAGTATCCACAACCAGAGAACCTTTGAAGCATCCGTTAGGTAAGTTAAAATTCCAACACTTCAGATAAATGATTTCCTGCATAATATAATGCACAACCATTATCATATAGACCAATTGTTTTTATTAACCACTTCTGTATTAGCGTAATATAGTATATTTTTAGAAAAATTACAGGTAATCGAAGTATGCGTTTTATACGTCCAAATTTATAATGGCATATAAACTAAAATTTATAGAGGTGTTTAAATTATTTCATTTTTTCCCGGAATACATTATGTTCTCTCATTTTTTAGCAATTTAATTTTAAAAACAAGATTTAACATGTTTCCAAAATTTGAATAGCATCATTTTAAAACCCTTAACACATTTCAAATTTTTGAATACGGTTTCCTTAATATTTGGTCAATCCTGTAAATACTAATTTATTTTTTGTAACTGCAGTCCTTGATTCCGACAACAATTTACGCTTCAAATATAGAACATGTATTTTTTATTGACCAATCTGTATTTATATAATATAGTATTTTTTTTAAAATATTGCAGGAAATCGAAGTTTGTGTTTTATACAATTATCCAGAATCAATAAGGAATTGAAGTCTGTATTAATATACAATTTTTATTGACCAATCTGTATTTATATAATATAGTATTTTTATGCGTATAGTTTTTTCAAAATGAGTTTATGGTAAACCCTTGTGGATTGTGAATTTAAGGATTAATCAAGGATTAAGCATTAACAAGTTATAATTTGGAAGATTGAGATGGTGAGATCTAGAGGGAAAACATAAAACACACACTTTGCAATAGATTGGGGATTTACAATTAGGCGGTTAATGGTAATTAGCTAAGACCAATGCATTTATACCCAGACCTAAATTCGACTAATTACACAATTCCCCCTAGACTATTAGTTACAACAAATATGACCCAACAATCTCCCCCTTTGTAACAATTGTCTGGAAGCGTATCTTCAAAGTCTTCACCTTTAGCAAAAGCTAGACCTAGTTGATTTTTTCGTTTGTAGTATCAGGATCAACTTGAACTTCATTAACCTCTGAATATGAATACTTCTTGTAACTTTTCAACCAACAAGAAGTATTTTGAAGACTTTTTATTGAAGATACATATTGATCGATTAAAAATAAGACCCAAATTAATAGAGAGATTAGCAGCGGAAGTCTTTTCTTGATGTTTGTGGGTTTATGTCGATCTATGATTCTTGATAATTGTTGTTACGGTAAAGTGTTGATAAAGTTTACGCTCCCCCTCAAACAAACAATTATATCTTCACAGGAGTTGGATTAAACGTTTTGAAATTTACTCCCCGGTGAACGAATTACTAATAGTGGATTATGTCGATCTATTATTCTTGATAATTGTTGTTAGGGTAAAATTTTGATAAAGTTTAAGCTCCCCCTCAAACGAAAAATATTTCTTCACGGGAGTTGGATTAAACGTTTTGAAATTTACTCCTCGGTGAACGAATATCCTAATTCAACTATGAAAGTTGTTTGATATCTTCATTAGATCTTTGGTTTCTTGTTTACTCCCCCTAAACTAGTGCATATATCTTATTAATGTTGAGTAAACTGGGCTAACATATCGATAATCTCCAAAGAATTAAAGGATTATCCTAAATTTGTTCCCATAGTTTGAGCTTTAGAAGAATTTTCGTTGAATGCATTAGTTCTTTATATAAATAATTTCTGAAATGTATCTTCTCCGCCTCATGATAAATATGATTTATCTTACTCGTCATTTAAATGTGAAATTCTGTGAGTTGGAATAAAGTTGAATCTTCAATTTAAGGAGAAAATATAAGTTGAATATGACGAAGCTCATTGATAAAAATGTGTTGAATAATGATATATTCATTTTTTGAATTAATCAATATATAACACATTTTATCATTTAAACCCTAATTGTTGTTGATAATATGAGAATATGGTCTATTGTTTATCAGTTAATTCCTTGACCATTGTTGATAACGTAAAAGTACGGTCTTGTGTTTATCATTTAATCTCCCGAACGTTGTTCATAATGTTAGAGTACGGTCATCAAACCCATTATCTGATTTCTTGACCGTTGTTGATCATGTTGGAGTACGGTCATCAGATCTTGCACCATATTCAGTCAAGGTAAACCAGGATCACATAGATTGCCCGTTAACATGACAGTTTTAAAACATGGTGACTTACGTTCAACGTTGGCTATGATGTTAGCACTGGTAGGATTTCCATTCAATCATCGTGGAATACCAATAATCTTTGTATCACTATGAATGTTCCGGCAATATCACAAAGATATGCTTTGTAGGATATGCATGTGTCCTAATTGTGTTTGATATATCTCTAGACTCAATTAGTGGACAAATGAAGTCAAGGACTGGAGAGAATTGCCCTCTTATTTCAATATCAACAATCTCCAAAAGAGATGTCGATAACACATGAGATAATCTCCGTGAAAAACGAAACAAGGACTTTTTAAGAAGTAATTGAGTAGCTGGGGGGTTGTGCATTGCATCACTAGGTCCATGGTGTCTTTTTCAATATCAGAAAGCAACATATGCAATCTAATATAAATGTGGCTACCCGGATTTTTACTCGGTTTGGTAAAGGTATTTCGTTTTTTTAACCCTGTCACACCCTCCTCACTCAAGCTCACTTTTCAATTTTCAACTCCTCCCTCATTTATTTCATCATGTGATTGGTAAATTGATTCACTGACTTGCACCACATACTTCATCCCCCTCTCAATTTTTACCTCATCGGACCCCAATCAAGATCCAGTGATACTTGATTCTGCTCACCTAGACTTAAGGACCTACACATTATTTCCTATATTATAGGTGGCCCCTGGGGAATATAATTCCGGCTATAGCATATCATAGGAGTAATATGAAGTATTCTATAACGCTCATGTGCAATTAATCAGCATTTTCTTTCTAAGTTTGTATGAATCATATGAATTTCCATTGGAATTATTGATATCTCCGGTATTAGTTATTGCTGTTTGGTTGATTGTATATGAGAAAGCAGAGCAACATTCGATCAAGTGTAATACCAGACTCACATAGAGTAACCGTTAACACAACATTTGATTCAGTAGTCGTTTGCACAACGGTCGATTCAATTATGTGACCTGCATTTAGAGTTGGCGTGATTTTAGCTCTAGCAGGGTTTCCAGTCAATCCACGTGAAACACCAGATTGTGATGCCACTATGAGGATCGCACCTCGTGATGCAACTGATAAAGATGAAGTGAGACCGCCGAGGATGTGTTACAAGTGCGGGCAGACTGGGCACATGGCGAATGCATGTCCCATAAAGGGGCCTGTGTGTTACTACTGCAGGGAAGAGGGCCATGTGAGGGACGATTGCCCAAAGAAGAGGGATGGTGGAAGAGGTGCCGATTCCTACATTTTTATTTTTACTATTTTCATCTATTATTTTTATACCCTCTTATTTGACTGTGTGTATATATATATATATATATCCTTATATAATCAATAATAGGTGATACTAGAGGTGGACCCGTGATCAATCCGGCTCCAGCTACCCTTAGAATTACTGAGGGGGCTACTACTAGGGCTCGAGGACGAGCCTATCAGATGACTGGGGAGGAGGCCAAGAAGGCTCCTAATGCTGTTGCTGGTAAATATTTTATCTTATGAGTATTATTCAATTTATTATCTGAACTATTATTTGGGTTTTAATCTGAGTGGAATTTGCATGAGTACTACTGTGTGATTCTAATTCTGTGTGCATTTTGTGATCTCTGTGCAATAGGTACATTTTCTGTGAACGACATACCTTCTTTTGTGTTATTTGATAGTGGGGAAACCCACTCGTTTGTCTCTTATGCTTTTAGCAAGTTGATGTCCCATAAATTAGAGGACCTTTCTGAGCCCTTAGTGATAGAGGTCGTCAATGATAAAACTCTAGCTGTTACAAAGGTTTACCGTGGATGTCTAATCGAGCTTTGTGGGGAGAAATTCCCATAAACCTTATTCCTATTGCTATGAGAGAGTTATGTGTGATCGTGGGGATGGATTGGATGACCGAATACCACGCGGAGATTCTCTGTCACCAAAAGCAAATCCGTATCAAACCTCCAAGTGGGATTGAATTTTTAATGCAGGGTGATGTGAATCGATTAGTGCCGGCACTGTGTTTGGCTGCTAGGGTAAGAAAATATCTTCAGCACGGTGCCGTGGGTTATTTGGCATATGTTATCGACACCATTCTTGAGGAGAAACCGAGATCGATAGAGAGTGTTCCTATTGTGAGCGAGTATGCCGATGTATTTCCTGAGGATCTGCCGGGAATACCACCAGAGAGACAGGTGGAATTTAGAATTGATTTAGTACCGGGCGCTGCGCCGATTGCTAAGGCTCCTTATCGCCTTGCACCGCCAGAGATGAAAGAATTGTACGATCAATTACAAGAGTTGCAAGAGAAAGAATTCATTCGACCGAGTTGTTCACCGTGGGGCGCACCGATATTATTCGTAAAGAAGAAGGATGGGTCGCAGAGAATGTGTATCGATTACAGAGAATTGAATAAGTTGACAGTGAAAAACCGTTATCCGTTGCCGAGAATCGATGATTTGTTCGACCAGCTTCAGGGTGCGTCATGGTTTTCAAAGATCGATCTACGTTTAGGGTACCATCATATGCGCGTGAAAGAAGAGGATATTGAGAAGACTGCCTTTCGGACGCGTTATGGTCATTATGAGTTTGTAGTGATGCCCTTCGGACTCACTAACGCACCAGCGGCTTTCATGGATCTTATGAATCGAGTGTGTAGTAGTATGTTAGATCGTTCGGTGATTGTGTTTATTGACGACATTTTGGTTTATTCAAAGACTAAGACAGACCACGAGGTTCATCTTCGCAAAGTATTAGATACGTTGAGACGCGAGGGCCTTTATGCGAAATTTTCTAAGTGTGAATTCTGGTTACGTGAAGTGCAATTTCTTGGGCATGTTGTGAATGAAGAAGGTATAAAAGTCAACCCTGCAAAAATCTCAGCAGTGATGAAATGGGAGGTACCACAGACACCATCAGAGATTCGTAGTTTCCTGGGTTTAGCTGGGTATTACCGCCGTTTTATCCAGGATTTCTCCAAAATCGCTTCGCCATTGACAAAGTTGACCAAGAAATCAGCCGCATTTAGTTGGGGCAATCAGTAACAAGAGGCTTTCGAAGCGTTGAGGAATCGGTTATGTGAGGCGCCGATTCTAGCCCTGCCAGAGGGTGTAGAAGACTTTGTGGTTTATTGTGATGCGTCTATTCAGGGTCTGGGTGCCGTTCTGATGCAAAGGGGTAAAGTGATCGCGTATGCTTCTAGACAGTTGAAGTCTCATGAGGGCAACTATCCTACGCATGACCTTGAGTTAGGTACGGTTGTGTTTGCCTTAAAAATCTGGAGACATTACTTATACGGCGTAAAAATCACTATCTACACTGATCATAAAAGTTTGAAATATTTGATGGATCAACAAGATTTGAACATGAGACAGAGAAGATGGCTTGATGTATGGAAGGATTATGACTGTGAGATCCTTTACCATCCGGTTAAAGCCAATGTAGTAGCTGACGCGTTGAGCAGGAACCCTGTTCGGGGTATTTTTAGGAGGTTGACAGCAGTGGCAACGTTATTGGAGTCTATTCGCAGTGCTCAGATAGAGGCTTCGGAGGCCGAGCAGGCTAAGAAGGAACTGGTTGTAGGTATGATTGGCAGTTTTGTGAAGGATAGTAGAGATCTCTTGACACGTCTTGGTAGGATTTGGGTTCCTTCATTGGGTGGTAACCGTGAGATATTTTTAGACGAGGCTCATAAGTCCAAATTTCTATTCATCCGGGGTCGACTAAGATGTATCGTGACCTTCGTGATAACTATTTGTGGCCGGGTATGAAGTTAGAGGTAGCTGAGTATGTTGAGCAATGCTTGACTTGTCGCAAAGTCAAGGCCGAACACCAGAAACCACACGGTATGTTGCAGCCATTAGAAATTCCAGTGTGGAAGTGGGAACAGATTACTATGGATTTGATCACCAAGCTACCGAAAACGCCAGGAGGTTATGATGCTATCTGGGTAGTTGTTGACCGTTTAACCAAGAGTGCTCACTTTATTCCGATTCAGGAGAGTTCTTCAGCTGAGAAGATGGCGGATATTTTCGTTCGCGAGATTGTAGCAAGACACGGTATACCGGTTTCTATCGTATCAGGCAGAGACACTCGTTTCACATCGAGGTTTTGGGAGAAATTCCAAGAGGAGATGGGTACGAGACTCCATTTCAGTACCGTGTTTCATCCACAGACAGACGGTCAGAGTGAGCGGACGATTCAGACGCTCGAGGATATGCTGTGGGCATGTGTACTTGATTTTGGAGGGAGTTGGGATAAGTATCTACCGTTGGCGGAATTTTCTTACAACAATAGCTACCACTCGAGCATTCGTATTCTATTAATTTTCTCTCCTTCTTTTAATTGGTGTGTGTATGTTTTAATAAATTCTTTGGTTTAGGTAAACCGCCATTCAAAATGTTATACGGTAGGAAGTGCCGAACGCCTATCCGCTGGGGAGAAGTTGGGCACAAAGTGTTGAGTAGCACTGAAATCGTATTGAAAACTACCGAAATGATTCAGATGGTTCGTGAGAGGCTGATTACCGCACAGAGTCGCCAGAAAAGCTATGCGGACAAGAGACGTTCCGTTCTAGAATTCCAAGTCGGGGATTATGTGTTGCTAAAAGTTCCCCCGTGGAAGGGAGTAATCAGGTTCAGGAAGAGGGGAAAGTTGGGACCTCGTTATATAGGTCCTTATCAGGTGATCGCAAGAATTGGAAACGTTGCTTATCGTCCAGATTTACCAGAAGAACTCCGCCTTATTCATAATACTTTTCACGTTTCACAACTTAGAAAGTGTATTGTAGACGAGTTTGTAGTTGTGCCATTAGAAGATATCCAGATTGACGAAAAGTTGAACTATATTGAGCGTCCGATTGCGATTCTTGACCGCAAGGTCAAGACTTTGCGCAACAAAGAGATTGTGTTAGTTAAGGTGCAGTGGCAGCACCGTAAAGGTTCCGAGTGGACATGGGAACCCGAGTCTGAGATGCGTGATAACTACCCCGAGCTATTTCTCAGCAATGACTTCGAGGACGTAGTCCGATTCAAGTGGGATTCAGTTGTAACGCCCTGATTTTTATAATTGAATTTAATTACGTTTTATTTGTCAAAAAAAAAAAAAATTATTTGTATTACTTACTTAATGTTATGTGATAGGTGACGTTCGATTATCTATGAACTTTACTGTGTGACGCCTCGCGTGTATGAATAATTAATTGTGTGATGTTCATTTTCATTATCGTGACATTTTATTATCGCGACGTTAATCCCGAGTACTAAGTGGTAGTTATTGGCGTGTGATTATGAAGAGTGTAATTAACACTAGACGAATACAATTCCCGAACTTCTAATTAATTCTCGAGCATACGTCTCGGTGAGGCCGGCCGGAGGGCCAAGGCCGAACCTTATATGATTATGAAACCCAAGTTCGGTCTTGAGAGAGTTAAGACCAATCAATCTTGATTTCTCCCTTGTGCGTGTCCCTAAAGTCCAAGTAATACATGTTATGGGCTAGTTGATTCTCACTGCCTTGTGTCTAACTTTAAGGAGGTGGGCCCGGTCTTTTTGAGTGTGGCCAAGCCCGATTGGTGCATCAGAGGCCTAGAGTCCAAGAGCAACATACTTAAGCCTACTAAAACCTAAAACCCCATTCCACTTGTAATCTTTCAATTCAGCCGCAACATCCCCCTTTGTTCTGTCTCTTGTTCATGAAGCAACCAGGAGGAAAAGTTCAAGTTTATTTCTTTGTTCTTCACCCATTGAAAGTTGTGACCATTAGAGCAGCTCCTTCACTCGTATACCAAGCAATCCCGTCCACAGCTTCTTCGAGGGTGTTGAGGACGAGCAGAAGCAATACCAAGCAGGTGGTTGCACCGAGTTATAATTGATGGTAATATTCTCGGCTCCGGTTCTCTCTTTCGAGTTGTGTCCCTATCTAACTGTGGTGTTCTTGTTTTGGGTTCACTGATTTGATCGAGCAGAAACTTTGGACAATCTGGTGGACTAGCAGAATTCCCGAGCACGTGCCGTTTGGTGGTCAGATTCCACATTCTAATCGGTAGTCTTTGTTTCCATTTGTTTGTTTCTCTTCGTTTTGTAGTTCGGTTCCTTGTTTCTGTGATTTTGATCGTGATTATTGTAGGGATTTGACAGGAGGGTACCGAGCCATTGAGGGCTCGGGATAATGCTTGTTGAGTATTGTTTTGTTGGCTTTGTTCCTCGTATCATTGTTTTGATTCCGTCCGAGTTTTGTTTCATTCTGAATAGTATGAGTCTGTGAAATATTTCTGAGATTTCAGTATCGGGTTCTAGTCACTGTTTTGCTACAAGTGTCGGTTTGGGTAAGGATGGCGGGCTTATAATCTACACGTTTTATTAACCGAAAGCCGGGAACCGAACCCGTAGGGTTCTTGGTTCCCTAAACCGAAATAGATTTTTCAATGGAAGACTAAATAAAAGGTAAACAGATTTCTGAAGTTTAAAGTAGTCTCGCGACTGTCGGGTGTCTCGGGAATGAGCGGGTTGAGTCGGCTTGATATAACGTTTTTCAAGTTCACTGTTTTCGGGCAGAATCTGCCTTCTGTGCTCAACTGTTTTTGAAGTACTTAAATTAATCTTTTGAGCATTTGGCCCATTCCGGGACCTTGTTTTCTGAGTTAGCTTTTCAATTCCGCAACCCTCTCGTCAATCCGAATTACGCTTTAAAAGTTGTGTCTGTTTTAATATGCTGCTGTTAGGAAAATGACCTGTGCGACATGTCTGTCTTGCGACACTGTTTTGAGGCCCTTAGAATCCGTTTTGACCAGTGACCGTCTCACAGAGATATGTAGTTCTGGTCGTCTACTTTTATTGGTAAAAATATGGGATAAATATACTGCACAGTTTAGGAGTTATGGCAGTTCCCGTGAGACCGACGGGTGTTGCCAGTTTTTCTAAAATAATGATAAGGGGTTAGATTTTAATCTGGGGTTTCGCTTTATGTTTTAGGACCATCTAGGAGATAGCGTGTTGTATCTTTGATTCCCGTGAACCCGTTGGAGCTTACGTTTCTCGAGGTGAGTATTCTCACCGTGTATTCAGTTATAATGATACGTGCATGACTTATGTGGTTAACTATTTTGATTTGTTTTTACTTTCTGTGTGTTGATATGTTATCTGAGTAACTGAGTGACTGTTTTTACATACCACAGATCTGAGACAGACGTGCCGAGTATCTGAGCCGGTACCGAGTCATTTTCTGCTACTATGTGACAGGGCTATCTGTGTGGTTTATGTTATGAGTTGAAAACATAAAAACAATTAATAAATCTTAGTGGAAATTCTGTGTGGTAATTCTGTGTGGAAATTCTGTGTGGTAGCCTGAGTGGCATTTTAGTGTAAGGAGAGACGAGGTTGATCTCTCGACTCGATTTACACAAGCGCGCTATATAAATTTAAAAGATACGAAAACTGAGAAATTAACTGAGTAGTAAATGAATAGGAGTTCACTTGTGTGCCCTCATGTATTGTACGTTGTAGTTGTTTACATTTTGAGTTTATTCACCCAGCTTCCCTGCTGACCCAAAAATCTCCCTCCCATTTTCAGGTACTAGCAAAGGAAAAGAGAAGGTGGACGGTTGACTGCTGTACTACTTCTGAGTGCTGATGTGAAACGTTTTTATTATTTTAAAAATCCGAATTTATTTAAGACTTTTCCGCATTAAATACCTTGTTATAGCAAATAATTATTTTGGGGATTATTTATGGGACCTTTTTGATTATAATCTTGCACACAAAAATTTTTAAAATCTTGTAAATTTTAGGGTGTTACAAGTTGGTATCAGAGCACTGACTTGAGGGATTTGGATTCGCAAGGGGCGAATTCAAACTCAAGTTGAATTTTTTTTAGAAAAGAGTAAAACAGTTTCTGAGAGAAGTTTCACATCAAACGTACAGCATGTCACGTCGACCCACGTTTTTCCTACTGCCGGTAATATTTACGTTTTGTTTAATATTAAATATTAAGTCTCGTCGAGAGGCAAATTTCGAGTGTTTTGTGACATCGACACTACGGATACAGTATATATATATATATATATATATATATATATATATATATATATATATATATATATATATATATATATATATATATATATATATATATATATATATATACACTTTGTGTGAAACTATTTGCGTTATATGGTTGATATGGAAACGAAGGGTTGTAATAATCCCAATTTTTGTTGGAAACCTGTCAAAGGTAGGTGCCGAAAAATAATAGAAGGGCCCCTATTATCGATCCATTTAAGTAAATAAACACAGTAATGTAAATCCATATAGCATCGATCCATTTAAGGTTATCAAAATCAACCACGTGGAAATGGAAATCAACCAAATCGTTTGAAAACAATATTCAACGTGGAGAAGACCACCTAGAGAGAGAGAGAGGGGGGGGGGGGGGGGGAGGGATACCTTAAGAGAAGGTATGGAGAAAAATTCTTCTGTTGAAACAAACGAATAACCTACGAGAACTTGTGTGGCTACAATTGTGTTTTAGAAGAGGACGATTAGTGGGCTTTCACAATTCTCCATGTTTTTTTAAATTCTATATTTTACAATTCTCACCCTTTCTCTACATAAGATGGGGAATCAAATCTAGAGAATTGGAATTGGCAATTCTTCTCCCTCTCCTGTTCTCAATGCAATCAAACAAGGGATTTGGTTGCTAATTCCATTTCTCTCCTCCCACTTCTTTGTACCAAACACACCCTAAGTATCCACAACCAGAGAACCTTTGAAGCATCCGTTAGGTAAGTTAAAATTCCAACACTTCAGATAAATGATTTCCTGCATAATATAATGCACAACCATTATCATATAGACCAATTGTTTTTATTAACCACTTCTGTATTAGCGTAATATAGTATATTTTTAGAAACATTACAGGAAATCGAAGTATGCGTTTTATACGTCCAAATTTATAATGGCATATAAACTAAAATTTATAGAGGTGTTTAAATTATTTCATTTTTTCCCGGAATACATTATGTTCTCTCATTTTTTAGCAATTTAATTTTAAAAACAAGATTTAACATGTTTCCAAAATTTGAATAGCATCATTTTAAAACCCTTAACACGTTTCAAATTTTTGAATACGGTTTCCTTAATATTTGGTCAATCCTGTAAATACTAATTTATTTTTTGTAACTGCAGTCCTTGATTCCGACAACAATTTACGCTTCAAATATAGAACATGTATTTTTTATTGACCAATCTGTATTAATATAATATAGTATTTTTTTTTAAAATATTGTAGGAAATCGAAGTTTGTGTTTTATACAATTATCCAGAATCAATAAGGAAATTGAAGTCTGTATTAATATACAATTTTTATTGACCAATCTGTATTTATATAATATAGTATTTTTATGCGTATAGTTTTTTCAAAAAGAGTTTAGTTTACATATAGTTTGGTAAACCCTTGTGGATTGTGAATTTAAGGATTAATCAAGGATTAAGCATTAACAAGTTATAATTTGGAAGATTGAGATGGTGAGATCTAGAGGGAAAACATAAAACACACACTTTGCAATAGATTGGGGATTTACAATTAGGCGGTTAATGGTAATTAGCTAAGACCAATGCATTTATACCCAGACCTAAATTCGACTAATTACACAATTCCCCCTAGTCTATTAGTTACAACAAATATGACCCAACAATCTACCCATTTGTAACAATTGTCTGGAAGCGTATCTTCAAAGTCTTCACCTTTAGCAAAAGCTAGACCTAGTTGATTTTTTCGTTTGTAGTATCAGGATCAACTTGAGCTTCATTAACCTCTGAATATGAATACTTCTTGTAACTTTTCAACCAGCAAGAAGTATTTTGAAGACTTTTAATTGAAGATACATATTGATCGATTAAAAATAAGACCCAAATTAATAGAGAGATTAGTAGTGGAAGTCTTTTCTTGATGTTTGTGGCTTTATGTCGATCTATGATTCTTGATAATTGTTGTTACGGTAAAGTGTTGATAAAGTTTACGCTCCCCCTCAAACAAACAATTATATCTTCACAGGAGTTGGATTAAACGTTTTGAAATTTACTCCCCGGTGAACGAATTACTAATAGTGGATTATGTCGATCTATTATTCTTGATAATTGTTGTTAGGGTAAAATATTGATAAAGTTTAAGCTCCCCCTCAAACGAACAATATTTCTTCACGGGAGTTGGATTAAACGTTTTGAAATTTACTCCTCGGTGAACGAATTTCCTAATTCAACTATGAAAGTTGTTTGATATCTTCATTAGATCTTTGGTTTCTTGTTTACTCCCCCTAAACTAGTGCATATATCTTATTAATGTTGAGTAAACTGGGCTAACATATCGATAATCTCCAAAGAATTAAAGGATTATCCTAAATTTGTTCCCATAGTTTGAGCTTTAGAAGAATTTTTGTTGAATGCATTAGTTCTTTATATAAATAATTTCTGAAATGTATCTTCTCCGCCTCATGATAAATATGATTTATCTTACTCGTCATTTAAATGTGAAATTCTGTGAGTTGGAATAAAGTTGAATCTTCAATTTAAGGAGAAAATATAAGTTGAATATGACGAAGCTTATTGATAAAAATGTGTTGAATAATGATATATTCATTTTTTGAATTAATCAATATATAACACATTTTATCATTTAAACCCTGATTGTTGTTGATAATATGAGAATATGGTCTATTGTTTATCAGTTAATTCCTTGACCATTGTTGATAACGTAAAAGTACGGTCTTGTGTTTATCATTTAATCTCCCAAACGTTGTTCATAATGTTAGAGTACGGTCATCAAACCCATTATCTGATTTCTTGACCATTGTTGATCATGTTGGAGTACGGTCATCAGATCTTGCACCATATTCAATCAAGGTAAACCAGGATCACATAGATTTCCCGTTAACACGACAATTTTAAAACATGGTGACTTACGTTCAACGTTGGCTATGATGTTAGCACTGGTAGGATTTCCATTCAATTATCGTGGAATACCAATAATCTTTGTATCACTATGAATGTTCCGGCAATATCACAAAGATATGCTTTGTAGAATATGTATGTGTCCTAATTGTGTTTGATATATCTCTAGACTCAATTAGTGGACAAATGAAGTCAAGGACTGGAGAGAATTGCCCTCTTATTTCAATATCAACAATCTCCAAAAGAGATGTCGATAACACATGAGATAATCTCCGTGAAAAACGAAACAAGGACTTTTTAAGAAGTAATTGAGTAGCTGGGGGGTTGTGCATTGCATCACTAGGTCCATGATGTCTTTTTCAATATCAGAAAGCAACATATGCAATCTAATATAAATGTGGCTACCCGGATTTTTACTCGGTTTGGTAAAGGTATTTCGTTTTTTTAACCCTGTCACACCCTCCTCACTCAAGCTCACTTTTCAATTTTCAACTCCTCCCTCATTTATTTCATCATGTGATTGGTAAATTGATTCACTGACTTGCACCACATACTTCATCCCCCTCTCAATTTTTACCTCATCGGACCCCAATCAAGATCCAGTGATACTTGATTCTGCTCACCTAGACTTAAGGACCCTCACATTATTTCCTATATTATAGGTGGCCCCTGGGAATATAATTCCGGCTATAGCATATCATAGGAGTAATATGAAGTATTCTATAACGCTCATGTGCAATTAATCAGCATTTTCTTTCTAAGTTTATATGAATCATATGAATTTCCATTGGAATTATTGATATCTCCGGTATTAGTTATTGCTGTTTGGTTGATTGTATATGAGAAAGCAGAGCAACATTCGATCAAGTGTAATACCAGACTCACATAGAGTAACCGTTAACACAACATTTGATTCAGTAGTCGTTTGCACAACGGTCGATTCAATTGTGTGACCTGCATTTAGAGTTGGCGTGATTTTAGCTCTAGCAGGGTTTCCAGTCAATCCACGTGAAACACCAGATTGTGATGCCACTATGAGTGTTCCGATGGATTCAGTTTTGATCTAGACACTTGGTGCATTTAATGAAGACGTAACCCGGTACATGAGGTTAATAATTTCCAATACCAACATACTCCAAATGAGCCGTCAATAGATTATGTGCTACGTCCCCTGATGAACCGAAATGAATTCTTGTTGAGATGAAACTGAGTAGTTGGTGGTAGTGTGCATTTTATTTACTGGGCCAGTAATGTCTGATGAAGCACTCAACAGATGAGTGATCATACTTGATGTGGTTTCCCGGTTTTAGATCAGTTTGGATACACTCAAAGGTGCGTTTTATTTTTGTTATCATGTTTTCACATCACCTTTCACTCACCTAAGACTATACCCTCACTTTAATTGATTGGCTGATAAATGTTTTCCCTGGGAAGGTGAAGCCGGTTCTGGCAAGACCATGTGAAGGTATGTCTCTTGAAAAATGTTTAAATATGGTAAGCAACGAGAATTAAAAGAATTTGTAAAAAACAGATGCAATCTTTACTAGGATCTAGTAAAGAGATCGTTTACGGATATTACAATGACTTATAATCAACGTTGCTTAACAAAAACAATTATTTCTCTTATTATTTTGATCTCTAATATTTTCTCCCTTAGAAATACTAATTCTCCCATAGAATTAATATTTCTCCCCCTAGAAAAAACCTATGTAATTGATAATTGTGAGTTCAGAAAATTACCTTGAACAACACTAGAGGGGTGGAGAAGAGTCTGTTTTTTAGTTGGTGATTGAGATGTGCCCTTTTTATTGATTAACTATGAAGAGCGGGTCCTAATCTGAGTTGATTAGAAGCCATTGACCATTGAGGACCGGGCTTCAAGTTGATACACTTGAAAGCCATTCATTGAGGAGCGGGTTATACACCGTAGAATGTGTAAGCCATTCTGTTGTGGCTTGAGTTATACACTGAAGTGTGTATAAGTCATTCTCCTGAAAAACAAATCATACAACTTTTGGTACACATTTTTGTTTGGGACCGATGGTGTTAGTATTAGAATGAAACCATCGATAAGTTGTATCGATTTGATGTAAAGATTTGGAATTCCATGAAAAAATGAAACTCGATGTTTCACTTTCAAATAATTTCCGAGGAATTATTTGAGATTTTGGAGTTCTAGGAATCCATTTTGCATTTGAGCTCGTAGGGGTTTTGTAGAAAAATGCATGACTTGTTGTGGGCACTGATTTAGAAATTGTTTTAGGTGCCAACGACAGTAAATCGTTTCTCGTATACCTTAAAGTGTCTGTGTTAGAAATTTAATTATTTGTAATTATAGAACATTTCAAAACATGTTTGGATTTTGACGTACAAGGTTCTGCAGAATGTGATTTCACAAACTACTTACTCTTTTGAAGAGAATAAGTGTTGAATTGTGAGACTCTTTTAGTAAAAGATTTTGAAGATTCACAAATGTAAGTATTAATCGGAACTTGTACCGCTTGTAGAAAGTTGTTCGATCTTGAGTTTCAAACTATCGTTTGTAGTTTTGACAAAGAAAGATCTGTTTCAAGATATATATAATTTTATCTAGCAAGTTTGCTTTCTCAATATTAAAAATATTGATTTGTTTTTGTAAATCTGATCCAAAATTACATTCAAGTTGTTTGATTTTATCAGTCAAAATATATTTTTCAGCACAAACAGAATCATACTTTTCAATGTTTAAACAATTAACAAGATTGGAGTCATGAAGTTGTTTTGTTAGTTCAGAAATCGGAATTTTTAAGTTCTCATAATTAGTTTCAAAAGTTGTAATTTTTGATTTCAAATTTATTATTTGTTCTTTTAAATGATTTTTTTTGTTTATTTGTTGTAGATTTTCTTTTAGGGCACAATTCTCACTATGGAATGTAGCTTGTGACATAGACAATTAATTTTGTAATCCCCTATTTGATTGTTCAAAAATATTCATTTGTTCTATTTGAAGAGAATATTGATTTAGATTTTTCATAAATTGAATTTTCACATTTTCTAAATCAATAATGTGTTTTGTAAATTGAGTTTTCTCTTCAAGTCTGATTAAAAGGTTTTGTTTAATGATTCAATTTGATTTAACATGAATCAGTGGAAAAATCAGTGGAAAAATCAGTGTCTGAGTCAGAAGATGAATGTACCTAATTTTCTGGAATTCACAAATCAGCTCTCATTTCATTAGATCTTGCCATAAAGGCCAAGTTTGCAGTGCATTTTTAATCCTCCATCCACTGTAAGTCTTCAGCAAGTAAGACTTTGACATTGTCAATTTTCTTAGCCATGAGCATTTTTCTCTTGAAGTATTCCGAATCTCGAACTTTTGGCTTTTTGCATTCTTTGACAAAGTGTCTAGTCAGACAACAGTTGTAGCATTTCTGTGGTGTCTCAGAAGTGGATGAAGATGTTTTATCGTTTGCAGTTTGAGAAGGTGAAGTTTGAGGAAGATCTGAGGTTGTTGTTTGTTGGTTTGTTGTAATATTTTTTAATTGTAGCTTGAGATGAGGGCTAAGGCTTTTTGAACTGACTCAGTCTCCTCTTCAGTTCCTTCAGGAATAACAGTTTCTTTCTCTTCTTTAATCTCCTTCGTTTGTGCAGCCAATAAAGATTGGTGTTGTTTAGTTAAGAGTGCAAGAGTGTCAGGAGTTTCTTGCATGGTCTTAGCAATGCCTTTGATCATGGGTTCATTCTGATGTAGATACTCATATAGTTCGTGGATTTCAATCTGACTCAGGTCTTTGTGCTACATCGCACTGTTACCAAATATTTCCTTTTTAAGATTGTTCTTTCTGAGATCATTCAACATATTGCAAAACCTATGATATGTGCTTTGAAGCTCTTCTCCTTGGGTGGCTTTAAACTCACCATATGCATTTAGTGTCGAGACCATTTTTGCCTTTTTACCCAGGTCAGTTCCTTCCATTTGTTTCCGTATTTCACCCCATAATTCTTTGCCACTTTCAAAGCTGTCAAGACTATTATTGATTTCGTTGGGTAAACCTTGAAGCATATAGGAATGAGAATACAAATTAGCTCTAGCTATCTCTTTCTGTTCTGGTGAATAGTCTGCAACGACAATTTCAAATACACCACCAACGACTGGTGGGTTAGAATCTGGAGTACTCACGACAGTTCTGAAAAATTTTGATGGTCCATTTTCAAGTGAATCAAGAATCAATGCTCCCGATTGCTGACTTCATATGAAGTGAAGGAATCGTTTCTTCCATTGGGGATATTCTCCTCTGAAGAGAACATGACGTTTGGTATTCGACCCAATGGACAATGCTTCTTTGGAAGTCATTTTTTGGATGGTTTACGGTTCAATGAGGTTAAGGATGAACAAGGTTTGCGGTCGTGAAGGAGTTCACGGTTGTACGAGGTTCACGGTTGTGAATAAACAAATCGTGATTACGACGGGTTAAATTTTTGAACTTTGCGGTTGTAATATGTAAGTGTTACCAATAATTTGCGGGTTCCAACTTGATTACGGTCGTAATCGGTTTACGCTCGTAATATGTTCACGGTTGCAAGAAACCAATTCAAGATTACGACGGTTTAACTTTTGGGACTTTGCGGTTGTAATATGTTTACGGTTACCAACAATTTGAGGGTTATAACTTGATTACGATCATAATCGGTTTACGATCGTAATCGGTCTACGATCGTAGGATGTTCATAGTTTCAAGAAATCAATTCAAGATTACGATGGGTTAACTTTTCAAGCTTTGCGGTAGTTAAAAGCATCCGGTCGTAAACTGTTTGCGGGTCGCAAAGGGTTTGCAGTTGGGAATTGAAATACTAGAAGTGTTTCTAAAAGCACTTTGCGGTGGAAAAGGAATTCGATCACAAACGGTTC
This sequence comes from Calendula officinalis, assembly GCA_963853835.1. Classification (NCBI taxonomy): domain Eukaryota; kingdom Viridiplantae; phylum Streptophyta; class Magnoliopsida; order Asterales; family Asteraceae; genus Calendula; species Calendula officinalis. The sequence continues at coordinate 56,967,036 of OY970820.1, forward strand.
GCGGTCGGGAAGCTAAAAATTCAGTTATACACCAGTGATTGTTCTTCGTCACCCGAATTTAACAGTGACTAACGAGAACAGCCGAAATACCCACTAAATTGATCATAATTTCCTCTATTTTTGACCAAAATGAATTATTCCAATTGCAATTTGTTCTAAAAAGGTTTTCGCACGTTTTGATCCAATTAAACACAACAAAACATTACAAATCAAAGCTCGAATTGTGATTTTTCAGTAAGAAAAATTGGGTTCATGGTTTTTTTTTATTTATCAAAATCAACAAATCGGATTCAATACTTGATTAATTGACACGAAATTTGATTCTAAACTTAATGAAATCAATAGAGGAAGCTAATGATCAACAAAAATCAATGAAAACTACCTTAAATTTTGACTTTGATTTCACTGTTTCTTCAAAACACCTTCATCTTCATTTTTCGTCAATGATCTTCAAATTAACAACAGAATTCAATGATCTGGATCTACTCCATTGATGAATTATCCTTTGATAACTATTGTGGATTGTGAATTAAGAATTAAGAATTAAGAATTAATCAAGGATTAAGCATTAACAAGTTATAATCTGGAAGATTGATATGGTGATATCTAGAGGGAAAACATAAAACACACACGTTGCAATAGATGGGGGAGTTACAATTAGACAAAGGTTAATGGTAATTAGCTAAGACCAAGGTATTTATACCTAGACCTAAATTCAACTAATTACACAATGCCCCCTAGACTATTAGTTACAACATATATGACCCAACAACCCGAATTTACAATCAACAAATGTGTAATGTAGTATTGATTTATAGAAAAATAATTGAACTTGAAGTTAGGTTTAGCAGGGTAAGTTGATTCTACCAAATCATGATACATGCACATAAAACCTGCAAATATATTGTTATTTATTATTATTTATTTATTTTAAAGTTATTATTATTTTTTTGAATTTAAACTGCAATTTGACATGGCGCCAAAAACTTGATGTGTGAAAACTAGTTATAAAATAACAACCTTAATATGCCTTCTCTAGATTACCACACTCTGAGGCAAGTATAACCTAATCGTGAGCAATATAGTTCAGGTAAGTACTTCGGGTGTTCGGTTCCGCAGGAACAGTTAAGTCGACCAAATAGTTTGAAACTAATAATTTAATCTAAACGAATGCATAAAGTAGGGATTGTTGTTTTTAAACTAATTAACTAAAAAATGATTAAAATTAAGTTCTAGCTTTTGGAAACTGAAACAAATTGGCAAAGTAGTAAAACTGTGTTCAAATATGAGAGGGAATATTCACTATGATCGATTCCATCTAGTTCTAGGTTTGGTTGGTTAAGTCCTGATTTAATTGGTGTTCAAGAAGTTAGGTAAGCAGTGGTCTCTAGCTTCCTACAATGGCCGTACTAACATTCCTAAGAAATGTTTTCCAAAATAATTATACTATGGTCACACTTTGGCTCGTTAATTATATCTAGGCTTGGAGTTCTGTCGCCATATAATCTAAAATTTGGTCATAACTAAGATTAGACTTCTGGTTTTACCTAAGTTATTGATGTTTAAACTCGAATCCCTAAATCTAATGGGTTGCCAACTACCTCACAACAATGAAAAGTTGAAATAATTATTGACTAAAATTGCTAGTGATTACTCAACAAAACAGTTTATAATTATTAGTTCAAACAATCAGAAATATAGAATTAAACCAAAAGGGTCGTTGATATAAAGAAACAAATATTCAAAACCAATGTTAAAATCCTAAAAATACCAAACCTAAATCCTAGATTTCATCTAATCATAGCGAATATTAAATGATTAGCACGTAGACATGCTAACCAATGCAAAACAAACGTAAGAATTCATAATATTAAACATAGTTCGAATTAAAATAATAAAAACCAATGTTTAAGCCTTGAATCTTGATGCTTGAGAGCTCCTAGGGTTGAAATTCGGCTGCCACCAAAAGCTAGATCAAAAGTCCTTAATCCAGATCTGTAGTTTCGCTTAAATAGATGTCAGACCGCTTGAAATCGCGTCGCTAACATCCAAAATTGTGTTGCTAAGTGGAAACCCGCATTATTTCGCGTCACTATCTATGAGATAGCGACGCTATCTCTTCTTTTCTTGGGCGAACAGAGCTCCGAAATAGCGATGGCTGAGTTTTTAGCGATCATACATAGCGACATAGATAGCGTCGCTATCTATAGATAGCGACACTATCTCTTCAGATACTAGGATTCTTCATTTTCTGGTACCGTTTTCACCCGTTTTTGTTACTTTTTCTTCTATAGCGTGAAAAATACAATGGAGACTATTTTTGAGTGATAACATCATATTTTAATCAATAAACATATACAAAAAAAGGAATATTGGCAGATAAATATATTAATAATTCTGCCAATATCAGCCACATTCTGGAAATATTCAGAATCCTATTTTTTTTTACATTTTCTTTTTGAAACTACATCTATCATGGTTAATCTGCATTTTGAAATATTTAATGTATAATTTTTTTTGCAATATTTCCAGTATAACCCTATTTGATATTAAATTGGAAATCCATAATATGCAATTGAAAACTCATTACTAATCTCATAATCTACCTTATTTTTTAAACTGCAGTAACCAATTTGACTTTTGCATAACCCTAGAATTATTTTTTATTTTTTCAAATTTTTATATATCATTAACCATACTTTGACTTTTTCTAGACAATCTTAACAAGAACCCTAAACCTAAGTTGAGAACCAAAACCATAATTTCACTTTGCTTGACCAATTAGAGAAATTTTATTCTTAGTCATGTTAACGTATTGTTTAGTTAAATGGCTATTTTTTATAAGAAGTTAACTTTTTTAATAAACTTTAAAAGTTGAGATTATGTAAATAAGTTTCTTCATTTTGTTAGTAAATTATATAAGAGGAAAAATATATATTAATTTTTATTCCATTATCCCTTACTCTAAACTTTTGGTAAGCCGGACTCTTAGTCCTAACCAATAAACAATTTCTTTATTATAATCTTTTTTTAAATGTTTTTTTTAAATTTATTAAAACCATGAACTTAACAATAAGGTTCATAACCATAAACCCTAGCCAAAACCCCTACTGATGAATCATAAACCCTTTTTAGTCCATAAACCCAACTTTAAAGCCTAAACGATTTTTAGTCCCTTTAAACAATAAACCCTAAATATATTTTAGACTTTTTTTTTTTAAAATTTATTGTATAACCATAACCTTAAACGTTAATCCCTAATGCATAATGACTAATCCCTAATCCCTGACCATAAACTATGTTTAATACCTAAACTCTAACTTTATACGCTAATCCTAATGTAAATGTAATGCTTTATAGTTTATATGTAGTGCAACATAATAATAATTATTATTTTTTTATTTTATTCTAAACAATGAAAAATATTACATTGAAACCTTAAGTTCAAGCATCAATTATGTTTTATCTAAGAGCATCTCCAACCATAAACTTTATAAAATTCTCTCTATCTCTGTAAATTGTAATCGAGTCTTGTTTAGCTGCCGATTCCAGTTGATCATCAAGCTAAATAATTGTTGCAAGTGGAGCAGGGTTTGCGAGCCCTGTTACCTTTAATGATATACGAATGTGAGATTTTATAATTGTGAGTTTGATTTAGCGCATAATTCTGAACGTAATTTAGATTATAATTTTGAGTATAATTATGAGCATAGTTTTGAGTATAATTCTGGTTTTACCTTTCATAGTTATATATATTTAAATATGTACAAAAACATATACTAGAGAATTGTGAAATTATAGAGTAATAAGATTTAATGAGAAAATAAAGAGCAATAAATATTAATGAGAGAATAAAGAAAAATAAATTTTAATGAGAAAATAATGAAAATTTCTAAATAAGAGGAACACCTAATAGAATTAATATGAGACTTTATTCTGGGAAATTTTAACCAAAGGATAACAAGAGGGATATCAATTTATGATAGGAGCACAGTAAATCATTTAATGAATAGCATAAATTGAGCAAATGAGAAAAATAGTAGCAACAAAAATTTAATGACAAAATGAAGAGGTTAATAATATTAAAGAAGAGTAATTAATTTTCATAATGGGAAATATTAAAGGCATTTTTTTTGGAGAAAACACTTAATAGAAAGAGTTATTGAAGCGAGTAAAACAAGTAAATAAGTGATTGTAAAATCAGATTGATTCAGAATCTTATTATTTAAGTGAGGGTTTATAAAGTGGGTAAGGAAAAATTATTAGCTCAAGAAAATGAGAAGTAATTACATTTGAGCAAATCGAGAAAAAGTTGAATCAACTTTTCGAGAAGTACGTTTAATGATAAGTTAATAAACCTACTTAAAATAAGTGCATAACTAATTGAATACGTCAAACTGAAGAATTTAATTACTGAAAAAATAATTAAAATTGGGCTATGACTGCTAAAACTAAATGAGTAAGAAATACTTACATCAAAAAAAATTATTAGAAATTTAATTTATTTTAAAAGGGTATATATTGAAGCGAGCTTAACAATAATTAATACAATGGGTTAATGAGAAGCAATCAAGTCAAGTTAAACGAAAATTATTAACACGAGCTAAAAGAGAATTATTAAACAGGGTTAAAGAGAAGTTATTAAATTAAAGATACTAAATGAGAAATTAAAAATTTCGTGAATACAATGAGTCACGAGTTGTAATAATTGAGAAGATTTCATGTTGAAAACTCAACAAATTAGCATTTATGAAAAAATCATTAAATTGAGATAAAATTAGAAAATATTTAAAGTGCATGATTTAAATAATTGAGGGTGGATTTCATGATCAATAAATGTGGATGACGAGTTAAGTGAGAGATTAATGAGTTAACGCTGAGAGCTTAAAATAAAGTATATAAGTTTAATAGACTAATTAATTGAGAAATTACTGAGTCAAATTAAACAGAAATTATTGAAGCCCATCTTAAATAGTAATTATTATATAGATTAAGGGGAGGCTAACGTCATGATTTTGATGATGATCTATTTAAAATCGAGTTAAAACGGCAATAAGTGAATCAAGTTAAACGAGTAACACAATCACTGAGAACTCTCTGATCGAAAGGGTATTAATCGACGCTCACAAATTACAGTAAATATAATATAATTGTGAAGAGGATGCAAATCATATTTATGAGCAGTGATAAATGACATATCCAAATGAAAAGTTTAAAATGAGATTTGTATTGTGAAAGTAACCAAGTGGAAATATTTCTATGAATTTGAGTTATCCGAGTATCATGTATGAGACTAAATATACACATGATTTTCTGAGTAATGTTTATGATATTTTGAGTACCCACAGTTGAGCGCATATTAGTATTTATCAAATATTGAAAATAAACTTTTATTTCTCCTAAGTGTGATTTGTTGGTTGATTTTTATGTGGGAAGTTGTAAACTTTGGAATTAACTCGTGACCAAACAAAAGAGGTGTCGAAAGTAATAGAGGGCCACCATTACCGTACACACATGACTTTTGGTTGGTTGTGGGAATTTTGAGCGGAACGATGGACCAATGCTTGAAATTGTGAATCTATTGTATGCATATTAGTTGCTTATTTAGTTGGGTAGAGAATTCCAGTTCCAAACTCAAGAACGAGTTTTCTCCAAGTGGAGTTGAATAGGGGTAACATGGGAAATTGCCAAGAAATAATTATCATTATGTATTAATTATAAATATTATGAGGATGATGCTTATGCATAAAAGTTTTATTACTAATATACCTAGACTTGATTAGAAAATTTATGAGAATAACTATCAAATGGAATAAATTGAGGATAATTAAATTAATTATATGGGTAACTATCAAGTTTATAAAATTGATAATTGGGATTAATGGAGTAATTAATAAACCAAGATTTATGGGTTGAGTGTGATTGTGCAAAAGAGAAATGATAGGTACTAGAATTATAGAATTATAATGAGATAATGAGATAATGAGAAATTATTAAAAATTTAATTATTGAAAATTTACTAACGAGTTAAAGGAGAAATGTTTTAATTAATGGGAAGTTAACCATTCGGAGCAATGAGAAGAGTTTATTTATTAAATTATTAATTTAGATTAAGGAGAATTATTAAAATGAACTTACTGGATTGGGTAATATATTTAATTATAAAAAGTTATCAAATAATATACTTTATAATTATTAAATTATTGAATTAAGAATAGTTATTGAATCAAGTAAATGAGGAATACAATAAGTGAATTAAACAACAAGATTTTATTGAATTAACGAGATTTTTTGAAAGATGAGAAGGTAGTAAATTAATGAATTGATTCGTAAATTGAGTAATGGAGATCATTAAAATAAGAGTATGAAATTGAATTAGAATTTTTAGTGGGTAACATAAATTTGATGAGTAGATATATGGTCAAACTAATCAAGAAACGTTTTAAATTTTGTAAAACAAGTGAAACATACTTGTGACAACTCGATATTTCCGGTATGTAATCTCATTTCATTTCTAGAACTTTCCTTATTTCGAAAGTTTCTATATTTAGACATTTCTATTTTTGGCATCTAAACACACAACAAAACATCTATTTTTACACCATACATTAGTGTTTGACTATTTTAGTCAACACAACACTATTACTTTCTTATGGTTAGACATTTGAGCTAAAAACATTTCTAAAACGATGATTTTATCGGTAAAACAATAAATGTACTTATTTAATTAAACGTGACTCGAATGACATCGAACTCTTGGCCGACCACTATGTGGCCGGCCCCACCTTGTGCGTGACCCTGCCAAGTCGGCCAAACCCCTTGAGGGTGAGGTTGATCCTTCTTGATCTTATCTCTCTATTGATTCTATCATCATCTCATTTGAATGAGTCTTTGTTGGATTCAAACTCTAGTTTCTACCTCCTTATAAATACCACACTTAACTACAAAACCCTAATTTTCCCTTCCTTGCTCCCTTGTGCCGTCGACTATTCCCCCTCACCATCCCCATTCGGTTCGTGTTCGAGCAACAAGCAATCCGCAAGCCTCAAGTGTTCGATTTCCGTTCGTCGCAAGAGGTACAACTCAAACCCTTTTCGATTGATTGCTAGTTTTTCTTTTGTTTCGGTATCATCCCAAACCCGATACCATGGCCAAAGGCCATATGGGCTCGGTGAAGCCGTGTTGCCCATGATCGACGTGCATGCTTGCATGCATGTCCACAAATTGATCCCTTGCTTGTTTAATCATAAATTGCTTAAACCGTTTAATTTGATTTGTTCGTTCCTTGCTAGATTCGTTTGATTCTTGATCTCGGACCCTAGATCTATCCTAGGTGTGACCGAATACCCTAGATCTAGACCTCTTGATGTGCTAAACCATGAATCTAGCCAAATATAGACACTAGACTCGAACCCTACCCGATCCAGAACTAAACCCATAGGGTTTTCGCCTAGACGGCCAACCCTAGCCGAACCCTAACCCTAGTTGACTTGCATGTTTGACTTGTTGACCTAGATTGACAAGATTCGACTTTTGTTGACCAAAACCTATGCTATTTTAAACCCTAGAACCGAATACAAAGACCTAGTCGAAATCTAGAAACTCTAGTTGACTTTTGTTGACTAATTTGACCTATGTTGACTTCTAGAATGGACCAATTTTTTCCCGTAGGTCAAACCGGGTCAAGGCCGGATCTTGACCCAAACCGTGGACCCAAACCCGAATAACTAATCGGGCCAAGGCCCGTAATTGGCCCATTCGATCTACCTTAGTCCATCGGGCCCAAACTTTAGTTGGCCCATTGGTATCCAAGCCCATTTGGACCAAAGCCCAAACCTTTAGCCCACTTATACCCAAACCGAACCCAATTGGGCCCAAGCGCAATCCATGGCCCAATCCAATCGGACCTAAGCCCAACATGAGGCCCCAGTGGCCCTACCTAGTGGCCCATTACACCCATCTATCCCCATTAAGCCCATTAGGCCCAATAGGCCCAAGCTAGGCCCAAGCCTAACCCAAGCCCATTTCATTTCATTTCATTTCGAAGCCCATTTCATTTCATTTCATTTCGGCCCATTAAGGCCCAATGATCCAAGTTCATTCGATGTCACAAAACATAAAACATAACATTAATTGTATATCATATATCATATATTGCATCTAGAATCGCCTGTGTTAGCTTAATCTAATTAGAAAGTTATATCTTTTAGGAAGCTAGGAGCATTTGAAGGATTCCTATGTCCTATTTGTCGCTAAGCTGTACCCAGGTGAGTCCACAGACCCCTTTTACTCTTTTTACTGTGTTATAAACTTTGGGATGGAAAACATAAACAAAATGCTACGGTTTTACTATGACTGTACAACAACATTGTTACATTTTCATTATCGCGTTGGCATGACAAACAATTATTATACCGGACTAAGGTGCCAGCAATCATTAACTAGTGGATCTAGACCATGGATATGCAGATAGTACTATTGGCTGACACTCATCCTCCCAACATTATTTGATCACTACTTGGTTTATCCAAGACATCTTTCAGGAGTGTATATCCATAAAAGAACGATAACATACTGGAGTTGAAGTGTTGATTTTGGACTTAGGGGTTGGTATATTAACTCAATAGACTAGCTACCTGTTGGGGATAACTTTCATGCAATGTCAAACATACAACTTGTTCAACACATTTTCATAAACAAAACTAGTAATTGTAGATCTTCTACAATTACAGTTCACTTTTCATGTTTACTTCTCATATCATATGAGTGTTGAACCTTATACATTTTCAGTCTAAAAACAGTGCTGAAAATATATGCTATAGCAAACAAATTCGAATCCCTATATCCAAAACAGAAAATTTAATAATTCAAGGTGAACACGAAACAAAAACATAAAAATCATAAACTCTATGAAAGCTCAAAAATATCTTCGTAAAGGATGCTAAGCCTTTCTTGCTCATGTCGTTGACACAAAGTCCAAAGATCGTTAGGTTGAGGACATCCCCGTCGGTCGTGAATTTCCTGACATTTTTCCTGGCGAATTGCATGGACTACCACCTCAGAGACAAGTTGAATTTCGTATTTTTCTGATTCCAGGAGCCGCACCTATTGCGCGTTCTCCTTATTATCTTGCACCGTCTGATATGCAAGAACTTTCATCGCAATTGCAAGAACTTCTTGATCTTGGTTTCATTCGACCGAGTTTCTCGCCCTGGGAGCTCTGGTCCTCATCGTTAGAAAGAAATATGGTTCAATGAGAATGTGAATTGACTATCGTGAACTGAATAAAGTAACCGTTAAAAATCGATATGCTCTTCCGCTTATTGATGATCTATTCGATCACCTCCAAGGATCGAGTTTCTATTCCAAAATTGATCTTCGTTCATGCTACCATCAGTTAAAAGTTCATGATGAAGATGTGCCCAAAACTGCTTTCAGAACTCGCTATGGTCATTATGAATTTTTGGTAATGCCACTTGGTTTGACCAATGCACCTGATGTGTTTATGGATCTCATGAACAGAGGGTGCAAGCAATATCTCGATAAATTCGTTATCATTTTCATAGATGATATTCTCATCTATTCGCACTCGAGAGAAGAGCATGAAGAGCACTTAAGAGAAGTTGTACGCCAAGTTGTCCAAGTGTGAATTCTGGTTGCGTGAAGTCCAATTTCTGGGTCATATTATCAACGAGGAAGGTATTCACGTTGATCCTGCAAAGACAGAAGCCATAAACAATTGGGAACCTCCAAAGACCCTAACTGAAGTAAGACAATTCCTTGGTCTTGCTGGTTACTACAGAAGGTTCATAGAAAATTTCTCGAAGATTGCAAAGGATTTAACGGTGTTAACACATAAGGATGAGAAATTTGTCTGGGGTGAAAAGCAAGAATCAGCCTTCCAATCTCTTAAATCTAAATTATGTTCTGCTCCTATTCTATCTCTTCCTGAAGGAATCGACAATTTCGTGATGTATTGTGATGCTTCGCACCAAGGGCTAGGTTTTGTATTGATGCAGCATGACAAAGTGATCGCCTATGCCTCTCGAAAACTGAAGAACCACAAGAAGAATTATACAACTCATGATCTTGAGTTGGGTGCTGTCGTGTTTGCATTGAAGATTTGGAGACATTATCTCTATGGTACCAAGTGCACAATATTCACCGATCACAAGAGCTTGCAACATATCTTCAATTAGAAAGAGCTCAATATGAGACATCGCAGATGGGTGGAGTTGATGAATGATTACGACTGTGAGATCAATTATCATCGTGGTAAAGCTAATGTAGTAGCTGATGCTTTAAGTCGAAAAGAGCAGCCTAAACCTCGTCGTGTTCGAGCCCTTCCAATTTCTGTTCGTTCTAATCTATCTTCCCAAGTTCATGAATTCCAAACTGAAGCCTTGAAGGTAGAGAACATTAAAAGTGAAGCTTTGCATGGTATGGAAAAGCAGTTAGAAGCAAAGGTGGATGGAACCCTTTATTTCATGGATCGTTTATGGGTTCCTAATTATGGAAGTGTTCGCGACATCATCTTGAATGAAGCTCATCGACCTAATTATTCTATTCATCCTGGTGCTGACAAGATGTATAAAGATGTCAAAGAGTTATACTGCTGGCCAAATATGAAGAAAGAGATCGCAGTGTATGTCAGCAAATGTTTAACTTGTGCCAAAGTGAAAGCAGAGAATCAGAAGCCTTCCGGTTTTCTGCAACAGCCAGAGATCCATGAATGGAAATGGGAAGAAATCTCTATGGATTTCATAACCAAGTTGCCTCGAACGTCTAGTGGTGATGATACAATTTGGGTAATTGTTGATCGATTGACCAAATCAGCTCATTTTATTCCTATTAAAGAAACTGACCAAATGGAGAAATTAACGAGAATTTATATAAAAGAAGTCGTATCTCGGCATGGTGTGCCCGTCGCGATCATATCTGATCTTGATAGTCGCTTCACATCTTGTTTTTGGCAATCATTGCAAAAATCTCTCGGTACTCGCCACGATATGAGTACTGCTTATCATCCCTAAACCGATGGCCAGAGAGAAAGAACAATCCAAACCTTTGAAGACATGCTGAGAGCTTGTGTTATTGATTTTGGTGGAAGTTGGGATTCTCATCTCCCTCTAGCAGAATTCTCGTACAACAATAGTTATCATACAACTATTAAAGCCGCACAATTTAGAGCCCCATATGGAAGAAAGTGTCGTTCGCCACTTTGTTGGATTGAAGTTGGTGATCGTCAGATTACTGGTCCTGAAATTCAACAAGAAACGACTGGCAAGATCTTCAAGATCAAAGAGCGTATCAAGGCTGCAAAAGATCGACAAAAGAGTTATGCTGATAATCGTCGAAAGCCTTTCGAGCTCGCTGTTGGCGACCACGTGTTGCTAAAAGTAGAAACTTGGAAAGGTGTTGTACGTTGTGGCAAGAAGATAAAGCTCAGTCCTCGTTATGTTGGACCATTTGAAATCCTTGAAAGAATCGGTGTCGTTGCTTATCGTCTTCGCCTTCCTAAAGAGCTCAGCAATGTACACAACACTTTTCATGTGTCGAACTTGAAGAAATTTATTCATGATCCCTCGCTCATTGTTCCTGCTGAGGAAATTATTATCGACGACAAACTCCATTTCACTGAGGAACCAATCGAAATCTCTGATTGGAAAGAGCAAAAGCTAAGAAGAAGCAAGATCAAAATCGTTAAAGTCAGATGGAACTCCAAAAGAGGTCCTGAATTCACGTGGGAACGTGAGGACCAAATGCGATGGAAATATCCACATTTATTTCTCGTTGTCTCTCCTGTTCGCTCTTCGTCTTAAATTTCGGGACGAAATTTCTTCAACCAGGGGAGAATGTGACAACTCGAGATTTCCGGTATGTAATCTCATTTCATTTCTAGAACTTTCCTTATTTAGAAAGTTTCTATATTTAGACATTTCTAATTTTTGGCATCCAAACCCACAACAAAACATCTATTATTACACCATACATTAGTGTTTGACTATTTTAGTCAACACAACATTATTATTTTCTTATGGCGACACATTTGAGCTAAAACCATTTCTAAAATGATGATTTTATCGGTAAAACAATAAACGTACTTATTTAATTAAACGCGACTCGAATGACATCGACCCCTTGACCGACCACTATGTGGCCGGCCCCACCTTGTGCGTGACCCTCCCAAGTCAGCCGAACCCCTTGAGGGTGAGGTTGATCCTTCTTGATCTTATCTCTCTAGTGATTCTATCCTCATCTCATTTGAACGAGTCTTCGTTGGATTCAAACTCTAGTTTCTACCTCCTTATAAATACCACACTTAACTACAAAACCCTAATTTTCCCTTCCTTGCTCCCTTGTGCCGTCGACTATTCCCACTCGACATCCCCATTCGGTTCATGTTCGAGCACAAGCAATCCCCAAGCCTCAAGTGTTCGATTTCCGTTCGTCGCAAGAGGTACAAATCAAACCCTTTTCGATTGATTGCTAGTTTTTATTTTGTTTCGGTATCATCCCAAACCCGAGACCATGGCCACAGGCCATATGGTCTCGGTGAAGCCGTGTTTCCCATGATCGACGTGCATGCTTGCATGCATGTCCACAAATTGATCCCTTGCTTGTTTAATCGTAAATTGCTTAAACCGTTTGATTTGATTTGTTCATTCCTTGCTAGATTCATTTGATTCTTGATCTCGGACCCTAGATCTATCCGAAGTGTGATCGAATACCCTAGATCTAGACCTCTTGATGTGCTAAACCATGAATCTAGCCAAATCTAGACACTAGACTCGAACCCTACCCGATCTAGATCCAAACCCGGAGGGTTTTGGCCTAGACAGCCAACCCTAGCCAAACCCTAACCCTAGTTGACTTGCATGTTTGACTTGTTGACCTAGATTGACTATATTTGACTTTTGTTGACCAAAACCTATGCTTGTTTAAACCCTAGAACCGAATACAAAGACCTAGTCGAAATCTAGAAACCTTAGTTGACTTTTGTTGACTAATTTGACATATGGTGACTTCTAGAATGAACCAATTTTGACCCATAAGTTAAACCGGGTCAAGGCCAAATCTTGACCAAAACCGTGGACCCAAACCCGAATAACTAATCTGAAGGGTTTCACACGCATCTAGCAACTGATCGACCCATAGGACCGACCTCCTAGTTTACTTGGTTCGAACCATGACTGACCAAGAACATGAACTTGTTCTTGGCCGGTTAAAACCAACTAGCTGATTTAATCCCTAAAAGTGGAAGTGGTATTAAACCTAATCCTTAAACCCTAAGGGATTGGGATGTTGGAAATCTAGATTAGATTAACAAGAAAGAAACCTTGTACGAAGAACTCGAACACACACATAGCTTTTGTGGTTCGTTCGACCATCAATCGAAGAACCCTAGGGTTCTTTAGTCGAATTCGTCCAAGAGGGGAGAAGGGAGAAAGATGTTTCCCAAAACATACCTTGTTGTTTGCTTAAGAGAGATCCACTGATGATGAACAAATCGAGCGCTCTTCTAGTTGATCTAAGCAATGAACTTGTTCTTCAATACTTGAAGAACACGAAGAACACGAAGAACGAAGAACAAAAAGAGTTATGTTCTAAGTTCGGCCGAATGGAGGAAGTATGGGCGCTAGGGTTTCGGCTTTGTGGTGTAAACCCATAAGTGACCCCTAAGCCTTCTAGTTATAATAGAAGGACTTTCACTTGGGGCCCTTCTAGTTTAATTAAGATTAAACTCTTAATTAAACTTATCCTTTTACACTTCCATCCCTTATAGTTTAACTAGTTTATTATTGTTGCACTTAACTATTAAATGTCTAGTATTAATACACTAATAATTCGGTACCCATATACACGAATTATACATACTTGTATTTATACTTTTAATAATTAATTATATAATAACCTTTATATAATTTATACAACAATATTATCCAATCACTATATGATTTAATAGCTTTAAATCATATTATGGATAATCTATAATTAACACATTGTATATTTACTCAACTAGCAAATGTACAAGCACTTGTATTAATTAGTTAGTTAAACTAATCTAGTAGTAAGTTAAACTTAACTTAATACTTAACTGATTCATAATGACTATTATGAATCATTCCTCTTCGTAGTATCATTGCTTATCTTGCTCGTATTACATGCACTCACCGGTGTGACCCTTAAGTGTTTCGTAGGCATGAATGTATCATTATAAGTTGCCTAACTGTGCACATAAATCCTTCAGAGTCCCACTTGTGCAAGTTTGTAACCTTTGTCTTAATGATACGAGCTACAGTGGCCTTCTAGATGGGCATGTAGGTAACCAAACCCATAAAAAAGGTTACGTAACCCAGGTATAGTTTATGAAAAAAATCTTTAATAGCGTCTCCTAGTAAAGAACACTATGTCTCTACTTCTTGGGAAAATATGTTAGGCTTATCCCTTGCAGCACGATATTTGTGACTACGAATAACGAGCATGGTAGAAATTATCAACTCCTGTATTCGAAATCATTTTATGACTTCTTGATTCAAACTGTTGTGATAAACGAAAAAGAACAAATCAGTTCATTCGGGCACGGCCGTGCACTTGTCAGTTTCTTATCATGTCAAAGGACCTATAAATATCTCTCCTAAAAAGGAGGTGCAATTACCATCTTGTTATATTTTGATTTAGAATATAACTTCCTTTGTACCCAATATCGCCTCGTATGACAAACATTTTTCAGAATTGTCTAAGACGAACCAAAGCACATTAGTCATTGTATCCTAAACCAAATACCTCAGGCTTAAGGAAAATCCTAGTGAACAATACTTTTGAACTTTTCAACCACGAAGTATTGTCACGATGGTCAATCCAATATTCGTTGAGCCTCCAACAGAATATCACCGATATTTGGTTTACACAAAACTTGTGTAGCTATCTTCGAAGAACTTTGAATCTACCACCAAATATCGCGATGACGTTAACGTCCCATCAAGGTTCCCACCTAGACGAGTAGTCACAGATTTTTACCTTTTTGAATAAATAGTCTTTTATTCATGGATGTTGTAAAACATACAAAGTCTGAATAAAAATGATACTAACTCATGTATTATTCCTCACTGGACATAGATACTGAATTATTACTGGATCATTACTTATTCCTTTTGTTTGTGTTGATTACTTAATGATTCTTATGTTGATTAACTTAAACATAACAGGGGTTTAATCATCATGATCATATCAATTTACACTACAATTGAAAGGATTACTTACTTGACGGTAGAACCGATTGAAGATTAGGGTTGGATGATGAAGCCATAGCATTAAGATTGATCGAATTCCAGTAGTGATGTCAATAATCCGATGGAGGGATTTCTCATAATTTATTTGGTGTTTTGATGTGAGAATACGTGAAATTGAAAGATACAGGAAAAGCCCACAATCCCTAATTTATATGATATGACAGTTACTTCCATCACATAACTGACATTTAATTAGTTGGGGTATAAAATGTCATTAAGGCATAGTTAAGGGTTCAACTGGTTAATGCCACATTAGATAAAGGGAATATTCTAACATTGTCCCTCTTGGCCGTAGAACCATTTTATATATATACATAAACCTGAGAATTTTTATTGGCCAATTACAAGTTTATATAAATAATCATATTTCCATAATAGAACCAAAGAAAAAAGATATAGCCACACGTGTCGCGTTTGACACGGGACCCCCATCCATTATAACATTCGTACTAATGTGAAACAAATGATATCAATAACCCAAAATGACAAAATAATGTGGAAATAAGTTTGTCTATAATGAAACATAAGTGTACACAGTTAAAAGTAAATTTAGACAAACAAGACATTATAGTGAAGGATATCGTCTTAAAGCGTTTGTTTTGAAAATTAAACGTTAACATGAAATAGTGCACTAACTACAACATTATGTAAGGTCTCGACGAAAACCCATATTAGACACGTGAGTTGTAAACACTTTGGGTGGTAGACCTTTCGTTAGTGGATCCGCAAGCATTTCATGAGTTCTAATGTGCGTGATACATATACGTTGTTCCTCCACTCTTTCACGTACGAATAAGTACTTTGTATCGAGGTATAAACCAACTCCAGTTGAACTATTATTGTTCGAGAAGCTCACAGCTGCGCTATTATCGCAATAAATCTTTAATGGCCTTGATATGGAATTAACAACTTTGAGTCCAGTGATCAAATTTTTCAACAACATTGCATGGCATGTTGCATTATAAACTGCAACATACTCAGCCATCATAGTTGAGGTTGTCGTTAGCTCCTGTTTATGACTCTTCCAAGAAACAGGCCCACCTGATAGCATGAATATATATCCCGAAGTTGACGTACTAGTGTCTTTGCATTTCGCAAAGTCTGAATCTGAGTATCCAATAATTTCAAGGATGTCGGATCTAGTATAAGTTAATTTGTACTCCTTTGTTCCATGTAAATATCGCAATACCTTCTTAGCAGCTTTCTAGTGATGTAGGCCAGGATTAGATTGAAACCTGCCTAACATGCCGCATATATAAGCGATATCTGGTCGAGTACAAACTTGAGCATACGTTAAGCTTCCTACAACGGATACATAAGGAATTAGTCTCATTTCCTCAAGTTCAACCTCAATTTTCAGACATTGATGTGACCCGAAAATATCACCCTTAATTACGGGAGCGACTGTGGGGGAGCAATGTTGCATATTGAACCTATTGAGTACACGTTCAATATATGCCTTTTGGGATAATCTTAATGTCCCATTGGCTCAATCTCGGTGAATTTCAATTCCAATAACATAAGAAGCTTCACCGAGATCTTTCATGTCAAAGTTTCTAGAAAGAAAACGTTTTGACTCATGCAACAAATCAATATTATTACTTGCTAAAAGAATATCATCAACATAAAGCACAAGTATAATAAAATTGCTCCCACTCATCTTGAGGTATACACACTGATCTACCTGATTCTTGATAAAGTTATATTTATTCATCACTTCATCAAATTTTAAATACCATTGACGGGATGCTTGCTTAAGCCCATAAATTGATTTCTTGAGTTTACAAACTAGATGTTCTTGGCCTTTAGATTTAAAACCTTGTGGTTGGGCCATGAACACATCTTCGTGTAAATATCCATTAAGAAATGCCGTTTTGACGTCCATTTGATGTAACTCTAAGTCAAAATGAGCTACAAGAGCCATTACGATCCTTAGGGAGTGTTTTCTCGATACAGGAGAAAATGTTTCTTTATAATCAATACCTTCCTTTTGAGTGTACCCTTTCGTGACCAAACAAGCTTTGTATCTTTCAACACTTCCATTTGGGCCAAGTTTGGTTTTGAAAACCCACTTGCATCCAACGAGTTTTGCACCCTTTGGTAATTCAGCAAGTTCCCAAACGTTGTTTTTGCTCATTGAATTCAGCTCTTCTTCCATTGCTTCCCTCCAATGAGCTGATTGGTCACAAGTAATGGCACCCTCATATGTTACGGGATCAATGATTTTTCCTAAGTCGAAATCAGACTCATTCAAATAGGTATTGTAATCGTCAAAGTTCGTGGGTTGCCTTTGTCGTTGTGACCTGCGCAACGGCCGTTGAGTTTCTTGTGGTTCAACATCAGTTACGTGGTTAGGTTCATTTTCCTCGACATTATTAGGATGATCTTGAGTAATTAAGTGATCATTCGAGGTGTCAAGTGGCGTGTTAATCGGGATGGGCACATGAATTCTTGGTGTCTCATCTCGAGCCTCTTGTAGCTCAATGCTTCTAAATGAACCACTCCCACAGTTGTTAAGATTTTCAAGAAACTCTGCATGGCGTGTCTCAACGATTCTGGTACTATGAGACGGGCAATAAAATCGGTAACCCTTTGATCGTTCAGGGTATTCAATGAAATAGCAACTAACGGTTTTTCAGTCCAGTTTTCATGAGTGAGGATTGTATAACTTAGCTTCAGCTGGACATCCCCAAACACGTAAATATCGTAAGCTAGGTTTCCTTCCTGTCCAAATTTCAAATGGTGTCTTTGGAACAGATTCTGAAGGAACTCTATTAAGGATGTGAACAGCAGTTTTTAATGCCTCGGTCCAAAAAATTCAGGAAGCTTTGAATTTGCCAACATACTACGAACCATGTCCACAAGGGTGCGATTTCTCCTCTCAGCTACACCATTTTGCTGAGGGGTACCCGGCATGGTATATTGGTTAATAATCCCATGATCTTTGCAAAAGTCAAAGAAAAATCCAGGAGCTTGACCAACATCAGTATGTCTACCATAATATTCACCTCCCCTATCTGATCTTACCACTTTAATCTTTCGGTCAAGTTGATTCTCAACTTCCGCTTTAAAAGTTTTAAACATTTCAAGTGATTCGAATTTTTCATTTATTAAGAATAGGTACATGTAACGTGAGTAATCGTCAATGAAGGTAATGAATGATTTATGACCACTAATTCCCGAAGGAAAAGGTCCCATATGTCGGTATGGATTAGTTCCAATAATCCGATACTTCGTGTGGCACTTTCTTATTTCCTTTCGTCATTTTTCCCTTTATACATTCTACAAATTTTTCAAAATTGGAGAAATCAAGATGAGGTAGAACTTCATCTTTCACAAGTCTAGTCATTCTGTCTCGTGAAATATGGCCTAAACGTTGATGTCATAACATTGGTGAGGTTTCTAGATCTCATTTTCTCCTATTTTGATTCAAAATCTCATTAACATTAAATGAAAATAAAGATTCCGAAAATTGATTATCTAAACATAACTTAAAGAGGTTTCCCTCAAGACAACCATTTCCAACAACATGGGAATTTAAAATAATATATACTTTATTGTATCCAAAAGTAAATACAAAGTCATCAATAATTAGTTTAGATACAAATATTAAGTTTCGAGTCATGCTAGGTACATAAAGAGTTCCATAAAGATTTAAACAATAGCCACCCCCCAATATTAATGGAAGAGTCCCTACAGCTTCTACATTTAAATCAACTCCATTCTCGACTTTAACTGTTCGTTGTTTTCTTTCCAATCTCCGGATTGTACGGAATCCCTGTAAAGAATTAGTAATGTGTACCATGGATCCAGAGTCAATCCACCATGAATTAATAGGGAAATTAATATTAAAAGATTCATTAATCATAAAAGATTCAAATATACCTTTCTTTTCTAGCCATTCCTTGAATTTTGGACAGTCCTTTTGAGTATGCCCGTTCTTATGGCTATATTTGCATTTTGGACCACCTTTGAATGAGCTAGTACTTGCACCCATTTTCTGGACTTTATTTTGAGTGGAATTATCTCCACTTAAGCCTTTGCCCTTCCATGAGCCCTTTGTCTTATTGAGGTTAGTGGTAGCAACATGAGCGACATCGGGTTTTTCAACTTTGAGGCGTTCTTCCTCTTGCACACACATGGCAATCAGTTCGCTTATTTTCCATTTCTCCTTTTGTGTATTATAATTCATCTTGAAAGGACCAAATTGAGTAGGGAGAGATGTCATAATAAAATGAACTAAGAAACCTTCACTGATTTCCATGTCCATGCTTTTTCAGTTTATTTGTCATATCGCTCATCATCATAATATGCTCACGTACACCAGTAACCCCATCATATTTGGTAGTCAACATTTTGAGAATCAAGGTACTTGCATGGGCTTTTGAAGTCCCTTTAAATTGTTCCTCTACGGAGTTTAAGTACTCCTTTGCATTCTCAGAGTCAGGAATGGCCCCTCGAATTGCAACGGATATGGAGTTCTTAATGATCATGAGAGACATACGGTTAGATCGCTCCCACTGTTCATAAACACGTTTTTCATCTGATGTACTATTATCAGTAAGTGCAGCGGGAGGATCAATACGAAATGCATGATCGAGGTCCATTACTCCGAGAGTGAGTTTCACTTGATCTCTCCATGTTGAGAAGTTAGTACTAGTTAAAGGTTCAATTCCGGACAGGTAACCCGTATTGGAAGTTGAGGTAGATTCTGTCATAGAGTGAAAATTAAATGCATGCTCAAAACTTAAAGAATTAATGGGATATATATGTAAAATAAAACATATCAGTATATATGTAATCCTATTATTAAAACACTAAAATAATAGGCATATAAGATGTTGTGCCCAATTGTCAACCTCACGTTGGTTTAGTTGACAATCAAACCATTAATCATCTTTAACTAGAGTAAGCATGCAATTGTATCATGTATCACCGTTGGTCAGAAACACAACACTTATGCTAATTATGCTTATTTATATTTCACTGTTCAAAACTATCACACAAATAACCGTTGGGTTCATTGAATGGCAGTTTAGACAATCACATGGTATGGTGTTTCTAAAACTTTTATATTAATTTTAGTAACCATTCGTTGGAGTGGTTGTATATAAATCAAAATAAAAGTCACCATACATCAAGTCCAACAAATATAGTGGCTAAAACTAATTTCTGTATTTGTTAAATACAGTTTTCTTCGAGTTTTCTTAACAAGTTTGCTAACATATATATATAACCTACTGTACGAGCCTAACAAATTTTGGAAAAGGAAATTCAGGTTTTATGAATTTTATATTGAGAAAATTAAATTTGACAGCAAACAAATCTGTTCTATTAAAATTGACAGCAAAAGGAAAAAAAAACAATTGACAGCAAAACACATGAACGTTTCTATCACTCTAAACTTTTATGTTAATAAGACTTCTATGCGAAACTTCGCTGCGTCAATTTCAATCTTATGTTTAACTATGAGAATTAAATAGTACAATTCACTCAACTAAATCCAAGACTTCCAATTGATGACTATTAAAGTAATTTTCTTTTGATACAGATTAATTTTGATACATAGGTTTCGTCGACAGTCACTAAAATCATGATGATTTGAATTGCTCTGATGATACCACATGTTGATTAATTTAAACATAATAGGGGTTTAATCATCATGATCATATCAATTTACACTACAATTGAAAGGATTACTTGCTTGACGGTAGAACCGATTGAAGATTAGGGTTGGATGATGAAGCCATAGCATTAGGATTGATCGAATTCTAGTAGTGATGTCAATTATCCGATGGAGGGATTTCTCACAATTGATTTGGTGTTTTGATGTGAGAATACGTGAAATTGACAGATACAGGAAAAGCCCACAATCCCTAATTTATATGATATGACAGTTACTTCCATCACATAACTGACATTTAATTAGTTGGGGTATAAAATGTCCTTAAGGCATAGTTAATGGTTCAAATGGTTAAGGCCACATTAGATAAAGGGAATATTCTAACATCTTACAATTTTAATTGTAACTTTATCACTAAACCAATCATTTCTATTAAACTAAAGACATAAGACGAGTATTTAGGATTACTATTACTTTTGTCTTTGCTAGATTTTGTTCTTGCAACAACCTAGAACATATTCTAGTCTTGCATTTTATGCAATTCCGCGAACATAGGAGGATTGTAAATTAACTCCTTAGTTTCTTGAATTCATAAAATTCTGCTTGTAACTAAAGCCTCTTTTAGTTACTTGATATGTAGATACTCTTACTAGTTAAATAAATTTCCTTAAATGATTATGTTATCCACTGAAGTGTTAACAACCTATTAGATATGCAATAATTAATCACAAGACTTGTGATCACGCTATTAGGTATGCAATAATCTAATCAACGATCATTTATCATTTCTCTTAACTCTTTGGCTAACGACTTGGTAAAACCTATGTTGTTAATGTCTTACTAACTTACTAATTCCATTAATGCCTTTAATGAATTATGTTAGTCTTAGCCCCCACTATCTTTTATGGAACTTAAGCATCACTTAAACTACTACTTTGACCTAGTCAATAACTTGTAGTTTAATCTTTTAAGAATTCTATCAATAGTTACGATCATCCTTTGGATTTGCGAATATCCAATATTCCTGTTTAGGGAATCATGACCTTTATTGATTACTGTATCTAACAAGTATAAGACACTTGAAACGATACTTCCAATTCTTAAATGTATCAGTATTCTTTAAGAAATTTATTTAATGCCAAAGTCATTTCTTGGATTTCTCAAATATTCATTATTCCTATAAGGGAATTATGACTTAATTAAATATTGTATTTATTACAAGTATAAAAGACTTGCAATAATACCTTTTAAATTCTTAAATACTTTAATATAGTTTGCCCTTTTAAGAGTTCATATAATGTCTAAGTCATTTTACTTGGATTTCATGAATATCCAATTATTCCTATTAGGGAATTATGACTTCATCAAATTCTTTATTACAAGTATAAAAGACTTGTAATAATACTTTAAAGTCTATCTTGATTATATCCAATATAATCATACTATATTAATACTAATACTTTAAAACTTTCTATCATAAGTAATGACTATTACTTAAGATGTTTTAACTAAGTTCAATAACTTTCTAATTACTAGTATCTTAAATACCTTGAGCTATCAAGACATTATTCATACAACAATCAAACAAGTATATAACATGAAATATAAAGTAACTCAAAACTTGACTTACAATCTAGTCATAAACCTTGACTAGTGTAATTATCACACATGCACACAATATAATTCAACCATGGATTCAAAATTTATTAAAACCAAAGAAAAACTTGTTTTAACATAAAATCAAATTACTCAAACAATAAAATGAAATTGTTTTTACTGAATCCACAAGACTACTGAATTATAAAAACTTGGTGCTCGTTGGATCATCACCATCTCATGCCGGTCATCATCACTTTCCATCTCCTCCTGCAATAAACGATTGCAAAAGTTAGATTACTCATAATGTACTTTACAAGTATCTTAAACTGAGGAACTTGCGTTTCCTCCACCACCACTTGCACCCTTTAGACAATTCCTTTTCCAATGCCCAACCTCACCACACTTGAAGCACCGATTCTCGGTCCTCGCTGTGTTAGGCTTAACCTTCTTGACCTTTTGTTTGACACTTTTACCATTCGGCACTCCTTGGTTAGGATAGGTTTTACCCTTTCCTTTACCACCATGCCCTTTTATCTTCTTCCCACCGCCACCACCATTACCGATCATAAGAACGTCCTTAGATTTGGTCCCCAAACTCAACTCAACTGTCTTGAGCATGGAATGTAGCTCAGCAATGGATTTCTCCATATTATGCATGTTGTCGTTGACTACAAAAGACTTGTAGTCATCAGACAACGAATTGAGTATAGTATCTGTTGCCATCTGCAACGGTATGGGGTGACCAAGTCTAGCGAGGTGATCCATGTGCCCTTTCATTTTCATGATGTGGGCACTCACCGGCGTTCCTTTGACCATCTTGCAAGAGTTGAAGGATCGATTGATGTCGAACCTCTCAGTGCGAGCTTGCTCTAGAAATGTATCCCTAAGTTGTTGGATCATCTCAAATGCAGGCACATCCATAAGTCATGCTTGTAACTCAGGACTCATAGTGGCGAGCATTAGACCACTCATATCGAGTGCATCACTGACATGCTTATCATAAGCTTGCCTCGTTTCAGCTCTGGCATTAACAGCAGGGACATTTGGTACTGCTCTATCCAAGACATACCACTTCCTCTCATGCCTGAGCACAATATGAAGATTGCGCTTCCAGTTGAGAAAGTTTGACCCAGTCAACTTGCCCTTTTCGAGGATTGAGCGAAGTGAGAGATTCTTGGTACTTGTTGTCGCAATTGTGTTTGTTGCTGCCATCTACAAATCAAACCTAGATTAATTAGTAATCATCAATAAACATTCTCTAAAATATATTATAAATATATTTTAGGCCTAGGATCCATATATCACATTCTCGCCACAAGGTTTGGGAACTTCCCGACGAGACATGTTGTTTCTGGTAGGTAACATCCTTACCGATCGTACCAACACTTGACACGATTCCTAGGGGTATTAGAATCTTTAGATTTATAATTTATTACAACCTTGTACAATCTGATTGTACATTTCATGTTATAAATAAAATCTAGTATGTTTATTCTACTCAAGTACTTTTTGGGTCGGGACTCCCGATTATCACCAAAGTAGATCAGACCATCTAAGAGAATGCGATGCTCTGCGCCGGGACTCCCAATTATCACAAAACCTTACGCACCCTGACACTCGTAATGATTTGAATCCATATCTAAGGTTATTTATCCTTACAATATGAATATCGTTGAACAAGTGAGGTGTTCCATTAGGTGGATAGTACTTCAATCTAAGATTTTCTTAGGTTTGTTTAAGTCTTAAACTAATCTTAAACCTTTATTCCAATCTTAATCCTTGTTTAAAATGTGTAAGTTGTGAATTTAAGAATTCTACAAGACACCCTTTTAAAACTTAAGAACTATTCTTTAAAACTTTACGGTTTCAAGAATTGCGCGATTTATATGTATTCCTAAAACGAGGTGTACAAAACGTTTTACTAGGTTTTGTAAAAAACCTTATCTATAATAAAACTTGTTTTATCTTACTTGAAAAACTTTAAAAATTATGTTAAACTTTTAATTCTATTATGATCTATAAACTTGAATCATAAACCTAGTTCAACACACCTTGTTTTTCATATGTTTAATAATGAAATTAAGCATTTGTTTTGACTTATTAGATTCGACCAAAACTTATATCTTATCGACATACTTATAAACTTTGTGATTTTCTTGTGTAGCTCCCACTAGCTCCAACAACCATGATGGAACTTAAGCAAACACAATCACCGGTGTATACTTCATGAAACTAATAAACTTATTATATAAAGACTATATATAATAATTCTTTGTTTGTTTTAAACATTTCTTACATTTAACTTGAACTAGTTAAATATAGGTTATAAAGTTTTCTTGTTATTTATCACTTGATCATTAATCTAGTATATTACATGACTTTGTAAAATACTTATATTATACTTGTATAGTTATCTAGTTATAATAACTTATAACTTTATATACCTCTATAATAATAATATATAACTTTGTATATTTCTAGTTAATTATATAATTTTAACTTGTACAACTTCTAGTTATAATGAAATCATAACTTTGTACTTTGTAGTCTTAATTATATAATAACTTTATACAATAACTAGTTATAGTATTATCCTTTAAGATCAAAATAACATTATCCTTTTAATTGTTCCATTTTATCTTGTATTTAATATATTCGTATATATATATATATATATATATATATATATATATATATATATATATATTGTTTATAATAAACTTGTAACATTCTAATAAGAATATTACACCTAATTTATACGTATGTATTTTAACTTAATCTAATTTAAATACGTATAAACCTATTATATCGTTTAAAACTCATTTTCTTTAAATATTTAAAAAATTCCGAAATATATATATATATATATATATATATATATATATATATATATATATATATATATATATATATATATATATATATATATATATATATATATATATATATATATATATATATAAATGCATCTTGTTAATTTTAGAACTTAAAAATTAACACTTCTTTTAATCTTATTAATTCCCTATTAATAATTACTTCAACCCTAATCTTATTCTTGATCAATCAAAACTAGGGTTTTGACTTTCTTGATCAAAGATATTATTTTATTAAAAGATTAATTTTAATCAATCTTATTTAAACAATAAACTTCGTTTAAATTCTAAGATAGATTATAATCTTAATAAGTTTATTTAAACTTTTTAATTTAAACCTGATAGACAATAAAACTTTGTCTAAATTTCTAGGTTTAAAGAACTAGTCTTAATAAATCTAACAAAATAATAATTAAATCTATTAAATATAAACTTGTTTAATTATCTAGGTTTTAGATTATTATCCTAATTAATTCTTTTAACTTAATTAAACTAAACTAGTTTAATTTTCTTGATCATAGATTACTTCTAGGGTTCGAAATTTCTAAAGCTTAGGGAACTTTTCCACCAATTAAACTAGGCTAGTTTAATCAAACTTGGTGTCCAAGTAACCTCCTTTGATTTCGAAATCATTGAGGAAAAAAGGAAAGAATCTTTTTTTGACCAATTAAACCAAAACATGGTTTAACACACTTGGTCCTAGATTTTGAAGATCAAACAATAAGGAAAGAATCCTCTTGATCAAGAACTTTGATATTCTTGATCCTAGGGTTCTTCCTCCTTTTCGAAATTCTAGGGTTAGGGAAAGAAGACTTTTGACCAATTAAACTAAACTAGTTCAATGTTCTTGGTCCTAGGGGTTCTTCCTTGCTTTTTCAAAAATTCTAGGGTTCTTAGAAACCTCTTGACCAATTAAACTAGACTAGTTTAATATTCTTGGTCTTAGGGTTCTTACCCTTTTCAGAAAATAATAAGAAGAAGAAAAAAATTGGAACAAAAAAAAAACTTTAATCAAAATAAAACAAACAAACTTTGTTAATCTAGTTTAGATTTCTAAACCAACGCTCTGATACCACTGAAGGGTTTCACACGCATCTAGCAACTGATCGACCCATAGGACCGACCTCCTAGTTTACTTGGTTTGAACCATGACTGACCAAGAACATGAACTTGTTCTTGACCGGTTAAAACCAACTAGCTGATTTAATCCCTAAAAGCAGAAGTGGGATTAAACCTAATCCTTAAACCCTAAAGGATTAGGATGTTGGAAATCTAGATTAGATTAACAAGAAAGAAACCTTGTACGAACAACTTGAACACACACATAGCTTGTGTGGTTCGTTCGACCATCAACCAAAGAACCCTAGGGTTCTTTGGTCGAATTCGTCCAAGAGGGGAGAAGGGAGAAAGATGTTTCCCAAAACATACCTTGTTGTTTGCTTAAGATAGATCCACTGATGATGAACAAATCGAGCGATCTTCTAGTTGATCTAAGCAATGAACTTGTTCTTCAATACTTAAAGAACACGAAGAAAGAAGGACACAAAGAGTTATGTTCTAGGTTCAGCCGAATGGAGGAAGTATGGGGGCTAGGGTTTCGGCTTTGTGGTGTAAACCCATAAGTGATCCCTAAGCCTTCTATTTATAATAGAAGGACTTTCACTTAGGGCCGTTCTAGTTTAATTAAGATTAATCTCTTAATTAAACTTATCCTTTTACACTTCCATCCCTTATAGTTTAATTAGTTTATTATTGTTGCACTTAACTATTAAATGTCTAGTATTAATACACTAATAATTCGGTATATACTTGTATTTATACTTTTAATAATTAATTATATAATAACCTTTATATAATTTATACAACAATATTATCCAATCACTATATGATTTAATAGCTTTAAATCATATTATGGATAATCTATAATTAACACATTGTATATTTACTCAACTAGCAAATGTACAAGCACTTGTATTAATTAGTTAGTTAAACTAATCTAGTAGTAAGTTAAACTTAACTTAATACTTAACTTATTCATAATGACTATTATGAATCATTTCTCTTCATTGTATCATTGCTTATTGTAACGACCGAAATTTCCGGTTAATGAATTAAATGGAATTATTGAGGAATAAAGGTGGTGAAATATTTAATCGAGTCTTCATTGGGTTTTATCGAGTGTTTGAATGTTTGGGACTTGGGGTAACCAATTACGGGTCAAGACTTGGATGGAAACAAGTTTAAAAGGCAAGAAACTGACCCAGGCAGCCCTCGCGGCGCGAGGAAGGCGCGAGGCAGGCGCGAGTTCAAACAGCACCTTCGGAGATCAGACGCGAGAGGGTCACGTCGAGGTCGCGTTTGGTTCGTGGCGCGAACTCGGCGCGAGCGGGGCGCGAAATCTGGAAAAGATCGGCTTTAAAAGGCAAACCCGCGTCACTTCGCGGCGCGAGCTCGGCGCGAATTTGGTCTGGAATATATAATCTTGTGTGTGAGCTAGGGTTTCATTTCTCATTCAACTCCACACATAGTGCAGCCGATTTGGGAGTGTTCTTGGTCGTTTTTGGAGCTCAAGAGCTCAGATCTTCACCATCTTGAAGGATTGAAACATCAAGGGTAAGTATTCTTGATTTTCTTGCTTATCTACCTTGATTGTGAGCTTGGTATGGGTAAAAATGGTGGTTTGGGGAACCAACCATGTCATCTTTGGGGAAGATGACTAAACATGGGTGTAGAACACTCATTGTAAGCTTGTAATCGATGTGTACAAGTTGGATTTCGGTTTATTGATGGAAATCTTGAACTAGGGCTTGAGATTCCACCAAGTTGGATGAACTTGGTGGTTAGGGTTGTAGATATGGATTGATTAGTGATTAGTTATGGATTATAACGAGTTATTGTGATGATATTAATGGTAGGTCAAGAAGACCTAAAGTTTGGGGACATTTCACAAGTTGGAAAGCAAGGATTCGTGTTGTTAGACACGATTTGGAGTTAGCTTGGCTAAGGTGAGTACATGAGACTTTTACTGAGTACATAGCAAATGATTTTGAAAACTATGATGTTTATGAGTCTTTATTAATAAATGTTTTTAATAAAGATATCGTTAAAAGGATAAGAGAATGCAAGTAATAGACCATTTAAGTATGTCTAGATGACTAATGAGTTTTGAAAGAGATTATGATAATAAAAAGTGATTAATAATTCTTTATTAATATGATGTTTGACTAAGACTAATGATTAAGAAAGTATGATATTTGACTTGTTAATAATATGTATTAATAAGGCTAATAACAATGATTTCAAGTATCAAGTATTGACTTAGTATATTATACCAATAAGAGTAGTGATTGAATTGTTAGGAGAATAAATATAAAGTGACTAGAAGTAGATTTGTATTTTGGTCAAAGAGAAGTTAGAGTAAATGATTTTGATAAATAATAAACATGTTTTATTTAATAAAGGACTTGATAAAGTCAATAGTGAAATTGAATAAGAAATGAGAATAATATGATAATTAGAATAGATGTATTCTAAGTTATGTTTGAGTATGTATTATTTGGGCATAGACCCGTATTTGATAATTCCAATATGTGTTGAGAAAAGGATCCGGATCACAGATAACCCACACAAGTTGGGGGAGTTAGTGACACCTACTTGGGGCGGTACCACCCTGCGCAAGGGTAGTGTGTCGAGAAATAGATAACCCGGAAAGTGGGGGATTTTCAGATAACCCGGAAATCTGGGGAGCAATAGATAACCCGGAAACGGGGGAGTTTACCTAGATAACCCACATCGGGGGAGTTTGCTTCGGAGAGGTCCGTAGCATATGTGATAAAGTATGTGTAAGCAAAGGTTAGCTTACAAGTATGTGATTATGATGAGAGTAAGCTTATGGTTCGCTTACTAGTATATATGTATAAAAATGATAAGATCATGAGTTAATAAGGAATAAATGAATAAAGAAAAGAAATGAGTAGTAATGACTTTTATTATATTTGAGAATGGGTCGAAAACACATGTATCTCACGAGACTATTTTGTCTCACGTACTACTTTGTTTTTGGCTTTGTACTCAGGATCGAGATCGATGGATTAGAGGGTCGCGGTAGAAGTGGCCTAGTGTTGTTTAGCTCGGGAGCTCGTAGGTAGATCCCGTTTATCCCGTGGTTACGATATTACATTGTAACACCGGTTTTAGTACTCTGATAAACTTTTAAAAGGTTTTTTTTAAACCGTATTTTGGGATATTGGACTTTGTAATATTTTTATTTAAAAAAATGTTTTAAAAGATGTTTTGAAAATTGAGGTGTTACAACTTGGTATCAGAGCTATAATTTAAGTGAATTAGGTAGGTTTGACCTCCCTAGTCTTAAGCTATGCTAAGTAGGACCATATGTTCCATAGGATGTCCATGATAAGTCTATTGAGACCGTAAAAGTGTGAGTATGATAGGGTCGAACCCTAAGAGAAATGTCATGTTTGATATTCAAGTATTGTATTCGATTGTGGAGTCGATCGTTGGAAATTGGAAATTGTGGAAGTAATGATATAAGGAAAAGAATAAGCGTGAAAAGTGGACAAGCTCCACTAGGTTAGGAAGAGAATTTTTAGTTGAGTTCTGACAACTCATGGTGATGATGAATATGGTTCCGGTTTATATGTAAACCAACCCGGTAATTTGAGAACTATTCGGGATCTGTTTAATTAAATAAGAGAAATAGTAAGCGAGGATGTGAGCCAGATTGCGTATGACCGGATGAATGTGGATACGCAGGTTGATTCCGACTCAGGTATGAAGAGTAAGTCTTCAGATAACTAGCCAATGCTGAGAAGCCCTCGACAAAAGAGGGTAGTGATTCTGAATCGGAAGAAAGGGAATGAAGTTCGTTCAAGACATTTATGGCGCGTAAGTTGGATGCGTATTTGGGAAGTACTGAACCAGAGGTCGTGATTTGGCAGATTCGTGAAATTTAGCAAGTGTTAGAAGATATTAAGAGGATGAAGAATGTTATGATGACTCTTGCATCCCAGTTGTTGAAGGCAAGACGTCATAGTGGAAGAATGTGGTGTGAAAGTTTGGAAAGAGTATATGGTACCAGATGTCGTGGAAGGAGTTCGCGAGTAGATTGATAGGGAAGTTTTGCCCCGAGTGAGTACTTGGAAAATTTCTAAGAGAATTTAATGTTGGAGATGTGGAGAATGTAGTTCAACGAAGGGTCATTGAATCGTTATTAATTGGAGGAAAGAGGAAGTTCGATGGTAGCTTCGAGTTAACAAAGAAAGAGAATCTCGTTCAAAGTTCGTGAAATCATGTTGATGTGAAAGGTTCAAAAGTGTGGTAAGTTTTCCTCAGTTATAAAATTTTAGGTATGAGGTTCGTGTTTTATTGGTGAATTGTCGCACGATTTGGTGCTAAGGCGAAATGGCATGTATAAGTATGGGTGAGTTGGCGATTAGTATGTCGCGGATAATTAGGATATTAAAAGATATATTACCGTGGAAATAGTAAATGATTTCAATGAAAGGATGATAGTACATAGAAGTACTAAGACTTAGTGAGGATAGTATATATGGATGGGAAACCATAGAAGAGAAAAGTTGAAAAATGGAAAAATTGTAGCGCTTGACGGGAATAAGGATAAGTGATGTGGTATTACCATATGATAACAGTAAAGAAAAGAATGATGAAAAATATAGTGAAGTTTCAAAACTCGTGAATAAAAAAATATGTTTGAAATGATAAGCATCGGGGATGACAGAATTTAGTAATCGAAAATGGTGAGTAAAAAAAATTATTAAAAAAATAAAAATAAAAAAATTGACAATTAGTCATGACAAAAGTTTGTATCATGGATGATAGATTCGATGCTAAGGGTAAAAGGTTAATTAATGGTAAAATGTCCTAGAAATAGTATTCTAAGTCAAGGGTAACAATTAATTATTGGAAAAAGGACATGGAAATAAGGTAATAGGTTGTGTTTGGATTATGGATTGGAGTCAATTAGTTGACTCGAGTTGACCGGGAGATTCAGTAAAACATGGATAATGGAATGAAATGGTGGTTACCTAGGGGGTGAAAGAAAGATTGGGAAATTTAATATTGAGAAAATGAATCGACTAGGGACGATTGATAAGTGAGTAGATTGGTGGAAAGCACCAGTAACGATTATGTGTATGCCGTGTGGTATAAAGGTATAAGTGGGAGTAATTGTCTATGAAAAGAATATGACCTTAGAAAGTAATGTTATGTGAAGTATGGGGAAATGTAAATTGAATAGAGAATGTGATTAGTTATGAAAGAGAATGTTAGCATGATGCTAAGTGAATGATGCATACATGAATTGTATGCAAGATAGAACGGTATTGCATGGATCTTGTTAGATCGGAGGCTTTCCGGTTAACGAGATTTGATGCGTCATTATGGATTGGGGGCTTCCGATCATTGTGACAGTTGGAATCGTGATGGATTGGAAGCTTTCCGATCATCTCGATAAGATAGTTAAGGTATAATTTGTTGTATAAGGGATATGATGGTTGTATCTGACGTATGTAGAATCGTATGGTCAATTGTTGTTATGACTTTTATGGCAAGTGAGAACTTGGATTGAAAACACGGGTCGTGTTTAAGTATAGGTAGGTGTAAGAGATGCCTAAAAGTTTATAGATTATGAAAAGGAATGCTTATAGGAAGCAAAGTTTGTTAGTAGCCCATGAGTGGTGAAAGATGTATAATGGGTGGTTAGACCACAATTGGATATGAATGAGGCTCTAAAGCCGATAATCGGGAATTACAAGTATGATATAAGGATGGTGGAAGGAGATTATAAATGGTATAAGTAATCGAATGAAAGTTTAAAAGTAATAGAGATTTGATATCGAATTAAATGAAAACTGTAATCGAGTGTGGAAATCGAAATCGAGGAAAAAGGGAACAATTGAGAAAGGGAATTAGATATTGAAATCGGGAATGAAAAGCTTGAAAAGCGATGCCTTAGTAATAAAGAATATGTGGAATTTAGCAAGGTAAGTTGACTTTATTCATAAGTCAAGGTTGGTCAACTAGTGGAATGTTGACTTTAGTCAAAATTGGGTTTTGACTTTCGTTTAAAATGGTTAGTCAAGGATTAGGGCATACTATATCATCTGCATGTGTATGATAGTGGTTAAATGGATTGATGGAAATAATGGTAGTCAAGGGTGTGCGACTTTGACCGGTGGGTACTTCGGGTTGAATTTAGGAATCGAGTATGATTGTTGTGGACCATGAATGTAAAGTCAATTGTTAAGGAATTGATGATTTATAGAACCACTAATGGGTAAGGAAGTTCTCAAGATATTGTGGGCTTGTACTTAAGTCAAAGATGGAACAATGTTGACAATTTGGTCAAAGCGAGGGGTTGACTATTATTTTGGGTAATTGGTTATTTGTAATGATTGGGTCATATCATTCCAATGGGGATAAAATTTTGGTTAAATAATTGAAAGTGTTAAGGTCAGACGATGAAATTTTGACCCGTTCGGGTATTGAGAACTCAAGTTGGTTTGTGACCCGTTTGAGTATAACGGAGTCAAGTAGGCAATCAAATGCATAATTATTATTGGATCATAACTTGGAAGTGTATTGAGGATTGTAAATCCTTGAGTTGATTCCGAGGACAGAATCCTTTTTAAGGGGTGAATAGTTGTAACGACCGGAATTTCCGGTTAATGAATTAAATGGAATTATTGAGGAATAAAGGTGGTGAAATATTTAATCGAGTCTTCATTGGGTTTTATCGAGTGTTTGAATGTTTGGGACTTGGGGTAACCAATTACGGGTCAATACTTGGATGGAAACAAGTTTAAAAGGCAAGAAACTGACCCAGGCAGCCCTCGCGGCGCGAGGAAGGCGCGAGTTCAAACAACACCTTCGGAGATCAGACGCAAGAGGGTCGCGTCGAGGTTGCGTTTGGTTCGCGGTGCGAACTCGGCGCGAGCGGGGCACGAAATCTTGAAAAGATCGGCTTCTAAAAGGCAAACCCGCGTCACTTCGCGGCGCGAGCTCGGCGCGAATTTGGTCTGGAATATATAATCTTGTGTGTGAGCTAGGGTTTCATTTCTCATTCAACTCCGCACATAGTGCAGCCGATTTGGGAGTGTTCTTGGTCATTTTCGGAGATCAAGAGCTCATATCTTCACCATCTTGAAGGATTGAAACATCAAGGGTAAGTATTCTTGATTTTCTTGCTTATCTACCTTGATTGTGAGCTTGGTATGGGTAAACCTGGTGGTTTGGGGAACCAACCATGTCATCTTTAGGGAAGATGACTAAACATGGGTGTAGAACACATTGTAAGCTTGTAATCGATGTGTACAAGTTGGATTTTGGTTTATTGATGGAAATCTTGAACTAGGGCTTGAGATTCCACCAAGTTGGATGAACTTGGTGGTTAGGGTTGTAGATATGGATTGATTAGTGATTAGTTATGGATTATAACGAGTTATTGTGATGATATTAATGGTAGGTCAAGAAGACCTAAAGTTTGGGGACATTTCACAAGTTGGAAAGCAAGGATTCGTATTGTTAGACACGATTTGGAGTTAGCTTGGCTAAGGTGAATACATGAGACTTTTACTGAGTACATAGCAAATGATTTTGAAAACTATGATGTTTATGAGTCTTTATTAATAAATGTTTTTAATAAAGATATCATTAAAAGGATAAGAGAATGCAAGTAATAGACCATTTAAGTATGTCTAGATGACTAATGATTTTTGAAAGAGATTATGATAATAAAAAGTGATTAATAATTCTTTATTAATATGATGTTTGACTAAGACTAATGATTAAGAAAGTATGATAACCCGGAAATCGGGGGAGCAATATATAACCCGGAAACGGGGGAGTTTACCTAGATAACCCACATCGGGGGAGTTTGCTTCGGAGAGGTCCGTAGCGTATGTGATAAAGTATGTGTAAGCAAAGGTTAGCTTACAAGTATGTGATTATGATGAGAGTAAACTAATGGTTCGCTTACTAGTATATATGTATAAAAATGATAAGATCACGAGTTAATAAGGAATAAATGAATAAAGATAAGAAATGAGTAGTAATGACTTTTATTATATTTGAGAATGGGTCGAAAACCCATGTATCTCACGAGACTATTTTGTCTCACGTACTACTTTGTTTTTGGCTTTGTAGTCAGGATCGAGATCGATGGATAAGAGGGTCGCGGTAGAAGTGGCCTAGTGTTGTTTAGCTCGGGAGCTCGTAGGTAGATCCCGTTTATCCTATGGTTACGATATTACATTGTAACACCGGTTTTAGTACTCTGATAAACTTTTAAAAGGTTTTTGTAAAACCGTATTTTGGGATATTGGACTTTGTAATATTTTTATTTAAAAATATGTATTAAAAGATGTTTTGAAAATTGAGGTGTTACACTTATCTTGCTCGTATTACATGCACTCACCGGTGTGACCCTTAAGTGTTTCGTAGGAATGGATGTATCATCATAGGTTGACTAACTGTGCACATAAATCCTTCATAATCGGGCCAAGGCCCATACTTGGCCCATTCGATCTACCTTAGTCCATCGGGCCCAAACCTTAGTTGGCCCATCTGTATCCAAGCCCATTTGGACCAAAGCCCAAACCTTTGGCCCACTTATACGCAAACCGAACCCAATTGGGCCTAAGCCCAATCCATGGCCCAATCCAATCGGACCTAAGCCGAATATGAGGCCCACATGGCCTAACCTAGTGGCCCATTAAGCCCTTATAGGTCCATTAAGCCCATTAGGCCCAATAGGCCCAACCTAGGCCCAAGCATAACCCAAGCCCATTTCATTTCATTTCATTTCGGCCCATTAAGGCCCAATGATCCAAGTTCATTCGATGTCACAAAACATAAAACATAACATTAATTGTATATCATATATCATATATTGCATCTAGAATCGCCTGTGTTAGCTTAATCTAATTAGAAAGTTATATCTTTTAGGAAGCTAGGAGCATTTGAAGGATTCCTATGTCCTATTTGTCGCTAAGCTGTACCCAGGTGAGTCCACAGACCCCTTTTACTCTTTTTACTGTGTTATAAACTTTGGGATGGAAAACATAAACAAAATGCTACGGTTTTACTATGACTGTACAACAACATTGTTACATTTTCATTATCGCGTTGGCATGACAAACAATTATTATACCGGACTAAGGTGCCATCAATCATTAACTAGTGGATCTAGACCATGGATATGCAGATAGTACTATTGGCTAACACTCATCCTCCCTACATTATTTGATCACTACTTGGTTTATCCAAGACATCTATCGGGAGTGTATATCCATAAAAGAACGATAACATACTGGAGTTCAAGTGTTGATTGTGGACTTAGGGGTTGGTATATTAACTCGATAGACTAGCTACCTGTTGGGGATAACAGTCATGCGATGTCAAACATACAACTTGTTCAACACATTTTCATAAACAAAACTAGTAATTGTAGAGCTTCTACAATTACACTTCACTTTCATGTTTACTTCTCATATCATATGAGTGTTGAACCGTATACATTTTCAGTCATAAAACATTTTCATAATAAACATTTTGGGTAGCAAACACTTTACTTTTCATCAACATTAACTCTGTGGATTTACTCAACATTATTGTTGACCCTTTTATTATTTATGTTTTTCCAGGTGATTAGGTGCAGTGGAACCGGAGGATATGAGTAGTGGGATTGTCGTGAGCCATAAATAAAACATTAAGTTTACGAACAATCATTTCATTTCAAAACAATTTCTATTTTAGGAAACTTGCTATTTTTGGGAACTTTCTATTTTTAGAAAGTGAAGAGACTTTTATTTTCATTATTGCGTGGTTGTTTGTTTACTTAATTTTTGCTATGTTGTCATGAACATTACACCTTCGTTCTTCCGCAAAACATTTTAAATGAAGTAAAACTCATTTTTGGCGCGGGTGTGACAATACTATTAATGGTCGTTAAACTAGATGAATGAGAAGAAATCTATTAAAATATTATGGAGAAACCACTAAATATAGTAGAATGAGAACCTATTAAAGATAATTAAATGACAAGATTGTTAATTTGAGCTAATCAAGGGGGTTCTCAAAATGAGTAATATGGAGACCTAATAGAGTGAGGTAACGATAAACGGTTATATAAGACTTATTATGAGAACCAATAAGGTTGTTGAGAGAGAAATTATCAGTCCAAGTATTATAAGCTGGTAAATTGGAAAACGCGAGTAGTCATAAGAATGACTAAAATTGTGACTTATATCTAATGATATTGCTAGCATATATTATGACTGTATGAGTTAATTCAGAGTTAGATTTCCGGGTTTGCTTCTGAGTTAAGATTTTATGAGTTTGCTCCTGAGTTATATTTCCGAGTTTATTTCTGAGACAGATTCTGAGTTATATACATGAGTATATGAGAATTTCGTGTGATATGTATATTCCTTGTGAATAATTTACCTGTTTCTATATTAGTTGATAGCGGTGTAAACCACTAAATTGTTTTTATACCTTAAGAAAACTATTTTCCTATAGAATAGAGGACCCTTCTGAGCCATTATGATAGAGAATTGTCAATAATGAGTTTTTGCATGTTGCTATAATATATAGTGATCAATTGATAGAGTTGTGCGGGAAGCAATTTCCCATAAAAACTTACATGAGAGAGCCGAGTGTGACCGTGAGGATGGAATAAATGACCGAGTACCACACCTAGATCATCTGTCGCCACAAATAACACCGTAACAAATATCCAAGTAGAGTGCATTGGAGACGCGACGTTTATCGCGGGGTGCAGGAACCATGTACAACTGCGAGGGCAAGAAGACAGCTTCAGCATGGTGTCGTGGGTTATTTTGCGTATGTATCGACACCATTTTCGATGATAAACCGAGATCCTTAGAGAACGTTCCGATTTTAGTTTTTATTATCCCTTTCCGTCTTGCGCCACCATTGATGGAATATTTGTATGAACAGTTGCGAGAGTTGGAGGTTAATTTGGGTCGAGTAGGTCATCCTAAATATCTTCTTTTTATTTAAAAGTATTCCGTACCACCCCATTTGAGGACCTGTGTCATTGGTGAGCCTGAGTCTGAGATGCGAGATCGCTAACCTAAGCTTCTTCCGAGCGATGACTTCGAGGATGAAGTGTATTTCAAGTGAAGTTGAGTTGTAACGCCCAAAATTTTTAATACTTCCTCCGTTTCAAAATAAGTGATACACTTTCCATTTTAGGGTGTTTCAAAATAAGTGATACACTTTGAAAACTTACCATATTTGGTAAAAGGTAGTGGGGACCACACCCACTAACTATCTCCTTTAACAAAGTGAAAAGACACATGTACCCTTACTTTTACTTTTAAACAGCAATAAATTCACTTTAATCAAGATATGTGGGACCCATCCTCCACTAACTATCAAATTTAATCTAGTTAACATTCATTATCATCTTTTGCCTCAAAAACCGTAAACTCTAATTTGTATCACTTATTTTGAAAAGGAGGAAGTAATTAAATATTACTTTTAATAAATTTAAATTGGGTATTTATCATATAGTTTTTATATATATTGTAATAAATGTGTGACGTTTCGTCTATGCAAGTTGTCTAATTATGCGACGTTTTAACTTAATTGTGTGACGTTTTTTCTACGCGTTAATTGTGATCTTTATTAAGTATACAAGTATTATTCATGTTATTATGATTAAATTAACTTCATGAATATGTCGTTTTAAATTGTACGACATTTAAACCACGAGAGTTCGAGTGTCGGGTTAAGGCCGGCCGGAGGCCATGGCCGAGACCCGCAACTATAGTTCATGTATTAGACTGGAACCCCAAGCCTGTTATCTCATTTTGTTCCCTGTGAATTCGTGAATGGGGCTTAAGCCCGTTTTCTTTTTCCTTCCTTCCTTCAACTTAAAGTCTATTGAAGCAATGCCATGTGTTGGGCTCAATTAAAAAACATGCACGATCGTGCGTGAGGCCTGGAAGATGCAATATATTTATATTGTCATTTAGAAGATACGTCATTTTATCACACCCTAAGTTTCGAAACCCTATTGCCGACAATACTCTCTCTCGTTCTTAATTCCAATCGGCAGAATCTACATAGAACATCATCATCGTGTTTCCTTCTTTCCAGGTCAACCAACCAAGTATTACATTACACAGTGCATCTTGATTTCGTCACTTTTGATTTTCGTGAGATCGTGAACCTATGATTGGATGTTTATCTATCTTAATTAGCAGCCACAATTGTGGACTTTATGATGGACGGTGGCTAAGGGAGAATTGCAAGTCAAACAAAAGAATGGTATTTGGTGTGTTGTTCTCATTGAACCATCTTTCTTTTTAACGAAGAGGACCGAAGCTCCCAGGTTGAGTAACACGGTCGAATGGAACCAAGATCAAGAAGTTCTTGTAATTGCGAAGAAAGTTCTTGCATTTCTGACGGTGCAAGACGATAAGGAGAACGCGCGATAGGTGCGGCTCCTGGAATCAGATCGATACGAAATGCAACTTGTCTCTGAGGTGGCAACCCACACAATTCGCCGGGAAAAACGACAGGGAATTCACAAATGATAGGAATGTCCTCAATATTATGATCTTTGGACTTTTTGTCAACAACATGAGCAAGAAAGGCTTGGAATCCTTTAAGAAAATATTTTTGAGCTTTCATAGAGTTTATGATTTTTATGTTTTTGTTTTTTAGTTCACCTCGAATTATTAATGTTTCTATTTTGGATAAAGGGATTCAAATTTGTTTGTTGTAGCATATTATTTCAGCATGGTTCTTAGATAACCAATCCATCCCTATGACGATATCAAAACTACCTAGTTCTATAGGCATAAGGTCTATATCTAAAATATGATCATCTAGGTCAAGCTTACAACCTTTAAAAACTTCACTAGACCTAATAACTTTGCCATTCGCTAGTTCGATCTCATATTTGACTTTCAAACGTTCTGGGTCAAAATCTAAGAAACTTTTAAAGTCGGTCGATACAAAACCCAAGTCGGCTCCCGAATCAAATAAAATAGAAGCAAAATGATTGTTGACGATAAACGTACCGGTAATAGTATCAGGAT
Source organism: Calendula officinalis (assembly GCA_963853835.1). Classification (NCBI taxonomy): domain Eukaryota; kingdom Viridiplantae; phylum Streptophyta; class Magnoliopsida; order Asterales; family Asteraceae; genus Calendula; species Calendula officinalis. The sequence goes on from OY970820.1 coordinate 57,006,538, forward strand.
TTTTTCGAGCTTCCTGAGCATTCATGACAAATGCACCACCACGACCATTCTTACGATCATTGTTGTTGTTGGCATTGTGGTTGTTGTTGCGATTTTTGTTACGATTGCCGTTGTTTTTGTTGTTTCCGTTTTGGTTGTTGTTGTTGTTGTTCTGATGCTTAGGGAAACGATTACGATAATGGTTTGGATCACCACACTCATAACACACATGATTCTGGGGAGGAATTTTAGACGAACATTTCCTGAAATTGTGACCCCAACGGTCACACTTGTAGCACTTCTCACACTTACCGTCATGATGCTAATTACACTTGTTTCATTTCGGTTTGCTTCATGCATATGGCTTTGCATATGGATTCGACTGATTGTTGTAACTCTGATTGGAGACAGCATAGCTCTTAGTCTTCTGATACTTGTTCCCTTTGTAACCTTGTTGCATGTTTTCGTAGGAACGCTTCCCATTTTCATTATTCGAGGTTTCAGAGGATTTGCTAGACACAACTAGCTTGTATTTGAACGATCCGCTTCTCATAGCATCATCAGTTAACCTTGTCGCTCGATTCACAGCATCTTCAAAAGTTGATGGTTCATAAGAAATGACCCAGTACAAATGAGATCGTGCAGACCTTGAAGATACATCTCGATTCGCTTAAATTCGGGAGAAACCATATGAGTGACGAGATGAGTGAGTTCTTGGAACTTAGTCGTGTAAGTAGTCGTAGTAGACGTATTAATGATATACGTATTTATGTAATAGCAGAGACGTATAGAAAATAAAATTTGAGAAATAGTAGGTTTGTACTAAAATATCACTTTTATTAAACACATTCCTAATAGATAATAGTTTTGAAAAGTATGGCTCATCCCGCCAATACCAGGTAAAAGAAAATACTAATTTTAAAATAGCTAAACATAAAGACATTTTAGTAATAAAAATCAAATATAGACGATCGTCGATGACTAAACATCTTCTTCTGGCTCAGAGTCTTCCTCAGGCTCTAACTCTCCATCTGGTTCTTCCTATGGTTCTGATTCTGATATTACTTCTGCATCTGGCACTTATTCTTGACGTCGTGGAGTTCTTGGAGCTAAATCACGTCACGCCTTTGCAGGCGAACATAGGAAGATCATACCACCTTCAAGTCTACGATAGATAATAGGACGCTGACCACGAGCTGGTGTCGGCGGACCATTTGGAATAATGGGAATATGACATCTTCTTTGGCGACGATGCCATGGGACAACAGGAGGTTGTACCACTACTGGCATTGGGACAACTGGTGCTGGGACTACTGGCATAAAAGTACCTAAATTACTGTCGTACTCGTAGTCGGACGAATTGTCAATAACACTCACTGACGACATTCTGCTTAGTATGACGTATATTATCATTAGATTATAAAAATTTGAGCACTCAGACGTATCACAAATAAATGCTATTCTAAGGCAATACTAACTAGGGCAATTGTTCTAATCTAGGAATAATGAAACTCCAGGATATGAGACTCAGCGTGCCATGAATATTTTTGTTTTGTGAAAATTTTTGTTTTGTCCATAAATCTTTTATAGTTATAGACTAGGCTTGCTAATTCACTATAACTTAAGCTCTAATACCAATCTGGCACACCCCGCCAAAAATGAGTTTTACTTCATTTAAAATGTTTTACGGAATAACATAGGTGTAACGTTCATGACAACATAGCAAAAATTAAGTAAACAAACAACCAAACAAATAACAAATGAAAATAGCTTTACTTTCCAAAAATAGAAAGTTTCCAAAAATTGCAGTTTCCTAAAATAGAAATTGGTTGAAAATGGAATGATTATTCGTAAACTTAATGTTTTATTCATGGCTCACGACAATCCACTTGCTCATATCCTCCACTCTAATTGTGCTCAAAAATCACCAGAAAAACATAAATATAAAATGGTCAACAATAATGTTGAGTGAATCCACAAGATTGTTGTTTATGGTAAAAGTATTGTGTTTGCTACCCAAAATGATTGTTATGAAAATAGTTTTATGACTGAAAAAGTATAAGTTCAACACGTATATGTTATGAGAAATAAATATGAAAATGAAATGTAATTGTAGGAGATCCACAATGAGTAGTTTTGTTTATGAAAATGTGTTGAATAAGTTGTTATGTATGACATCGCATGACTGTTTTCCCAACAGGTAGCTAGTCTATTGAGTTAATATACCAACCCCTAAGTCCATAATCAACACTTCAACTCCAGTATTTTATCATTCTTTTATGGATATATACTCCTGAAAGGTGTCTTGGATAACCAAGTAGTGATCAAATAATGTTGGGAGGATGAGTGTCAGCCAATAGTACTATCTGCATATCCGTAGTCTAGATCCACTAGTTAATGATTGCTGGTAACCTTAGTCCAGTATAATGATTTTTTTGTCATGCCAACGCGATAATGAAAATGTATAGTTGTTGTACAATTATAGTAGTAGTAGCATAGTTTATGTTTTCCACCCTGAAAGTTTATAAAATAGTAAAAAGTAGTAAAAGAGATTGTGGTCTCACCTGGGCAAAGCTTAGCACTTGATAAGATAGAGGACTCCTTCACAGACTCCTAGCTTCCTAAACGTAATAACGTTTCTAATTAGACTAAGCTAACACATTCGATCTAATTATATAAAGGATTGTGATATATGATTTGCGTTATGTTTTGTGACATCGAGTGAACTTGGGTTATTGGGTCATAATGAAACGAAATGAATTGCTTAATGGGCGTCGAATGAAATGGGCTTGGGTTAGGCTTAATGGGCCTAGATTGTCGCAAAGGCCCGCCAAGATGGGCTATTTGGGCTTAGCAAGGACATATGGGCCGAATGGGCCACTAGATGGGCCAATTGGGCCACAGATTGGGCTTAGGTCCGAATAGGTTGGGCCATGGATTAGGCTTGGGCCCAATTGGGTTCGGCTTGGGTAATTAATGGGCTACGGGCTTGGGCTTTGGCCTAAATGTGTTTGATTACTAATGGGCCGACAAAAGTTTGGCCCGATGGGCTTGGTTAGATCGAATGGGCCAAGTACAGGCCTTGGCCCGATTTAGTTATCGGGTTTGGGTCAATCGTTTGGGTCAAGCACAAGCCTTGACCCGGTTTCACTTGTGGGTCAAACTATGGTCAAATCTAGTAAAAAAAAGTCAACTAGGGTTTATCATAGTATTCGGCTAGGGTTAGGGTTTCGATTTAGGGTTAGGGTTTTGGTCTAGGGTTCGAACCAAAGATGGGTTCGGCTAGGGTTTGGTTGCACAATTGGTTTGTCACCCGCTACCGGCGCCGGTAACTCGAGTCTATGGTTCAAGTCACAATTACAACATCAAATGTTTAAGACTTCATAGGGTTTTATCAAGGAATCAATAATCGACAATTTAGGGTTTAGATAATACTAATAAGGAATCAAACAAACAATAAATGATCAATGAACAAATTAAACGAACAAGCCCATCGACATGCATGCATGCACGTCGGTACCATGCTTGGCATGGCTCGGGATCGAGCAAAACAACAAGTTGCCGAGACCATTTGGCCTTTGGCCATGGTCTCGGTTTCGAAGGGTACACGAAGCAAAAGAAAACAAGAAAGTGTGTCGGATTTACCTTGCTACGAACGAAACAAGATTGAGTAGGGTTTCGGCTTGCTTGGTGCTCGAACACGAAATGGTATAGGGCTAGGTTTCGGCCAATTGGTGGTGATGGAAAGATTCTAGGGTTTGAGTGTTAGATGGTATTTATAGTGGCTAAGGAATGAGAGTTGCACTATAACAAGGACTCTCTTAGATCAAGATTATCAACAAGTTTGAATAATAACAAGATAAGGATATGATCAATATTTAAAAGATGATAGACCTCACCACCAAAGGTGGTTCGGCCGAGATGGTGGTCACGAGCAAGGGTGCTCGGCCACTTGGTGGTCGGGTAAGGGTCAAAGTGTCGGGTTTAGGAACTAGTTCGAATCGAGTAACATTTAATTAATCATAATTGTTTATTGTGTAATTAATATAAAATTATTATTTTAGAAATGTTTTAGCTCAATTGTGTCTCCATAAGTAAAATAATATGTTGTGTTGACTAAAATAGTCAAACACTGATGTATGGTTTAAAAATAGATGTTTTGTTGTGTGTTTGGATGCCAAAAAATAAAAATATCTAAATATAGAAACTTTCTAAATAAGGAAAGTTTAGAAATGAAATGAGATTACATACTAGAAATATCGAGTTGTCACATTCTCCCCTGGTTGTAGAAATTTCGTCAAGAAATTTATGACGAAGAACGATCAAGAGAGACAACGAGAAATAAATGAGGATATTTCTTTCGCATTTGGTCTTCACGTTCCCACGTGAATTCAGGACCTCTTATGGTGTTCCATCTGACTTTGACGATTTTGATCTTGCTTCTCCATAGATTTTGCTCCTTCCAGTCGGAGAATAACAAACTGAATACATCAAACTGAAGAATTTAATTAATGAGAAATAATTAAAATTGGTGTATGACTGCTAAAACTAAATAATATCAAAATAAACAAGCACACAAAAACACTTCATGCAACAAACATGAGCCCTAGAGACTCTACTAAATCTTCGTTTATTAGGCCTTTATTAAATCTCATTAGGTCGTTGTGGTATCGTGATGATACTCTACGCGTGCCATGCTCGTCACAACACCCTCTTCCAACACCCTCTCTAGGTGCCCCGTAATACGATGCAGACAGTCGCGAAATGTACTTGGCTTACTCTGGGAAGAGTTGGCTATTTATTAATCTCAAATATAGAAAGTGATTTTTATTAACATGTTGACTCGACAACATGTACTCATATAAAACAAACAGCACAACATATATCATCTCATAGATATATAACACATAGCACAATCTCAAATGCATATCAACTCATAATCAAATTTCAGGTACACGGGTCATTCACATAATGATATGATAATCAGCTCGGTTATTCAGTATCCATATCTCTGTTCAGAATATGAGTAAAGTAAACAACACATAGCAATCATCACATACTGAAAACTCAGCTCAATCAAAATAATTCATGACATATATCACATAATCATGAATTGAATGTAAGTACAAGTTTATAGTGAGATTACCCACCTTAAATAAATGAACGCTCCTAAATGATCTCCAGCACGAAGGTGATCTCCTACAATGCATAAAGGAACTCGGATTAGAATTTGACTCAAAGGTAATTTCAACAGAATTTGACAGCACTCTATAGGCAAATGTTTGACTTGTTCAAAAGTGAAAGCTGAAAATCAGAAAACCAGAGATCCCTGAGTGGAAATGTGATCAAATATCAATGGATTTTATAACCAAGTTACCTCGAACTTCTAGTGGTCATGATACAATTTGGGTAATTGTTGACCTTCTGACCAAATCAGCTCACTTCATTCCAATTAAGGAAACTGATCAAATGGAAAAGTTTACAAGAATCTACCTTAAAGAAGTCGTATCTCGGCATGGAGTGCCAATATCCATCATATCTGATCATGACTGTCGCTTTACATTTCGTTTTTGGAAATCATTACAAAGATCTCTCGGTACTCGCCTCGATATGAGTACTGCCTATCATCCTCAAACTGATGGGCAAAGTGAAAGGACTATCTAACCTCTTGAAGATATGCTGAGAGCCTGTGTCATAGACTTCGGTGGAAGTTGGGATTCTCATAGCCTAGGTGATCAACTCCTACTCAAGGTCGCACATTGGAAAGGTGTTCTTCGTTTTGGCAAAAGAAGAATATTGAGTCCTCGTTATGTTGGCCCTTTTGAAGTGATTGAAAGAATCAGTGCAGTTGCATATCGTCTTTGTAACGACCCGAAATTTTGAATCGAATAAAATATGGAAAAATATGATAAATAAGGATAAATCAGTTAAAATATGTTAGAATTGGTTTCATGCGTTTGATATGTGTAATATGTTGATAAAGTCGAAACTAGGCCGAAAAGGACAACAAAAAGTGCAGCCCTAGCTACCAGACCGAGATAGTGTCCACATGATTATTACTAGATTTGACAAGAAAAAAATTCGAAACAAAAATTACGATCCACTTTTTTTTGCGGATCATAACAATGATCCATATTTTTTTTGCAGATCATAACAATGATCCATATTTTTTTTGCGGATCAAAATTATGATCCATATTTTTTTTGGATCATTTTTGAATTTTTTTTTGGATCTTATAGGCTGCGATTTTGATATTTAAAAAAGAAACTTTTCTAAAAAAAGTTTGTTTTGGATCATTTTTAGAGTTTTTTTTGGAGTCCTCGCAGTACTCACCGGAAAAAGAGTCCTCACCGGATCCGGACTATATATATATATATATATATATATATATATATATATATATATATATATATATATATATATATATATATATATCTGTGTGTGTGTGTGTGTGTTTATATATTTATGAAATGTTTATTATTATCGGGGTCTAAAACTCATGCATCTCACGAGACTATTTTGTCTCACGTACTACGTTTGTTTTTGTGGCTATGTACTCAGGTACAGGTTTGAAGTGATAAAAGGTCGCATTAGAAGTGGCCTAGATATGTTTAGCTCGGGAGCTCGTAGGTAGGCCCTGTTTGCCTATGGTTTTGATATATTTCGTGACACCATATTTTTGTACACTCTGATAAAGATTTTAATGTTTTTGTTAAACTGTATTTTGGACAACATGACAAATGTTGGATAAATTTATTTTAATGTTAAAAACAATGTTTTAAAAAAATACGGGTGTTACAGTCTTCGTTTGCCCAAAGAACTCATCAACATTCATAACACTTTTCATGTTTCCAACCTTAAGAAATGTGTTCATGATTCGTCTCTTGTTGTCCCGGCTGAATAAATCACAATTGACGACCATCTTCACTTCATTAAAGAACCAATAGAGATCTCAAACTAGAAAGAACAAATGTTGAGGAAAAGCAAGATCAAAATCGTCAAAGTCAGATGGAACTCCAAAAGAGGTTCTGAATTCACGTGGGAGCGTGAGGACCAAATCAAGAAGAAGTACCCTCATCTCTATCTCGTTGCCTCTCCTGCTCGTGCTTTGTCTTAACTTTCTGGACGGAATTTCTTCAACCAAGGGAGAATGTGACAACTAGACATTTCGGGTAAGTTCTCAACTTTTCATTTCATATTTTCTATAATTAGAAAGTTTATATTTTTCGAAACTTTTCTCATTTCATTTAAATTCTATATTTTTGGCACATAAATACAACAAAATATCATCATTTTCACCATACATCAGTGTTTGACTAATCTGGTCAACACAACAATTCATTTTTATTATTATGGTGACATTAAACAAAATCATTTCTAAAACCTAACACTTATGAACCAAAACTACAAAAGTTAATAAAACGCGACGCGTAACGTATTTTGCCGAAAAACCGACACTTCTAGTTTTCCCTACCACCTAAGTGGCCGAAACCCCGACCCATGTTAACCCTAGTTTGGACAAACCCCTTAAGGGTGAGGTTATCTTCAGAAATTCAAATTATTGGCCTTATTTTTATCCTAATGAGTCCTTATCCATCTACAACTCGAATTGCTTACCTATATGAACCTATTTATCTCATAAAACCCTAATTGTTTTCCTAGTGTTCGACGGCCAAGCGTCCTCGACCGAGCGTTCTTGTTTTCGATCCCAAACAATCCCATAACTAAATCACTCGTTCGTTCGATCTTGTCAGAAATGTATACTAAAACCCTTCTCGATTTCCTTGTTTTCAATTACTATTTCACTCGATCGAGACAATGGCCGAAGGCCCTATGGTCTCGGCACATTTGTGCCTGATTCGATCCCTGAACCACGTACGTACATGGCTTGCCATGAATGTGTGTGTGTGTTTGTTCGGTATTCTTTGATTTGTTGTTCTTCGTTTTCATGAAACCTAAAAACCTAGGTTTTTTTACACATTATGATCACAATGGAAAACCACACAAATCCCTAGAAGATAATAATTTTTGGTATAAATCTTGACCCGTTTTTAGATCTAACCTGCTTGTAACCCTAAAAACCGAAACCCTAATCAAAAGCCTAAAAACCAGACCAACCCTATATCTGAGCCTCTTAACCCGAAGCCGTGACCGACTTAGTTGACCCACTCGTGACTGAGTAGACTCGCTTGTGACCCGTTTGACCCGTATACTAATCGGGATAAGGCTTGAAGTTGGCCCATTCGATCAAACCCTAGTCGGCCCAAACTCGTGAAACCCTAAGTGGGCGAGCCCATTTGTTTAGGCCCAAACCGAATCAAAAGCCCATTGTGCCGAGGCCCAAACTCAGACCTTTCGCAACCCAAAACTGTATTCCAATAGCGGCCCAAGTGGCCCATTAGCCCATTCGGCCAATTTGCAAGCCCAATCCATTTTCATTGGCCCATTTAATCCAACCAAGCCCTATAAGCCCATTATGGCGGGCCTTCGCCTAAGTGCCGGCCCGTTAGCCCAAATCTGGGCCCAATAGTCCCAGTAACTTTAAATCATTACAAAATCTGCGTAAACTTAACATTTAATCAACCAAAATATTTTCATAAATAAATATACAGCACACACGATAACAATACACAAAACAATACCATTTATGTCACATGTGCGTGATAGCTTAGACTAATTAGGAACCTTGTGCGTTTAGGCGCTAGTGATCTATGCTAAGCATCAGGTGAGTCCACAACCCCTTTTACTACTTTTTACTGCTTTTATAAATTATGGGGTGAAAAACATAACATGCTACAATTACTGTTTTATACTATGACTGTACGACATTATTATGTCATTTCATTTTGGCATGACAAACAATTCATTATACCGTACTAATTTCCAACTTTCATTAACTAGAGTACCTAGACCCTTGATATACGAATAGTACTATAGGCCAATACTCAACCTCCTACATATGTTGATCATGAACAATATTAACTATAGTTTAGAGACTCGGTGAGCAAAGGGGATGTGAGCAGCGATTGTCTTCTGGCCATGAACAATATTTTGCATTTTAGTTTTCAAACAATCTTTCATTTTAAAACTTACTATTTTAGTTACCTGTCTATTTTTAGAAATTTCTATTTTTAGCAATAAAACTCATTTTAGATTTTATTGTGTGGTTGATTTATTACTATAACATTTGCTTCTATTACATGAACGTTACACTTCCGTTCTTCCGCAAAACATTTTAAATGATATAAAACTCATTTTTGGCGGGGTAAGACACTATCAAACAACACAAAAGCAGGAACATTGTTTACACAAAACGTACCTATAACTCAAGTAATGTTACTCAAATATAAAAGAAATAGTACCAACAACGGCATTAAGGGCCCTCTTTGCCTCCTTCCCGGTCAAGGTATAGGCTCGCCCTCGAGACCTGGTCTGAACTCCATCAGTGATCCTCAAGGTAGCTGGATCAGGGTTTTTTACTTCCCCGTATCCACCCCCTCATAGCAATAATCACATATCACATATTGTTATCACACATATAACACAACAAACAAATAAACAATTAGGTAGTCTCTTACCTTTACCCTGTAACTCTGGGCACTCAGACTTTACGTGACCCTCTTTGCGTCAGTAAAAACATATCGATCCGTTGATGTCGCAACTACTAGCCATGTCTGTCAACATTTGAAACACATTGGATCAAGCTTTCCTCCACCAGAACCGCCACCTCTAGCATCTTTCTTCTCATCATCCCTCTTTGCACCACCACGTGCGTTGCCCCCGGAACCCTTGGAAGTATTTCCCCTACTGTAGGGCTTAAATTCGATCTAGTGACACTTGTGTCACCTTACCAGTAGTAGCAGGTGTTGATCTCTTGTTCTCTTGTCGATGTAGGTCCAGCTCTCCCGGCTACGTGCCTGCTGAATCATTTCCTCATGTGTACCACGGGGTCTAACCCTCACAATCTCCATGTTGTCGCTGCGCAGCATCGTAAGATAGCGCGTCATCTTCATCTCCTCATTAGCCACATGGTCAGGACAAAAAGCGGCAAGCTCACAGAATTTAGCGATAATCTTGTTCACCGTCTCAGTAGTCTGCTCTAGCTCCAAGAAGTTTCTCGTGATCCTCTCAATCTCGACACGGGGCACATACCGTTTCTTGAATTGCTCAGAAAAATTCTCCCAGCTCATAGTATTCTGTTCCTCCTCGGCCATCTTCGCCGTTATATCCTTCCACCAATCTTTTGATGTATCCTTCATCATATGAGACGCATAAGTAGCCCTATGATTTGCTGGGCACTTAGAGATTCTGAACACACTTTCCACGTCAGCGAGCCATCGGATAGCATCCTTGGTTGGTCGGTTCCCCCTAAGAAATCAGGTGGTGAACAAACTGGTGTGCGCCTGCTGGGAAATCCCCCTAAGAAGTCACAGTAAGAGAACTCTTTCGGTGGTAGCTGGTGTGCGCCTGCTGAGAGCTGCCCCTGAATTATGGTGCCGACATGCTCGCTGATCTCGGTAAACATCTCCTGGAACATTTCTAGCAGTCTTTGTCGCAACACCTCGTCAATCATGTCATGAACCTCCTCTGCGGTAAGGCTGTTGCGTGCCATTTGCTATATGAAAGAAGATATATATAAGGATTGAGAATTTTTAATGATACTTAGATGTTTGACGAATGGTCTCCTTGAATCCTTTTCGAAACATAGGCATGAGTCATGTGCGTATAATAATAGGGGCCCTCTCTTATTATCAGCACCTACCCATGTCATGGTATCGAGCCAGTCTAAAAAATCTAAGGATCTCCCATCCACATAACAAGTAATTCACAACAGTAAGTGTGTGTGTATATATATATATATAGTTGCACAATTCATGCTCATCTCGTGTTAATTCCCTATTAGTCTCTTAATAGTCAATGTCACTCCCGACGTGTTTAATAAAATAATTAAGTCAAAAATAAAGTACTACAGGCATAAGGTCTGCGTGATGCGCTGCTTTCGATTTGGACTCGTTTTAAAACATTTTTAAAAACTCATTTTGAAAACTCATGCTTCGACTTGAGTCTGGAATTCACCCCGTGTGAACCCAATTTTCTAAAGGCAATGCTCTGATACCAACTTGTAACATCTCAAAAATCAGGGGAAATTTAAAAATTATTAAACAATAAAATAATATAATTTCCCCAAGTACAAGTAAATGAAAATGGTCCCAACTCATTTATTAATAAAACAAAACCGGCTTAGGTCTTTAATGCGGAATAATAAATTTGTTTGAAAATATGTTAGACTCAAAACATAGTTTAGTCGAACTCCAAAAACATAAAACCGAAACGCAGCTCATCATCCATTGACCTTCTTCTCTTTGCCCTTTGTAGTACCTACAAAATGGGGGGTGGGGAGTGTTTGAGGTCAGCCACATGCTGAGTGAATGATAACAAATTAATCAAGCACACACAAACAGTTCATGGGATATACATGATCCCTAGAGACTCTACTCAATTCTCGTTTATTAGGTCGTTATTAAATCTAATTGGGTCGTCGTGGTATCGTGATGATACTCGACGCGCGCCTCTGCTCGAGCTCGTCACAACACCCTCTTCCAACACCCTCTATAAGTGCCTCGCAGTACCACGCTGACAGTGGTGAAATGTACTTGGCTTACTCTTTGAAGAGTTGGCTATTCATTAATCTCAAATATAGTTAGTTAGTTTTATTAATGTGTTGCCTCGACAACATATGCTCATATAAAACTAACATCTCAACATATGTCATCTCATAGATATATAACATATAACACAATCACAAATGCATATCAACTCATAATCAAATCTCAGGTACACAGTCTATTCACATAATGATATGCTACTCAGTTCGGTTACTCAGTATCCATATCTCAGTTCAGAATATGAGTAAAGTAAACAACACATAACAATCATCACATACTCAAAGCTCAGCTCAATCAACAACAGTTCATGACATTTAGCACATAATCATGAATAGAAGGTAAGTACAAGTTTATAGTGAGATTACCCACCTCAAATAAACGTATGCTCCTAAATGATCTCCGGCATGATGGTGAATCTCTAATCAAGTCCTAGAAGTTCCTATAATGCATAAAGGAACTCAGATTAGAATTTGACTCAAAGGCAATTTCAGCACAATTTTACAGCACTAAGCACTCTTACGGAACGGCCATAACTCTTAAACCTTGCACTAGATTTGAACCAAATATTTACAGTAGGAAAAAGACTCAGAGGATTAAAATTCACCAAAAGACCTCGAAAACTTAATCCAACCAGAAGGTTTCCAAAACAGACTCACAAGTCAGAAAAGATGCACCAAATACTCTTTTGCGATAGTTTACAAAAACAGTGATATCTTTTACACCGTAAATCCGATTGATGAGCCATCAGCAGCCACAAAAAGTAGACTCAGGAAACAAGAGACTAGCGCGGGCCAAAAAATCCAGACACGTATTTTAAGTGTGACAGAAACAGACTCAATCTCAGATGACAGATTCTGCCAAAAATTCAGCATGTAGCTTAAACCCCGTTTTGAATCCCGACATCAACCCGTTTACTCCCGACGCACCCAACAACCCCGAAATCCATTTTTAACCCAGTACTTGTTTAAGAATAATTTAACTCTTCCTGTTACAAATCTCTTTCGGTTCAGGAAACCAAGAACCTTAAGGTTGGTTTCCGGTTATAAAAACATCTAGCCGCTCAACTACGGCTTTTACCCAACACGACACTTGCAAACTCAGTGAATAACCAGACAACTCAACTTCATGAACCAAGAAAAAGATTGATATGGCTAGACCAACAAAACAACCAACAATTACCACAATATTAGAACAACAAAACGAATACTCGATAGACTCAATAACAACCATAACCCGTCACCTATAACAAAGATAATCAGTTAATCATGGACTTGAGAATTTCAGAAAAATAAATAAACAAAACTGAAATCGAGGGAGAAGAACTACCCAAACAGGATTGGGAATTGGCTAGGGGTGATCTTGGCTCGGAATGAATCAGGAATTCTACAACGTCACATACTCGCCCAGCCTTCTGCTGGATCTGAATCATGAATCAAAACATCCGTACTTTGGTTAGAAAGAACATGAACGGGTAAAAAACAATAGGACTTAGAATATTACCGTTTAGTATAAAATCAGTTCACACAATCTACTCGTCCACCACTTTGAAGAACACCATGTAGCGAATTGGGGATTGCTTGGAAGCGAATAAATGAGAAAGAGGCTAGTAATGCTCGGTTGTAGAATCAAAACAAAAGGTGTAGGGTTCCCAAATGCTCCTTCGTCATTAACGACTTTCAACAATCTCTCTCTTGAACACGACACGAACAAATTCTTTACATCAGCATTCAAACGAATAACGATCTAGGGATCAGACTCTCTCATAAACTCGGAAGAAGAAGAAACAGAAAAGTCACCGTAATTACATCCTCTTGGCTGTTCAGAATTACCCGTAATACATGCGGTGGATTGCTGCTACCTCATCTTCCTACTTGAGTCGTAAACGGCCCTAAAATATCTGGGATAGTGTCTGAAATCACTCGCTCCACTTCAGTCGTAACCCGATTCGACACAACTTCACTAATCACCTCAGTGATTGTGAAAACTTGACATTTTGGGTAAGTCAAAACTTTTCAATTCACACTTTCTATATTTAGAAAGTTTCTATTTTTAGAAACTTTCCTCATTTCATTTCAATATTTTTGGCACATAAATATAACAAAACATCATCTTTTTCACCATATAACAATGTTTGACTATTTTGGTCAACATAACACAACATTTCATTTTTATTATTTTGGTGACATTACATAAAATCATTTCTAAATCAATACTTATGAACCAAAACAATAAAAATTTTAAAACGCGACGTGTAACGTATTTTAATCCTAAACCGACACTTTTTACCTCGATCCGACCAACTTGTGGCCGAGTCCCCAATTCGTGACCCCCATACTCGGCCGAACACCCATTGTGGTGTGGCCATCGTGATTTAAAAATCGATGCTTATCCATATCTTGTTTAAACCTTATCACTATCTAGTTTTAAACGAAACCTAACCCATCTATAACTCTTCCTACTCACCCATTATAAATACCATTGCCAAGCCACAAACCCTGCCTTTTGCTTCCTATACTCGTCGGCCAAGCACACACAACACCACCACCGATCTCGAGCATCAGTTTCGATCCAAACAATCCCAAGTCTTGTTTGTGTTAAGGTATACCGAAATACCTTATCTTTTCTCATTGTTTTCGATTTCGTGTTCTCATACTCAAGACCTACGCCGAAGGCCTTGAGGTCTCGAACCCAGGACCGTGTATGTGCATGGTTATCCCATGCATGCATGCGTGTGAATCGGGTATTGATTTTGTATTGTTTCGGTATTGATTGATTTATTGGTTACTTCGTTTTATCAAAACCTAAAAACCCTAAATTTTTATATTGTAAGTTATTAAGAGGGGATTGTATCCTTATTTGATAAACCTTAATGCAAAGAAAAAAAAATGTCAAAGCCTGAAGCCTTTGGATACTCTCGGGTCTCCAAACCGTGTACCACATCAACTCGGGCTCAAAAAAAATGAAGGGGATTTGGATCGAGCTTAAGAAAGAAAACCGCACAAGGAACTCCATTAGATCACAAGTCCGGCTTCTATAAATGATCGGGTTGAGTCCCTCACTTCTCTTTGGTCGACACACACAAGGCCACAAAAGGGCCGGATTCGAACAAAAGAACAAGGCAAAATGGCTGGCCAAACTCGGCCTCTATTGTTTGGTTTAACCAAACTTGGGACTAAAGTCGAAGAAGACGAGATCAAAAGAACTAGATCAAGGCCTTGGCCTATTGGTCGGCCTCCCAAAACTCAAACCCGACTCTCAACCTCGGGATAAAACGTCATAATAATATCTAATTAACACGTAGATAATTACTCACAAATTGAATAACACTCTGGTAGTCTCAGTAGCCTATACTGCCTACTTAGTATTGCACCGAGATTTAGCTAATTTATACTACTGATTAATCTTATCTAGTCTTGGTTGTCTTGTTATCCTAAGATCCCAAGAGGTAAGGCTTTTTGCCTTAACAATCTCCCCTATCTAAAGATAACAAGACATCTTTTACAAAGAGAAGTAAATAAACTAAAAAAACAAAAACTAAGAAGATCTTTGAATCTTCTTCTTCATCCTCTGTTGATGGACTCATGCTCATAGAAGACTTCCTGCTTTATGTGAATAAACTCTTCTTTTTTCCTGAGTTCATCCCTTCTGTTGTGTTGAGCAGTACAATCTTCTATTTAAACCAAGCATCTTCTTTCTTGGTTATCATCCACTTCAGTCCAACCAGATGACTGAGATGAGCCTTTGGTAGATCTACTTCAGTGATATAGCACTCCCTATCTTCTGAGTCAGTATACATATATTCAGAGGTTGGATATATGACACTCTTTTGATCCTGGGAAACAAGGTTAGGGGGAACAAGATATTTCTGGAAAAACCTGTAGGTATGAAGGCCCTCTGGTCTATTATTTCTATATACTTCAGTCATGACGTGCCCTATACTCCCTTCAAACAAAATCCCCTTTTCAAAACAGACTGGAAACACTGCACATATTTCATCCAATACTACTTGATCTTCCGATGATTTGGATGCAGTTCTTTAATCAGTCTAGCAATCTTGACCCAGTCTTGAAGACCTAAATTCTGAATGTCATGAAAAATATGTTCATTGGTGGACTGATAATACCAGTGCAGGTTATCCTAATGGATCCTTCTTTTGGTTGCACTTTCACCTTGTTAACATCAAGGTTAACTCGATGTATGTTTCTCACATTGAGGAGAGTTTTGTTCCTCAGGATGGCCATTCTTCTCTCTTTATACCATGTCCTTTCAGCAACCATGTTCTAGTAATACTGCATGAGTTCAGGACCTTTCCTTTTAATTTTGTTAGAAGTAAACGGGATATCAGTATCAGGGTAAGTATCTAGGTCAGTATCTGGTTCTTCTTTAATACCCAGTTCCTACTCATAGAAGAAATTTTTTGCCTTTTCTTCAATTTGTTGTGCCGTCTTCCTTGGAACCTGCTCATCATCACTTAACACAGTATGAACAGGCTTTCTTGGTCTAGTTATTAGAGGAGCTGTCTTCCTCACTAGACTCAGATGAAGTAAGCACAACATTGGTCACACTTCTTGTTGGAGGTCTTCTATTTCTGGTAACCAGATAATCTTGAGGATCTTGAGGTGGTTCTTCATGCTCTTCATCATCGGAGGTTGATGATGAAGAGCTTTCTTTATCAGCCATATCTTGTGCTGAATTGAAAAAGTTTTGGACTTGCACTAAATTTGGTTCTTCATCATCAGCAATTGGCCACACGAAAGGCCTGTATAGAAGAATCTGCAGGCTGTTCTCCCCCTGAGCAGATGGCTCAGTTTCAACCTGCTGAGGTTTGTCAGGAACAGTCTCCCCCTGAGCAGATGGCTGAGACTGATCTTGTTCAAGTTGTTATAGGACTGACCTTCCTCTTTTTCTTCTTCTTTCATACCGAACTGTTTGTTGTTGTTGAGGTTGATTATCATTTAACATTCTTCTCCCCCCCCCCCCTGAGCAGATAGCTCAGGTTGATCAACTCCTTCTTCACTTTGTCCCTTCTCCCCTTTATTGTTATCATTGGATGGGGAAGGAAGAGATTTAGTATCACCACCAGTATCTCCTTGAATCTCTTCTTAAGTTGGAGATGGCAGGGGTTCAGTATCATCATCCCCACCTTGGTCTTCAACATCTCCAATGTGTTGAGATGAAGGAATCAGCGGAGGTTGTTGTTGTTGTTGGAGCAATGCAACTGACGCCTTTAGTGTGTCAATTTTAGTGCTCATAGTCTCCATCATATCCAGTATTGTAATTTGAGTGTTTTGCATTGCCATGATTTGCTGCATGATTGTTTGCAAGGTAACTTGTTCAACTTCTGCCACTGTAGCCTGAGGACCCTGCACAGATGGTGCTAAAGAAACAAAAAATAATAACTCGTTAGTATTGTTTGGGTTATCAGATAGAATTGTGGTGTTGATTATACTAAATCATGTGAACAGAATTTTTAAAATCTGTATTTCATCTGGTTTATGATGAAATATTGCGGACTTGTGCATAGTATGTGTAAGAAAATTTTCAGTAAAAGTGAGTGTGATTTTTGTAGAAGCTCAGTGTAGGATAAGTCATTTTTTCTGAAAAGGTTTGGGTTTGGGAATCGAAGCCTGGGATATGCTTCTTTTGATTTTTAATGTTTATCACTCGGTGTTAGAGTGATAACAGTAATGTGGGTTGAACCCCATGGTAAATATTTGGATAGTGTGGCTTTAGGGTTTGTGATCATCTCTTAAATCATGTGATCCAACTTAAAATAAGTTGGGCATGATAAAAGCAGCACCAGTGTGTATCAACGCCAGCATTGTCTCTTTCTATGTTGAGACAAGTGCAGACTGGCAATGATCATTTGTACTCAGTGTATGAATTTTGTATATTAGTAGTGGGCTAACTATGTTGGCCATAAGAGGATATATTAAAAAAACGTTTGAGACATTGGTCAGTATTGAGCTGGTACAATCCAATATTTACTCTCTATTTTGAAGAGAACTTATATATATATATATATATATATATATATATATATATATATATATATATATATATATATATATATATATATATATATATATATATATATATATATATAGAGAGAGAGAGAGAGAGAGAGAGAGCGGTTCATGCAAGAACCACTAAAATTGCGAGAACGCGAGAACCTATTTACAGCCATTGGATCAATCTGATTTGAATTAAATGTGATAAGGGTATTTAGGTAAATGAACATTTGGTTTAAATATGGACTTTATCTACATTTCATTCAATATACGTATAATATTTGGAATGAATTACCTACTCTCCTACTAAATTGGATGCATAATATTTTTTCATAAGAACACTGTAATCTACATCCTCCATTTTCTTTGTACGCCATTTTCTTTAGAATTCTGCCAACTCCTCAGCAAAACCCTTCTTCCCAATCGTGAAAAAATACATCTTCAATCGTCATAAAATTCCCAGAAATCTCTTTATTTATTATCGCTTTTTTATCAAAACGGTTTAATTAGACTCACAATCTGAAATCGCTGAAGATGTCAACAGATACTCCTTCTTCTAAAGATTGTAGTAACCTTTGCAGTTCATCATCGAATAAAAACGACCTTGAGGTCAACGAAAATGGCGTTCAAAGTGAGTTTATTTCTTTAATTTTTGTTTTATTTAAGTAATTATTTTATAGATAATAAATGATTTATATGATTTTTGAACAACCAATTTTATGATTTAATATTAAGTCGAGCGTTTTTATTTAAAAGGTTTGGTTGATTTACACAATAGGTTTACGTATTCAATACTGAACATTTATTTTAGTTATACGGTAATGCTTGTAGATTGGTATTGTTTAATACATTCATCAATGAACGAATAATTTATGTTTTTATTTTACTGTTTAGGATTATGTTATTAATTTGTTTTAGGGATTAACTGTTCATCTACGTGTAATGTTTTATATCGTCAATATATGCAGATCTTAATCCGGATGTAGAAATTGAATCACTAAATAGCACTATGAGGCAAACACCAGATGGGACCAAGTCTTGAGTTCCTAATGTACCTGAGGAAATAAAGCTAGTGGTTGATTCTATTTTTAATTCTCTTGATGAGGCAGAAAGTATGTACTCCCGGTATGCTTTAGAAGCTGGGTTTAGTACTCGTAAATCAACAACCCGCAAGAATGCTCATGATGAGATTACAATTATGTATTTTCTATGTTGTAAAGCTGGTGTACCTAGGAAAAAACAAATTGTTGACACTCTACATGTCGACGTTGGAAAAGTGAAACCGCGGAATTGTAACATTAGTGTCACAGATTGTAAGGCGGGCATAAAACTTAGCCTAGTTAGAGGCACATGTTCATATAGAGTGTATGAATTTACCGAGGTTAACAACCATCCCCTAATTAGTGAAGTCAACAAGCATTTGTTACGTGCTAGTAGACAACTACAATTCGGTGAGGAAAGATTTTGTACAACAAGTGTCTACGTGTAATAATGGTCCGACCGTCGCACATAGTTTACAGGCATCACTAAAAGGGGGATATGATAAGGTAAATGGCACAGAGGTTGATTATAAAAATTGTAGGCAAGATATCAATAAATAAATTGGTAATGCGGATGCACAAATGGTCGTAAAGATGCTTTCTAACTGAAAACAGCATGCCCCAAATTTCTCTTTCGACTACTTGTGCGATGAAAACGAACTTGGAGGTCTTTTTTGGGCTGACGAAGTATCGAAATTTAACTATACGGAGTTTGGTCATGTTGTGGCATTCGATGCAACCTTCCGCACCAATAAGTATGCAATCAATTTTTGCTATATAATGTTTTTATTTTCTTATGGGTTAATAATTTTTTTGTCATTTCTTAATTTCCAGATATGGAATGGTTTTTGTCCCATTCACCGGTGTTAATAATCACAACAAATCAGTTAATTTTGGGGCTGGACTTCTTAAAAATGAGTCTGTTAACTAGTATGTTTGGTTGTTAGAGGCATTTTTAAAAGCCCATGTTAAGCAACCTAATATTGTTGTTACCGATCAGGATCCATCAATGATGCAAGCTGTTCCAACTGTTTTTAACGAATCTCACCATAGATTCTGTATGTGGCATATAATGAACTAACTTCCTTTAAAGGTAAAACAATTTATGTTCATTATTTGTTTTAATGATATCATGCCGTAAAATCAGTGGTGAACACCTTTTGACCTACACGTTATTGTTTCGCGTAAACTGATTGAACACTGTTCATCTAATCAATTGTGTGTTAACTATAGATCACTAATGATAATCAAGATAGTAAGGAGATCAGGAAGCGATTACATAAGCTTGTATGGAATGTTAACATTGGTAATACAGAGTTTGAGAGGCGGTGGGATGAATTAATATCAGAATTTTCAATACATAAACACAAGTGGCTTGGTGATATGTTCAATATTAGGCAACAATGGATTCCTGCTTATTTTAAACATGTACCAATGTATTGTTTGATGAGAACCACTTCACGGTCAGAGAGTTCAAATTCAATGTTTCGTAAATTCTTCACCTTTGGGAATACGTTGGTGCAATTCATGCTTTGTTTTGAGGCTGCAATGGAAAAACAAAGATAGAAACAACGGTGAGATGACTTTGAAGACACAACAAAAAAACAAAAAATGGATACCCAGCTACCTATTGAGCATCATGCTTCATCAATATACACAATAACTTTGTTCAGGAAGGTGCAACATGAAATAGTTAGAGGAATGTATTCATGTTCGCTTAAGACTACATGGTATGCCGCAGAACCTGGGGTTTTTATGTTCAAACATTATGACAAACACAATAAATTTATTGGTGACCTTAAGGTACTATTACTTACATGGTAGTATTAATTACATTCGTTTAAATTTTTATATTGTTTTAAATTTTTCATTCGAGGTGCAGGTCAGATACAACGCAGATGAAAGCACTGTAGTATGTAGTTGTAATCTTTTTGGGCAGCATGGATATTTATGTCAACATGTATTTTACGTTTTGAAATCTGAACACATAACAGAGATACCTGAAAAATACATATTAAGACGATGGAGGTCTAACCTAATACCATGTGATAAACTTTATAGTCGCTATCGATATGGAATGCAGAATGATAGTTCGAACCAAGATGTCGCCAAATCAATGTTAGATGTTGAATCATGTATATCTAGATTTCGTTCATCACCGAACACACTTGACGAGTTTATTTCAAGGCTTACTGAATTAACTAGTGAGTTTAAACAAAAGGTACCTGATGAACAATCTAGAAATAAAGGCAAGGCTGCTAGATTTGGTGAATTAGTTGGTGATGCCCAAACATAATTTCAACTACATGCTCCTCCAGGTATTAGAAATAAAGAATGTGGGACGGGTAAGAGGTTGAAAGGTCCCGGTGACAAGGCAATAGAAAAGGCGAAGGACGAAGGCAAAAAATGTCAAGTTTGTTTCGAGGTCGGGCACAACTCACGAACATGTGGAGGACCTTCAACATACAAAGCAACATCATCATCAAAACGACAAAAAAGATGAAATTTTAAGATAACAAAACAACCTAGACTAGCTTAGATTAATATGTAGAATAAAATACCTAAGTTTAGGTCTGCTACTGAGTGGTCAGTATCAGCACTCAGTATTGGAAATCCAATACTGAGTAGAAGGACTGAGTTACAGTCAGTTTTGTAACGGACTAAGATCAAATCCCTTGATCTTAGCCATTTCCTTAGTTTAGTCCTTCGGTTACTCCTTTGCCCATTATGTAAGATCTCTATATCATTATAAATAGAGATCATCTTGCAAAGGAGAACTCACCAATTCACTTTACACTTTCATATCTATTGTAATTGATCAGTAGTCTTGTTATTCCGCAACAAGCCACACTTAGTGGAATTATACATTTGACTTATATCGTGTTCTTATACAATATTTGTCTTGAGTTATAATTATCCTATCAATTAACCATCTAAACCAGGGAGTTGTGACCTAACAACTGGTATCAGAGCGGTTCAAAGTTATCTACAACTTTGATGATCTTTTAACCCTATATATTGTTGAAGATCAAGTCTTTTCATATAGAAGAACTATGCAGAATTTTCGTCATTTTCTGCGCACGGGTATAAGAAATGCCGGATCTCCTTCGTTAACAGTCGAATATGTGTGAAATTTGAACAGGAGGTTCTCAACACACAGACACACAATCTGACCGTTCAGTTTTGTATTTGAAGATTCGCGTAGAGCGATATGGTAGGCGCATCAGGTCATATATTTTGTTTTTTATTCCTTACCTGCTGGGCAGCCATGGAAGAAAAATTGGCTCTCCTTCTTCAAACATCGAATGAGCGTGAAATTTTAACTGAATGTTCACCATAATGTGTTTAATGTTTTCACCGTTCAGATCTTCAAAAGGAATCGTTAATTAAGAGATATATATTTTTGAAGATTATTGACGAATATTTATGGTATGTTTTTAATTCTGCGCAACTGTGATAAAACGGCTATTATATCTTTTGTAACCGTTGAATCTTCATGAATTTTGGATATTATATCCATAACGCATACATTTACTCGGTATCAAAATTTCAGACTGATCAGTAACATATACTGAGAGATACATATTTTCAAAGTTGCTGGTTTTCTGTTACTGATTGTCTCATACTGAGTGGTCAGTATTAGACTGTTGTGATCGTTTCTACCATTGGATCCTTATGATTTTTGGATATGATGTTGAAGAGAGGTATAGGTATGTTGTGTAAAAAATTCATAATAATCAGAAGATTATACTTGGAGATATGAGTTTTTGAAGTTGCTGCAAAATTAGAGAAATGAAATTCTTCATGCTGAATTATACAAGTGAGTATGTTTCACATATTTTTCTCCTTTTAGTCATAAGAAATCATCTTAAACTAAGGAAATCAATAAGTTGATTGATTCCTTAGTGGTGTTTCAAGTCAAAGATAAAATATACCGAACAGTTTAAGGAGATGACTCTGATTCAGGGGGAGAAAACACAATGTGATATGTGTTTTCTTTATATGAAGCTAAAGTTTTTTTAAGCTAAGATGTTCATGCTAAGTTATTCAAGGGGGTACGTGTCACACATTATTTTACAATCATTTGAATCATTTCAAACTGAGGAAATCTACTAATTGAATGATTCCTTAGTGATGTTTCATTACAATTCAAATCTACCGGACAGTTTGAGAAAGGAGTCAATGATTGTGGGGGAGAAAAGTTAGTGTGATATATAGTTTCTTGAAGTACTCGGTGAATAAAGAATATGAAAAGATCTCAAAAAGAAGACGATACAAGACAAGATTGAAGATTGTTTTGTTATCATTAGATAGGGGGAGATTGTTAGGGCAGAGCCCATGTCCCTTGTTATCTTATGATTACAAAGATCTCATACTGAGCTACTCAGTATAGGTCTGATACTGAGTAGATAGACGTCGATCAGATATGACAGCTCAAAACCTTTGAAGATGATCACAAATGAGTTGCACTGACCTACTCAGTATCGGTCTCATACTGAACTACTCAGTATATGTCTGATACTGAGTAGAATGACCGAGTTATCCGTGCATGATCTTCTGCCCTCAACTTGTTGGTACTAGTGTTAAGTCTCAGTCCTATACTGAGTGGTCAGTATTGGGCACTCAGTATTCGAACTCAGTATTGAAACTCAATACTGAGTAGAAGGACTGAGTTAATATTTCCATGTTTACTTAATTAGTCAAATCTTTTAATCATGGTATGTATTTATTAGAATTGGGAGTTACATATAGAATAGGGTTAATTGTAAAACCTCTATACATTATAAATAGAGGTTTAGTCTTTAGTTGTTAAGCATCCTTTTGGATCCCGGTTGATCACTTGTGTGGATCACCGTAACCCAATTCTAAATGTAACACGTTGTGGAGTGTTCTTGGTTATTCCGCAACCAAGAACACATTTTATACGTTTGTGCTTAATAAGAATAATCGTATGACGTATATGATCTTGTCTTTACCGATTTTATTAACAATATATGGGTGGTTGGGTAGAGGCTATGCAAGAAGAGCTCATAGAGTTTGAGAGAAACAAAGTTTGGAACTTAGTACCACCTCCTACTGGTAAAACTATTATTGGTACTAAGTGGGTATTCAGAAACAAGATGGACAAGGATGGTGTTGTCATCAGAAACAAAGCAAGGTTGGTTGCTCAAGGTTACAGGCAAGAAGAAGGCATTGACTATGATGAAACTTTTGCACCAGTTGCAAGAATTCAAGCTATTAGGTTGTATCTTGCATATGCAGCTTTTAAGTTTATCAGATGGATGTCAAGAGTGCTTTTCTAAATGGAAAACTACAAGAGGAAGTTTATGTTAAACAACCACCAGGTTTTGTTGATACTAAATTTCCTAATTATGTTTTCAAGCTTGATAAAGCTCTATATGGGCTCAAACAAGCTCCAAGAGCCTGGTATGATACCCTGTCTGAGTACCTTATTGAAAATAAATTTACAAGAGGTAAAATTGATAAAACATTATTTTCAAAACGGAAAGGTTCTGACATCTTACTCATTCAGATATATGTAGATGACATTATCTTTGGCTCCACTGACAAGTCAATGTGTGACTGGTTTGCTAAGATAATGTCAACTCAGTATCAGATGAGTATGATGGGAGAACTTACTTATTTTCTTGGTTTACAAGTTGAACAAAAGCCTGATGGCACTTTTATAAATCAAAGTAAGTATGTGCATGATATGTTAAAGAAATACAAATTTGAAAATTTATCCTCTATGCACACTCCTATGGGTACTCAGGATAAGATAAGTAAGGATGAAACTGGTAAACCAGTTTGTCAATCCACATACCGAGGTATGATTGGTTCCTTACTTTACTTAACTGCTAGCATGCCTGATATCATGTTTGCAACATGTCTGTGTGCTCGGTATCAGGCTGATCCTAAAGAATCACACATGAAAGCAGTTAAGCGCATCTTTAGATATCTTACAGGTACTCCTAACCTTGGTCTTTGGTATCCCAAAGACTCAAACTTTGACCTTGAAGGGTACACAGATGCAGATTTTGCAGGTTGTAGATTGGACAGAAAAAGCACAAGTGGAGGATGCCAATTCTTAGGTGGAAGACTAGTAGGTTGGTCATCCAAAAAGCAAAATTCGGTAGCAACTTCCACAGCAGAAGCATAGTATGTTGCTGCAGGAAGTTGCTGTGCTCAATTATTATGGATGCAGTATCAACTATTGGACTATGGGTTCAACTTTCAAAAGACTCCAATTCATTGTGATAACAAGAGTGCTATTGCTATCACAGAGAACCCAGTCTATCACTCCAAAACTAAGCACATTGATATCAGACACCACTTTATTCGAGATAATGTGGAAAAAGGTAAGGTTGAGGTAGATTATGTACCAACAGATGAACAATTGGCCGATCTATTTACTAAACCTCTCCCTGAGGAAAGGTTTATGTATTTACTAGGGCAATTAGGTATGCTGAATCCTTGATCTTTCTTAATTTTCTTTAAAACTGAGCGCTCAGTATCACCCCTGTTGATACTGACCACTCAGTATCACTAGTCTGTTATCATCAAAATTTAAAATTTTTATTTTTTTTATTAATTTCAAGAGTAAATTAATTGTTTTTATATTTTTTAAAATTTTTTTAAATTAATTTTTTTTTACTCAGTATTGGGGTATGACGGCGCCCACACCGAGCTTAATCATCATACTGCTCAACAGTAACCTTTCTTAATAGGAAAGTTACCGTTGGCACATGATAAGGCAGTCAAATCAGCCGATTTTACTTCCCAATACCTTAATTATCTTTCAATCCCCTATAAATAACCGTTTTTTTTACTTCAAATATTTTTTAACAGTTATTTCCTTATTTCTTTTTAAATTCTCTCTGCGATTAACGATTTCACTCTCTTTTAGCAAGCAAAAACTCTTAAATCAAAATCACAGATGGCGAACTACACTTTCGTCGCTCCAGAGGTTGAATCGGAAATCAAATTCCGAGATGATGAACTGCCCAAGTTTGCGAGGAACAACATCACATCCAACTTCACTATTCCTCAAGCCTGGGTATGCCAAGAATTCACAAACATTGTGACTTTTTTGAAGCATTGCCCAATTGCTCGTGCACTGACTTTGTCTCCTCGAGCAATTTACCCAGAAATGCTATGCGAGTTTTGGTACTCTGCCACACTCGATTCTCCAGATATGATTGCTGGGTGGGTAATTAGAGATCAAAGAAGGGCATTTGTTTCTACTGCCATCATTCGTGAAACACTGAGGCTTCCCGCCCAAGCTCAGTATGACCCATTCATTGATAGAACAGAGGCACGCTCAGTATTGCCATTTTTGGGTCGAAGAGGAACAACGGGCATAATCAAAAGAAACCAATTTGGTCCTATGTGGGGTATTCTCATTACAATGATTATTCGGTGTATGACCCACAAGACAGGTGCTTTGGACCAAATAAATGAATTTGGGATGCAAATAGTACATGCTTTGTACTATGGAAGAAACATTGATTATGCAAGGCTCATTTTCAATGAATTAGCTGCTTTGGTTCAGGCTAACACAAGGGAATGTAATGTCCCTTTCTGCAGATTCTTATCACTCATCTTTCAACACTCAATGCCCACACATACTTATGATGAGTTTCACAGTCCAAGGGTTGATCTTCCTCCTCTTAGTGAGAAGATTTTCTTTTACAGGCCAAGAGAAGGAGAGCCTCTACTGAGTCCTTATATGTGGGCCATTGTTCAAGATCACATAAATGAGGAAGAAGACATGTCTGATACTGAATCAGACAATGATGATGATGATGATAATGATGATAATAGTGGTAATGGAGGACATGCTGGTCAAGATGTTGAGATAAAGGATGTTCCACAAGTTCAAGAACCGACTCAACAACATATCTCTCCACCTGCACAGGATCCTGATGCTCCTCATGTTGAAACAACTTCTGATACTGAGTCCTCAGAAGATACACCACTGGTCCTCCAAAGAAGAAGAAGAAATCTTTCCCCCGTTATTATGGGAAACTTATCATCTGAGGAGGTGCAGCCTGCAAATGTTCCATCATTAACTACATCTCTTCAAGCCCAAAGCCTAGTTGCAGCCACCGCTAGGTCCAGAACTAGTCCCAACTGCTCAACCAATTGAGGAACCTCATGTCCCTCTTGATGTGGAGATTCAATATCAGCAAACTACACTGGAAGGTGCTCAGCAAAACAGACAGGTCGGTATTGAAGACATTTGTGCTGCAAATCAACGATCACATGATCCTGCACCGACCTCTGCCGATGCTAGAAGGGAATCTGACAGAGTCTCAGGAATGAATTTCTAAAAAGCCCTTAAACTTATATATATATATATATATATATATTTCATTCCAGAATAGAGACTAAGTATTGGCCAGTACCAACTCAATACTGACCAAAGTCTCACACGATCTTTCAAATATATATCCGTTTATGGCCAACATAGCTAGCCCACTACTGATATGCACAATTCATATACTGAGCACCAAATTGATCATTGTCAGTCTACAGTTGTCTCAACATTTAAAGAGACAATGGTGGTTGATGTCATACTGACACCCACTGGTGCTGCTTGAATTATGTCCAACTTATTTTTGAGTTGGGTAGCATAATTCAAGAAATGATCACAAACCCTTAAGCCACAAAATCCAAAAACTTTCCATGGGGTTTAGCCACATTTCTGTTATCACTCTAATACCGAGTGATAAACATTGAAAATAACAAGAAGCACATCCCAGGCTTCGAATTCCCAAACCCAAAACGTTTAGTAAATGTGACTTATCCTATACTGAGCTACTTAAATTTACACACTCAGTTTTACTAAAACCTTCTTACACATGCTATGCACAAGTCCACAATATTTCATCATAAACCAGATGAAATACAGACTTCACCAACTCTGTTTATATGATTATAGAGTTAAACAACACCACAATTCTATTTGATAAGCCTTTCTTGTTAACCAGTTTTATATTTTTGTCTCTTTAGCACCATCTGTGCAGGGCATTCAGGCATCACAGGCTGCAGGAGACCAAGTGACTCTGCAAGCAATCATGCAGCATATTCTGGCCATCCAACATACTCAGACTATCATACTGGACAGAATGGACACTATGAGTAGTGATATTGACTCAATAAAACAGTCAGTCTCACTACTTCAACAACCACATCAGCCTCCATCAACTCCACCATCTTCACATGGTGGACACAATGAAGAAGGAGACGGAGTTGATGATCCTGAACACATGAAATCACCCTCCAATGCAGATTCTCAGGGTGATACTGATGCTGCCACTGAGCCCATGCCCTCCTCTACTCTTGAAGAACCTGAAGGGGACATGGGTGGTGATACTGATCCTCTTCCCTCCCTATCCAATGATAACAATAAGGGGGAGAAGAGACAAAGAGATACTGAGGTTGATCAAACTGAGCCATCTGCTCAGGGGGAGAAAAGAAGAAGATTGAATGAAGATCAACCTCCACAACAAGAACAACAACATCAGCAAAGCCCTCATACTGAGCTACTTCGGTTTCAGTATAACAGAAGAAGACAAAGAACTAGGTCAGCATTACAAGTTGAAGACCCACTTGAGCCATCTGCTCAGGGGGAGACTCATACTGACCAACCACAGCAAACTTATTCTGAGCCACCTGCTCGTGAGGAGAATGATTTGCAAATTGTGGTCTATAGGCCATTCATCTGGCCTATTGCTGATGATGAAGATAAAGAACCAGATTTAGTGAACTATGCACTAAATCTGGTAGAACAAGAAAGTTCTTCATCATCATCCTCGGATGATGAAGAACCAGAAAATCTGGTGATTAGAAGAAGGAGTTCCTTATCAGGAAGACCTATCAATGCAGTTCTCACTTCTTCTGAATCAAGTGAGGAACCTGCTCCTTTGGTAACAAGACAAAGAAGATCTGTCCATACAATGGACAGTGATACTGAGCAGGCTCCAAGACTGTCTCCTCAACAACTCTGTGCAGAACAAGAAAGATTTTTATATGAGCAAGAGTTGGGAGTCAAAGCTGAACCAGAATCTGACCCAGATACTGATACTCCTGGTCCTTCCCTTAGAATCTCAAGAAAGGGTCCAGACCATATTCAACATTATTGGAATATGGTTGCTGCCAGGACTCAGTATAAGGAGGAAAGAAAGGAGTTCTTGAAGAGCAAAACATTTCCAAATGTAAGGGGGATACATTGGTTGAATCTGGATGTCAATAAAGTAAAAGTGAAGCTCAAAGAAGGAAGAATCACTATCACTTGCACTGGCTTAACCAGTCCTCCCATGAAGATATTTCTTCATGATATTCAAAGAATTGGTCTTCAAGACTGGGTGAAGATCACAAGACTGATCAAAGAGCTTCCAAAGAAATCAACTTATGATCAAATAGTCTTGGATGAGATCTGTGCAGTTTCTGCAGTATGTTATGAGAAGGGCATGCTTCATGAGATAGCGTATAGAACGCTCAGTGTGATGACTGAAGCTTACTCAAACAACAGACCAGAATGTCTTCATACATACAAGTATCTTAAAAAGTACCCTCTTCCTCCTAACCTTGTTTTTCAGGATCAAAAGAGTGTCATATATCCAACTTCTGGATATATGTATACTGACTCAGAGGATAGAGAGTGCTTCATTTCTGAAGAAGATCTACCAAGAGCTCAAATCAGTCACCTTGTTGGACTGAAATGGATGATCACCAAGAAAGAAGACTCTTGGTTCAGAAAGAAGATTGTTGCAGTTCTTAATTGTAGAAGGGATGAACTCAAGAGCAGAGAAGAGTTTGTCCACATCAAACAAGAAGTCTTCTATGAGAATGAAGCCATCAACAGCAGATGAAGAAGAAGATTTTCCTACCTATGCTGTTGTATTCTTATTTCTTTTTATCTCTTTGTAATTGTTTTATTATCATTAGATAGGGGGAGATTGTTAAGGCAAAAAGCCTTACCCCTTGGGATCTTAAGATAACAAAACAACCTAGACTAGCTTAGATTAATATGTAGAATAAAATAGCTAAGTTTAGGTCTGATACTGAGTGGTCAGTATCAGCACTCAGTATTGGAAATCCAATACTGAGTAGAAGGACTGAGTTACAGTCAGTTTTGTAACGGACTAAGATCAAATCCCTTGATCTTAGCCATTTCCTTAGTTTAGTCCTTCGGTTACTCCTTTGCCTATTATGTAAGATCTCTATATCATTATAAATAGAGATCATCTTGCAAAGGAGAACTCACCAATTCACTTTACACTTTCATATCTATTGTAATTGATCAGTGGTCTTGTTATTCCGCAACAAGCCACACTTAGTGGAATTATACATTTGACTTATATCGTGTTCTTATACAATATTTGTCTTGAGTTATAATTATCCAATTAATTAACCATCTAAACCAGGGAGTTGTGACCTAACAACCATTAAGTTTTTATGCAATGAATCTTTTACTTCACATTAAGATGTTTTTTCACAGTTTGTTCATTATTGAATCTTAGACTATGTTTTCATTTTTAAATTCATATATGTTTTGTGGTGTTCATTGGAAATATGTTATTTTGTGAATTATATGCCCTTAAATATTGATTACATTCTATCAATTGTATATTCGTGATCTTATATGTTGTAGTTTATATAACAACTATTTATTACATTTTAACTAAGATTTTTTTATTACTAGCAACTTCCGTCAAGTAAACTGATATTCATTAGCAACAATTATTTTTAATACAAAAGATTTGTTCAATGATGAATAGCGTAGCTTAAAATGCAAATACTTTTTTTCAACGATGACTAGCATAACTAAGGTCTTAAAACTAAGGTCTATACTATGTTAAATGATGAATAGCATAAATAATGTCTAAACAATAAGGTCGTAAATATGTTCAACGATGAATAGCAAAACTTAAATGCAAATAATATTTTCCCAAACATAAATAAGTCTTTGATGAATTTCACCTCAAACATTAATATCCAAACAGAAAAAGAAAAAAACAATCATTCAATGACAAAACTAACATCTTAACAAAAATAGGACAAAAAAATGAATGTCTATAAAAAAAATGAAACTGATAATTTTTCCAATGCAGATATTTAGCCACACTCTTCTGCTTCTTTCAACACTTTGTTACGTAAAATGTTATGCTCTGACATCAACATTTTTATTGTGTAACGCTCCCTCAAATTTTTCAATAAAGTTTTCTGGCGTCGTCCTTCCGCATCCAAACCACAACACCAGTTTGATGCCCCGCCCCCCATTTAAGTCTCCATATGACGCATAACAGACACATCTTTTTCATGTTTATTGCCTCGTGATTTCCAAATCATGGTAAGCAATACTGGTTTAGCAGCCTCCAACTTATGGGCTTTTGGATGATCAACGTACTTAAGATAATGTATGAAGCCGTTTTCTGAAATTAAATTGGATTAGTTCAGTTTTGATCAAACAAGTGATAAAACATGATTGTTATTTATATCTTACTAGATTATCCGGCAATCCATCGTACTTTATTCTAATCGGTTGATCGTAACTCATGTTGTCTATTATATCAATTGTTCCATGCTTTAAATCAAAGCATATCAAATAAGTAGTAACGTACATCACCGGGATGAATACCGGCATGTGGTCATTAAAAAAAATTAATAACTTTAATCAGTGTTCATTACAGTTCATCTACGGATAACACTGCTTAGTGTTCATTATATCTCGTCTACACTGATTAATTCAGTGTTCACTAGTGTTCGTTTGCATAAGTTTCCGGCTACTATGACAAGGTTTAAACGTACCAGGTCCACTGCTCTCAATTTCATTCAGTGAGCGTCTTTATGCATCATCTCACCAGGTACATGCGTTAACGATCTTACACGTTCATCAACGCTCATTATATCCTGAGGTGCCGGTAGAAACAATCTAGACAGTGATTCTGGTGCTCTAATCCCCTCTTGTAGGTTTAACAACGCAGACCATGTGTTTAGTACTTCATTTAAAAACGAACCTTGCGTTGCAAAACAACTAAGAGGGTCCTCTCATCATTTGCTGTTCATCCTTTGTCATAAATACTACTTGACTGAATTATAATAAAATTCAGGTCAAACGTATTCGTTATTTAAAATTCACTAACAATAAAAAAGAAAAATGAATACACTTACTGATAATTCAACGCGGGCTTCTTAATGTAATTGAGTACTTTTTTTCTTCAGTGGTTAGTTTTTTTTTTCAATATCAACCACCCTCTGTGCAAATGCTGAACGTAGTTGCTCGGATAAGTTTACAGTCCGCTTCGACGTCCTTTTTTGAATAACAATGGGTTGGTCTTTTGGCTTCTATATAACTGCTTGATTATCGATTGCGGTTTCTTTCTGTTCATTAACAACTCGAATACCAACATCACCATCATTTTTAACGTTGTTAAACTCTTGTGTTAGGCCAAGACTAAAGCTTGGCATATCATTTCTGGCATTCCCTGAATGAAGATGTGATCTCCCCTTCATAGCCGTTTCCATTGCTTCTCCAATATCCTTATAATAACCCGGTGACACTTGTGTGACCGGTATGCCAATTTGAAAACCTGGTGCTATAGGTGTAATGATCGCTTTTTCTAAAGCCCTATAGTAGCCTGGTGACACTTCTATAACC
This sequence comes from Calendula officinalis, assembly GCA_963853835.1. Taxonomy (NCBI): domain Eukaryota; kingdom Viridiplantae; phylum Streptophyta; class Magnoliopsida; order Asterales; family Asteraceae; genus Calendula; species Calendula officinalis. The sequence continues at coordinate 57,038,900 of OY970820.1, forward strand.
GGTATGTAATCTCGGAAACCACGGTCTTTAAGTTTATTCATCGTTTCTTCTAAAGCCTCACAATAGCCCGGTGACATTTGTGTCGACAGTGTACTAGTCTGACAACCAAGTACTTTTGGAGAACTGTACCGATCAGCATCATTACTTTTTTCAAACTCATCGCCCATCACATTGATCATTTGTGTTCTGTTTTCTGCAAAATCTACCTTTTCCGAGTTTCCTAATGGTTTAACGTACATAATCACAAGCGTTATATTTTATTAGCATTAATGAACAATTTACAAAAATATAGTACATGTTAACCTAGAATCGTTTTAAATTAACTAAAGTTAATCCAACATATAATATTATGTTCATTAGAATACCCTCAGTCTTTATCACTACCTTTAACATTTTATTTCATATCTTTTAGCACATCATCTAACATCTTCACCTTCTCAACCCAGTCACCGATTTTCACGCTGTTTTGAAACACAATACACGAATCGTTTGTTACTTTCACCAGTTCTTTTTTGTGTTTTCAATTACCCTATTCAATATAGATTCCATGTGTTCAATACACCCCTGCCATTTTATTAAAATAATATTATTAGGTAAAAAATACATTAAATTTTGTTTTATTAAATGTGTTATTTGTACCTCTTCCGTCTTTTGAACACCAGGTTGCACATTTTCTTCTTCTTGTACATCCTTAGTATTGGTTTCCATCTCCTCATCGTCTGATGGTGGGCTGTACGGTTCACTAAGAGCGTCTTTGTCAAACCCACCATATCCCACCCCATCCCTCAACAAAAAAGTGTTCCAGTTACTAATCACTGTCCTTGATCTGTTAACCGTCATCTTTTTACATTTTGTTGAATCCACGAAAAGAAGCTAGGTATCAAAAACAGTGTTCATTAGAGAATATTAGTACAAATACATTTGAAATATAACGACCGAATATCAGTGTTCATCACAATAAAACAGTGCTCATTATATGAAGAACGATCGTCATCGTAATGAAATAGTGTTCATTATAATGACACAGTGTTCATTACGATGCTAAGTGTTCATTAAGTAAAAGACATAATTAATAGATAAAACTTACTATCAAGAACGTGATTGGCCCGACAAAATAACTAGTTTCCTTATTCTTCACCCATTTTTCCTTGCATCCTATAACACAATTAAGTATATAGTCACACCAATCTATTCTTCTAAGGTTGGTGTTTTGGTTTTTGTGTTTCAGTATCGATAGATCACATTTTCCTCTACCTTTTGTTTTCCCCATTGTATTTGCAAATAGAACTATGAAATTCAGTTTGAAAATTGCGTCAGCTTCTTTACTGCTTACTATTCTTTTCAACACTTCAGTCGGTTTAATTTCCCTTTTATTAAATTGGGCAAACTAGTTTACAACTAATTGATCTTCAACTTTTTGTTCCTCTAGGGAATCAATCGTTACTCCACCTAGAGACACACCTAACGTCTCAAAAACAGAATTCTTTGTTATTTTTATTTTTACTTTACTTAGCTTGATTTCTAATTATTCGTCATCTAACCTATCGGCCACAAAATAACCTTGATGCTATGGTAGCGACTCAATATTCATTTCCAATAATGAACCAAGCCCCATCTCCTCGACACATTTTTTTTGTTCCTCCGTAAGTGTATTTGGTGATGAACGTAAAAGTAGCCGTCCATTAACACTTGATGTTCAAGTTTTTCCTACCTTTTTCGTTTTCTCTTTGCCTACTTTAGCCTTTTTCTTACTCGGCTGCTCAAAATCACTATCAAATTCATCCACCAAATTAAACTTGCTACTCTTACATATTTTTTTTATTTTTCGTATCAGCAGCCATGTGTTCTTTATCATATACCTTCTGCTTTCCTGTACGTAAAACATAATCAACGAACATAATCATTAACGTATTAAAACCGCATTTTATAAACAAAATAAAGTTTACCTTTATTATTTGCACTTCGTGTTACAGGCTTTCTGACACTAGGCAACTCATCCTTGTTTTCAGTAATTTTTTCCTTCCCTAAACGTATAAATAAATAATGAACACACGGATTAAATTAAAAAAAAGGTTAAACGGTTAATTTATTTTAGTAAACCTTTTTGCTTTGCAGTCAGTTTTACCGACTTCTCAACACGATCATCCATCTTTTGCTTGCCTATATTTAAACGATTAAAAATCACAAAACCATTTGCAATACTACAAAAAATATTGAAATTAAAACCTTTTTGTAGAGCAATCTGTTCAGCATTTGGTTCTTTAGGATCATCAAAATGTTCAACATTTGGTTCTTCTGTGGCTGTCACATGTGTTGCCCCTGTTTCAGCCTCAGATTCTGGTCTACACCTAATACATTTTCTCCTAGCCTTGATAGGCTTGGCGAGCCTTATCACCGGTTCTGTTCATTACATACGTTCATTACAATTTATCATTATTCATCAACTAAATAACACTTTAACATTACAATTTTAGAAGCTTACTTAAATCGGAAAAAAAAAATATTTATAAATATAAGGTCTCTACTGAACATTTATAATGAACAAGTAAACAAAACACTAAGTTTTTTCAAAATTTTGGATGAAAATCCCGAATCATTTGATTTAATCGACAAAAAATCCAACCCAATTTAGTAAAAACTAACCCTAATACATAATAAACACAAAAGGCAGAGTTGATTTAACCAATTAACACAAATGGTGTTTCATATGAACACTATTAAATAAAACCGAAACAAAAACCTAAATGTTTCCAAAATTTTTGCTGAAATCGGTTATCCAGTGGCTTGAATCGACAATAAAATCCAACAAAAAATGGTGAATATGCAGCCTAATACCTAATAAAATCATAACACCCCTTTTTCGTATATTTCGAACTTAATTTGAGAAAATAAAATTGCGAACCAAAAATTACGAACGGAATATGAACCCTAATACATAATCGAAAACAAAATTGCGAACAGAACATACCTTCGTTCATGGATTTCGCTCTTCCGACTTTTGATGAAGACATTGTTGAGGTTTTCGACTTCTGTTCTATGATTTGGTAGTGTTGAATTTGATTTCTGAGCCAGAAAGGACGAGAAAGTAATAAGGGTTTAGAGCGTAACTATGAGCGATATAGGGAGAGAATGAAGCATCGTGGATTGCCGGCTTTTTAATGATCCATGATTTGTATCCCAAATTAAACGGGTTTATTTTTAATACCATTAATTATATTTTTTGTTCACTTTACTATTATACTCTCCATACACGTTTCCCCCACTCATCTACATATCCAAGGGATGTAAATAGGTTCTCGCAGTTCTCGCAATTTTAGTGGTTCTCACATGAACCGCTCTCTCTCTCTCTCTCTCTCTATATATATATATATATATATATATATATATATATATATATATATATATATATATATATATATATATATAAGGTTTAGGGGTTTATTAGAAATTCATACCTGAGACTTTGTCAGATTCCCTCCTTCCTTCAATAGAGGTCGGTGCTGAATTATTTGTGTGTTGATTGGATCCACCAATATCTTTTGGACCTTGTTGTCCTCTTTCTTGAGCTCCTCTCAGATTTTGTTGCACATATTGAATTTCAACATCAAGTGGAACATGTTGTTCCATGAGTGGGGGTGGTTGAGCAATTGGTTCTCTATCTAGTTCTAGATGGATGGCAGTCTTAGCAATGTGATGACGCACTTCCACTGAAGGAGTCAGTGTAGGAGTATTGTTGTGCAAGACTGTGTCTGATGACATGGCTCTCATGATGACAGGACTCAACCTTCGTCTTTGTCTTCTTCTCAGTATTAGAGGTTGCTGAGGAGAGTCAGTATCATTTTGTGATGCAGTATGAGGAGCATCAGGATCCTGTTGATGTTGTTGAATGTTTGCTTCTTCTAGGACTGGTGGAGGTTGAACATCCACCATTTCAACATCAGGACGAGCATTATCATCATCACTATCATCATCATGGTCTTCACCATTGTCTTCATCAGTATCATCTTCATCATCATTATCATCCACGTGAGCATGAGCAATGGGTAACATGGTGGCACTCAGTGGTGGTTCCTCCTCCCTAGGTTGATTAAAGAAAATCTTTTCATGAATTGGAGGAAAATTAAGGATTCAGCATACCCAATTGGCCTAGTAGATACATAAACCTTTTTTCTGAAAGAGGTTTAGTAAACACATAAGCTAATTGGTCCTTTGTTCGAACATAATCTACTAGAACCATACCCTTTTCCACATTATCTCGGATGAAGTGGTGTCTGATATCAATGCGCTTGCTTCTTGAGTGATGGACTGGGTTTTCAGTGATAGCAATACCACTCTTGTTATCACAATGAATTGGAGTCTTCAGAAAGTCAAACCCATAGTCCATTAGTTGATACTGCATCCATAATAACTGAGCACAACAACTTCCTGCAGCCACATATTCTACTTCTGTAGTGGAAGTTGCTACTGAGTTTTGCTTCTTGTATGACCAACCAACCAATCTCCCACCGAGGAATTGACATCCTCCACTTGTGCTTTTTCGGTCCAATCTACAACCTGCATAATCTGCATATGTGTATCCTCCAAGATCAAAATATGAGTCTTTGGGATACCAAAGACCCATGTTAGGAGTACTAGATAAATATCTAAAAATTCTCTTAACAACTTTTAGATGTAACTCTTTGAGATCAGCCTGATACCGAGCACACAAACATGTTGCAAACATGATATCAGGCCTGCTAGCTATTAAGTAAAGTAAGGAACCAATCATACCTCGGTATGTGGAATGACATACTGGTTTACCAGTCTCATCCTTACTTATCTTATCTTGAGTACTCATAGGGGTGTGCATGGAGGTAAGTTTTCAAATTCATATTTCTTCAGCATGTCAGGCACATACTTACTTTGGTTTATAAAAGTGCCATCAGGCTTTTGATCAACTTATAAACCAAGAAAATAAGTAAGTTCTCCCATCATACTCATCTGATACTAAGCATACATTGTCTTGGCAAACAAATCACACATTGACTTGTCAGTGGAGAAAAAAGATAATGTCATCCACATATATCTGAATGAGTAAAATGTCAGACCCTTTTCTTTTTGAAAATAATGTTTTATCAATTTTACCACGTGTAAATTTATTTTCAATTAAATACTCAGATAGGGTATCATACTAGGCTCTGGGAGCTTGTTTGCGCCCATACAAAGCTTTATCAGCTTGAAAACATAATTAAGAAATTTAGGTACAACAAAACCTGGGGGTTGTTTAACATAAACTTCCTCTTGCATTTTTCCATTGAGAAAGACACTCTTGACATCCATTTGGTAGACTTTGAAGCTTTTGAAAGCTGCATATGCAAGATACAACCTAATAGCTTCAATTCTTGCACCCGGTGCAAATGTCTCATCATAGTCAATACCTTCCTCTTGCATGTAACCCTGAGCAACAAGTCTTGCTTTATTCCTGATTACAACTCCATTTTTGACCATTTTATTTCCGAACACCCACTTAGTACCGATGATAGTTTTCCCAGTTCGAGGTGGTACCAAATTCCATACTTTGTTTCTTTCAAATTCTGTAAGCTCTTCTTGCATAGCTTCTACCCAGTCTTCATCTAGTAAAGCTTCATCAGATTTATTGGCTTCCATGGTAGACCAAAATTAGCAGTTGCTTGGGGTTCGAAAGCTAGTCTTCTTCTTGTTTGAACACCTTGTTCAAGAGGACCAATAACATTTGAATGAGAATGGTCTCTGTGCTCCCTTAGATTGTTTCCTAAGGAAACATTTGAAGCAAGGTCAACAACCTTTTGTTGGATTGATGAGTTGTTAGTCTGATACTGATTTGAGTTATGTTCAGTATTAGCAGTACATGGTGTTGGTTTTCTTAATCATCATCACTAATATCATGTGAAACCTGAGATGAGTGACTCTTGGGGTGTTCAGAATTAGAGTTTTCTGGATTACATAAGGTCTCAATACCACTTATGTCCTCTTTTGCTGAAGTAGAATGCTCATCCGAATTTTCATCAAAAGTAACATGGATGGATTCTTCAATCACCTTTGTAGAAATACACTCTGAAGGCCTTGGAGTGTGGTGAATAGCCCATTAAAATGCATTCACTTGCTTTGGGAGAAAATTTGTTGAGATTTTGCTTAGTACTGAGTACAAAGCATTTACTCCCAAAGATGTGGAAGTATTCCACATTAGGAATCCTGCCATGATATAACTAATAAGGAGTCTTGTGATGTCTCTAGAGTACAGTGGCTCTGTTCTGTGCAAAGTTGGAACAGTTTACTGCTTCATCCCAGAAGCTCAGTGCCAGTCCAACATGGCATAACAAAGTTGTTGCAGCTTCAATCAATGTTCTGTTCTTCCTTTCTACAACACCATTTTATTGTGGTGTGTAGGCTGCAGAGAAGTTTTGTACAATTCCCTTGTATAGAACTTGCCAACACTGAGTTCTTGAATTAAGTACCATGGTCACTTCTAAGTTGTTTGACCTTGGTACCCTTCTGGTGCTCTTCTCTTTTAATAAAGACATTTATTTTTGTGGTAGCATCTGATTTGGTGTTCATGAAGATGACCCAAGTATACCTTAAGTATTCATCTACTAAGACCAGTGTATAGATCTTTTTGCCCAGAGAATGGTGTACTAATGAGGCCAAAAAGATCCATGTGTATCATTGTAAGAGGTTCATTGATAGAATTGTTGACTTTTGGCGTGAATGAACTCTTCTTCTGCTTGCCCATTTCATATGTTGTACATAACATATCCTTAGAAAAAGTAATTCTGGGCAACTCTCTCACCAACTTCTTTATACTGAGTTCATTGATGTTTCTGAAGTTGATGTGAGAGAGTTTCTTGTGCCACAACCAGTTCAGTTCTGGATTGACTTTAGAAAGCAGGCATACTCTAATGATGGGGTCAATTTCAGAAAGATTGCTAACATAAACATCTTTCTCTCTTCTAGAAATAAGAACGGGTTATCCCTTCTCATTGTAGATGATCCCTGCAACCTTTCTGAAACTTGCTTCTTTGTCATCATCACACATCTGGCTGACACTGAGCAAATTGTGTTTAAGACGCTCTACATAGGCAACCTTTTTAAAGGTAATGTTGCATGCTTTAATCTCTTCATACCCCTTGTCTGGTGTGTAATGTTGAAGGTACTACATACTGCCAGTCATGTGTCTTGAGCAGCCACTATCAAGGTACCATTTTCTATCACCCTGCATAAGACACAAAATAAGGATTAGTTCTTTTTAGGAACCCATTTGTGAATGCGACCTTTGGTAAGGGTAACATTTTTAGTTTTAATCTCTTTATATGGGGGAGTCAGTATCACATCAGGGGAAATCTTAGAGGTTTTCTTTTGTGGCACTGACTTGGTTTCCCTCTTTTTCTTTAGTTCTTGAGTACCTAGGGTTTGAAAGATTAGTCCAACACTCATCTCCTTTATGGCCAATATGATGACATCTGTAACATTTTCTAGGCCTATTTCTTAACATGTTTTCATAAGGAATTTCTGAAAACTGTTTTTTTTTTTTTTGTTGATCAGTATGAGTTAGACTTGCAATTTTTTTACTTCAAAATTTAATTTGATCACCAATAGATTTTAAAAGACTATTATTATCATTTTTAATAGGAGGTTTTACTTCCTTTTTAATAGCCTTTTTAGGAGATGAGTCCTTCTTTTTATTTGGTAAAGATGTCTGTTTTTGTTTAGACTTCTTTTCTTTACCACTTAAAGACCATGTTGTAGTTGTTGATTGTTTTGTATTATTTTCTAAAATAACAACTTTAACAGGTTCTTTAGATTCTTCAGTACATGATTGAGATGTTCCTGCAACTTCCGTATCAGATTGAACTTTTGGTTCAGAAGTTGTTTCATTGTAGGATATTTTTCAAAAGTAGTAGTATTAAATAAACAATGAAAAGGTGGAACAGCAGATGTGTCATACTGAAGTTCAGGGGGTTCAGCATACTAAGGCTCAGTAGTGCTGGATTTCTTTTTTTCCAGGAAATTCAATACTAATAGAGGGACCAATGGGTTCAGTGCTGGATTTGTTCAGTCTAGCATTTTGAACAAATAGAGGGACCAATGGGTTGAGATTGATCTAAAACAGTTTTATCCTCTTCATCTGAATCAGTTTGACACCCAACTTCACAAAAGGTTTTAGATTTAACAAATATAATTAGATTCATGTCTGAAAGTTCTTCAAATAAATCAGCAAAATTATTTATGTTCTTAAACTGAGGATCAACACCAAGTGCAGCCCCTCACATTTTCAGGAAATTGTTGGTTTAAACATTTATTAAGTTTTATTGAAACATTTCCCCAAGATTTACACTAATTTTCAAATTTTTCCTTTTCAAGTTTTTATGTAAATGTGCTTTATCAGCTAATCTTTTGTTCATTTCCTGCAAGTTTAAGAAATCTAGTTCTATATCTTTTAATTTTGCTAATTTATCTAAGTCTTCATTATTTACTCTTTCAAGTTCTAAAATTGTTAGTTTTAAAGCTTTTTCTCTCTTTACTAAAGTTTTAAGATCAACAATCATATACTCAAAAAAAATTTCTTTTTCATTCATTGAATAAGTTTGAAAGGCACTCACCTTGTACAATTGAGTGGAATCCCAATCACTGTGGACACTCATCCTCTTAGCCTCTTTGAGATCTCTATTAAAGGTGCTATTCAAATCTTCTTCACTAAAAGCCATAAAGGCTTTGTTTTCAACCTCTTCCTCATCATCACTATGCTCTTCATCCATCCAAGCTTCAGAGTGCAGTGCTTGATGAGGTGTCCATTCCCTGCTGCACCCTTGCCCTGGCTCTAGCTCTTCAACTTTACATACTTATCCCTATACCGCTTAGCTCGGTATGCAATCTTGTCATTCTGATCAGTTTCAAAAGACTTTGAGTGACTGTTGGCAGCAATATGACCAGGGTTTCCACACCTGTAGCATAGACCAGATCTTGGATTAGTATTGGAAGAGCTAACACAAAGCTTGTTCTTCTTTAACTGATCCAGCTTCATAGACATAAGATCCATTTGAGTTTCCAGCTCCTCTGCCTCAGCATCATCGAGATGAACCTCTGGCTCATCTGGTTCAGTTAGTCGGTTTGACAATTAAGGCCATGCTAGTGGAAGTCTTGTCAATCTTCTTCCAGTTGAGCAGTCTAGAAGCATTTTTCTCTTCATGATTCAAAATTAAGCCATACAAAGGTTGGAGAGTGTATGTCTCAATGTTGTTAGCAGCATTGACATAGTTTGTCATATCAAGGAATTGTTGAGGAAGACTGCCCATAAACTTTTGACATAGTTCTCCCTCTTCCTTTACAAACCCAACACTGATAAGATCATGAATAACAGTATTGAACCTGCTGTACAGAGAGGTGATGTCTTCATTTTGGTTTGAGAAGAAATTTTCATACTTTCTTCTCATGTTGCTTTTTCTTTGCAACTTCACCTTTGTTGTGCCTTCATAGGTGATGATCAAGCTATCCCACATAGCTTTGGCAGTTGGTAACTGCATAATTGCAGTCAGTATCTCTATGGTAAGTGCATTACCAATTACACCTTTGGCTCTTGAGTCTAGAATAAACAAAAGATGAGCAGTATAAGTCCAAGTATGCTTCAACTTTGGAATGGTTCTTGTGGATGCAGGAGCATCATCAGTCGCTGCAACGGGTTCCACAGTTTGTGGAATGATGGGACCATCAGTCAGTACTGTGAGCATTTCACAATGGATTGATTCAAGATACCATTGGTCCTTCAATTTCCACTGATGGAAATCTTTGACATCAATGATTGGCACACCCTTTCCGGACATCACTGGTGCTATGATTGAAGACATTCTTGTTTTGTAGGTTGGGAAGGGTAGATATAGGAAATGGCTGCCAGGGTAATATATCGACTAAATTAGGATTAATTTAGCCTGCTCAGATACTAGCTCTTAGGTCACAACAATCCCTGTTTGCTTGTATAATTGATATAGTAGTTATGCTTACGACAATTAAAGTAATTAACACAATATTGGAGTCAAATGTATAATTCCACTAAGTGTGGCTTGTTGCGGAATAACAAGACCACTGATCAATTAAAAATGATATAACGTGTAAAGTGAATTGGTGAGTACTACCTTGCCAAGTGATGTTTGTTTATATTGTTATAGAGATCTTATAAAATGGGCAAGGAGTACTTGAAGGACTGAATTAATGAAAGTGAGCCATATCAAATGGATTTGATCTGGTGACGTAAACATGGAAATGTTTACTCAGTCCTTCTACTCAGTATTGAGTTTCAATACTGAGTTCCAATACTGAGTGGCCTATACTGCCCACTCAGTATTGCACCGAGACTTAACTAATTTATACTACCGATTAATCTAAGCTAGTCTAGGTTGTCTTGTTATACTAAGATCCTAAGGGGCAAGAATTTTTTCATTAACATCCTTCTCCAACAACTCGAGTATGATCTTCAAATGCTTTTCATGATCAAATTTTGATCGGAAATAGATGAGAATATCATCTATGAAGACGATGACAAATTTGTCGAGATATTGCTTACACACTTTATTCATCAGATCCATGAACACTGCTGGTGCATTGGTCAAACCAAATTCCATTACCATGAATTTGTAATGACCATAGCGAGTTCTGAATGTGGTCTTGGGTACATCGTCATCACGTACCTTCATTTGGTGATAACCTGAGCGAATACCTGTTTTGGAATTGAAACTGGATCCTTGGTGAAAACGAGTCTTTATGGTTACTTTATTTAGTTCATGATAGTCGATGCACATCATCATCGAATCATCCTTCTTCTTGACTAAAAGTATCGGAGGTCCCCATGGTGAGAAACTCAGTCGAATGAAACCAAGGTCAAGAAGTTCATGTTACTGAGAAGAAAGCGCTTGCATCTCAGAAGGTGCAAGACGATAAGGTGAGCGCACGATTGGTGCGCTCCAGGGACTAGATCAATGTGAAATTCATCTTGTCTTGGAGGAGGTAACCAAGGTAGTTCATCAGGAAACACACCGGGAAAATCACGAACGATGGGGATATCCTCGATCTTACGATCTTTGGATGATTTTTCAATGACATGAACAAAAAATGATTGATATCCCTTACGAAGATATTTTTGGGCTTTTAAAGAACTTCTGATTTTTATGTTGTTGTTTCTTTGTTCAACACCAATTATTAATGTTTCTTTGTTTGGTAAGGGGATTCAAATTTGTTTTGAGTGACATATAATTTATGCATGCTTCTTAGGTAGCCAGTCCATACCTGTGACTATGTCAAAGCTACCTAATTCTACTGGCATAAGATCAATAACAAATAAATGGTTGTCTAGATCTAACACACAATTTTTGTAGACTTCACTACATCTAATTAACTTTCCATCAGCTAACTCGATCTCATAGTTTATTTCTAAACTCTCTGAGTCAATGTCTAGATACTTGCTAAAGTTGGTAGACACGAAATGTAAGTCGGAACCCGAATCAAATAATGTAGAAGCGGAATGATTGTTTACGATGAACGTACCGATAATGGTATTAGGATCTTCATGAGATTCTTGGGCACCAATGACAAAAGCTCTACCACGTGTAGCTTGACGGTTATTGTCATTGTTGTTGCTATTATGATTGTTGTTGTGGTTGTTGTTTTTTTTGTTGTTGTTGTGATTTCCATCACGATTACGATTAACCTTGGGACAACGATTACGATAATGTTTAGGATCACCACATTCGAAACACAGAGGGGTCTTTGGGAGGACGTTAGATTTGCAGTTTGATAAGTATAACCCCAGCGGTCACACTTGTAGTACTTCTCACAGTTACCATCATGATGCTAGTTGCACTTGTTGCACTTTGGTTTGTTGTTAATATACTACTTGTACTCTTGGTTCGACTGATTGTTCTGATTGTCGCGATTATTCTGGTCAGTAGCAGCATAGTTCTGGGTTTTTGATACTTGTTTCCCTTTTGATTCTGTTGGTTGTTGTCGACACCATTTCTATTGTTGTTCTGAATCTTTAGTGTTGCTAGCCACAACAACTTTTTCTTTAAACGATCCACTCCTTAGAGCATCATCAGTTAGTCGTGTAGCTTGATTGACAACATCTTCAAATGTCGAGGGTTCAGAAGCAGTGACGTGAGTTCAAACGAGATCGTGTAAACCATAGATGTATCTCTCAATTCTCTTAAACTCAGGGGAAACCATGTGAGGGACTAGACAAGCGAGTTCTTGGAATTTAGTCGTGTGGGTGGTAATATCAAATCCTTCTATCGGTAGATTCCATAGCTCAACTTCCACCTTTTGTAGCTCTCTCCTTCGGAAAAAATTGTTAGTCAATTGAGTCTTGAATGCATCCCAAGTCATAGCATCAGCATTATCACGACCTAAAACATGCACTTGTGAATTCCACCATGATAGGGCTTCCTTGGACAGGGTACTTGCAGCATATTTCACCATATTTGTAACGACCCGAAATTTGTAAATAAATAAATTGTACAAAAATATGTTAAATAAGGTTAAATCGTTTAAAGAACATAGGAATTGGTTTTGTGTCATTTGGACACCGTACAAGAAAGTTATGGACGAAACCGGGTCGAGACATCAACCGAAAAGTGCAGCCTGCTGAAGTGAAAAGTTCACGCCGTGAACTTTAGTTCACGAACGTGAACTCCATTCAGGGAATGGTGGTTTTGGCCGATCAGAGTTCACGCCTAGGTTACGATCGGGATGTGTTCACGGACGCAAAGTTCACGACCGCGAACAAGTTCACGGCGTGAACTTGGGTCGACAACAATAAATTCGGGTTTTGGCTCATTTAATGCATTTCAAAAACCCTAGTTCCTCCTTTGGCGATTTTCGAGTGCAAGAGCTGATTTGGGTCGATTTGTTCATCAAAGCTTGATAGATTTCACTCCTAAGTGAAGATTAAAGGTATATCTTCACTCTTTGATCTTTGTAGCTTAAGATCTATGTATTTTGATGCTTGCGTTTGAAACCCTAGTTCTTGGGGTTTTGGGTTATGGTGATATAAGTGATGTATACACTTAATAAATGGTATTTTAACAAAGGAAACAAGTGTATGATTAAGATTTGTAAGAATCTTAAGGGTGGTTAAACCTAGGGTTTGGTAAATCACAATAATTGGGGGAAATGTATTAGTAAGTGTTATCTAGAGGTAGATGGACACATTGGTAGTAGTATGTGATGTTGATCATCTTGTGATTATTGTATTAGGCTTTTGGTGAGGTCTTGGAAGGTTGACCGAATTGTGAAGCAAGGAAATTGGCGTAAAGAATACGGTTGGAGCATTTTATTGCTAAGGTGAGTAGGTGTGGAAATAGACTGAGTACATAGCCTATGAAATACATGTTTAATACTTGTGTTATGGTCCATTTGCTTAATTATGTAGACTAGTAGTTGATAGTTAGTTACACCGATGATAGTATTGAACTAACTTTTTTGATGATAGACGTGATAGCCGATAGCTAGATTGACATAACCGCTGAGTTATGATACGTTTGAGATGATGTGATGATGCGGGGGACCACCGGTCATGAGGTGTGGTGTGAGGGGCAATTGGGTGGATTCCCATCGACTCAACCACGGTAGTAGTCTTGCTAACTGGAGGTAGTCCGGCGAGTAAGGCAGGTGTCGGTAGATTGGGGGAATCCCTCTTGCCGGTATCTTGAAGCTTATTAATGGCGATGGATTTCGTTTAATAAGTTAAGGTGGTTCTAGTTAGTTCGGGGGCAACCCAATAACTAGTTATGATTGCTAGGAAAGCAAGGACTATAGAGTCACAATAGAGTGACTAGATAGATGGACGAATTACTTGTATATTTGTTTATATGCCTTATGATTATTATTATTATTATTGGGTCTAAACCCATGTAGCTCACAAGATGTTTTTGTCTCACGTACTCCTTGTTGTTTTTACTATGTACTCAGGTTCGGGATCGAAGGTTTAGGTACGCATGGATAGAGATGCGGGGCCTAGAGTAGAAGAACATTAGATTGGATTTATGCTTAGCTTTTGTTTTGATCTATTTTGTAACACCAAACTTTATACTCTGATTTTCATACCAAAGTTTTTTGTAAATCCATATTTTGGAACAGTTCTTCTATTTATGAAAATGATATATTTTGGGTAAATGTTTTGTATTAAAAATTGAGGTGTTACAATATTCTCAGGAGCACAGTTGATGACGCTAAATATTGATTCCACTTTCTCAGTCCAGTGGATGATGGCGATACCTCCTTCAGTTCCAGAGTATGTTGGAGGATGACAAGTAGTGAAGGTCTTGAACGAACAACCTTGATGATTAGGGTTTTGATCAAAATTTATAAATAAAAGAAATGAAATAAAACCGATTGAGAAAGGAAATTTGTGATTGCGAAAAATCTTCATATGGAGACGTGTTAACACAATTGTTGTTGTTTACACCGCGAGCAGCATTTGCTTGAGCGAGTGTTTCAGCGATACGACGTTCCACCATATGTTCAACGGTCTCTAGTTCTATTCTTCGAGGCATGATGACTTCTAATGATTGACAAAATACAATATTAGTTAATGTAATGAAGAAAACTTTTTGATAGCATAGTTACATAATGAAATCATTAAGTAATAATTGTAGTATTGATAGTAATAGTAGTTGTAGTAGTAGACGTAGTAGTAGTCTTAATAATAATAGTAGTAGTTGAATAAAAAGTTACTATTTTTAGAAGTAAAAAGAAAATTTGGTAATACTAAAATAAAACTTTTATTAAATAATTCCTAATAGATAAAAATTTAAAATGGATGACACATCCCATCAATCTAGGCAAAGTAAAATACTAAATAAAAGAAAATCTAAGTTTCGAAAATAATAAATAGTTTAAAACATAATTTGACGATATGACGATAAACTAGTCATATGCATGCGCATCCTCTTCTGGTTCTGATTCCTCTTCTGGTTCTGACTCTTCTTCTGGTTTTTCTTCCTCTAGTTCTGATTCGGGTTCTAAAACTGGTACTGGTTCTTGTCATCGAGGGGTTCCTGGAGCTACATTACGACGTTGCTTCGCGGGCGACGATACAAAGAATATACCACCTTCACATTTACGAAGCAATATAGGGTGCTGGCCGATTGCTGGTAATGGATGACCATTTGGGATAATATGAATATGACGTCTTCTTGGGCGACGAAGCCATGGAACAAATGGGGGTTGCACCACTACTGGCGCTGGGACTATTGGCATAGTATTCTGATCACTGTCGTAGTCGGGATCAGACGAAATATTGATAACACTCGTAGGCGATATAATGGACGATATCGAATATAATTTGCACACACTATGAAGATTTCAAAAAGCAAATCATACTAAATCTAACAGTCTAATTTCTACTAAGCGAAATCTAACTAACGGCTTGCTAACTTAGGTAGTATCTAAATTGCGCAAAGGATATGAGAATCAGCGTGCCATGAACTTTTTCTTAAAATAGATTTTAGTTTTGAAAAGTTTGTTTTTGTCCAAAAATCTTTTAAAAGTTATAGACTAGGCTTGCTAGTTCACTATAACCATTGCTCTGATACCAATCTTTCACACCCCCGCCAAAAAAATGAGTTTTACGTCATTTAAAATGTTTTGCGGAAGAAATGAGGTGTAACTTTCATTTTACAGAACAAATGTTATAGTAATCAAACAACCACGCAATAAATTATAAAATAAGTTTTATTCCTAAAAATAGAAATTTCTAAAAATATAAGTTTCCCAAATTAGTAAGTTTTGAAATGAAAGACTGTTTGAAAACTAAAAATGTAACGATACTTCATGGCCTGAAGACAATCGTTGCTCACATCTTCATTTCTCACTGATTCTCGACCAAACATATTATGATTCCCAAATCAACTAACATAATTAGTAAATTTCTTAATACATCAAAATGAGGAAATTCATAACACTTTAATTAAAAAGTAAGAAACAAATTAATTTTCAAAATTAGCATGTTATACAAATTTAGACACAATTTCTATAAATATTTAAGAGGAAGGATTTTACCAAAATGATCCTAGTACACCTAGAATATCCGTACCTTATCTCCGATCACAACAATTGCAAAAACGAAGGAACCACCAAAAGAATGCGATCACCAAACCGAATCTAACAAATACAAGAGTATGAGCACAAAACATATTCAAATAGGGAGTATGTAATATCCTTTTATTTCTTATATTAATATATGGTTTTCATGTGTTTATTAATATTCCAAAATTATAAGTGTGAGTAAAACATTATCATTCTCCTTATATCTTGAAAACAAAAGTACAATATGTTAAACTAATTTTAGACATGATATTTATATGTTGTTAACTCATTATTTTTTGAGTTTACAAAATAATATTATATTCTTAAGAATGTAGAGAAAAAAATGGGAATAGATACATTATCTTAATACTTGGACACCAAAACAATCTTGTTTTCCAAAAGATGAAAGAAATTTTGGAGTAAAACTTATAAATGGAAGGAAGAAAACTCAAGATTTAGCTTTGTAACATAAAATGAAATTAATAGTTACACATTAAGATATTATTAGTCTAGAGATAAATGATTATAAAACTCAATTTATGAGTAGGTTACAAGTATGTGAAATCCAAAAGTTTTCTTATTAATCTAGACTTGTTTTAGATGTAAGATTAAATAACGATTATATTTGCTTAGACTTTTATGAGCACAGAAGAATCCAATGTTAATATTCATAATTATCTTATGAAATTAGTAAAAAGTACATAATTTAAGAATTCATTAAATGTGTGACAAACTAATTAATATTGAACTTATGTTAACTTTATTATTTAACAACTTAGGATGAAATCAATTATATCAAACTTACGATACAATATATGTATTACGTTATTAAGGTTTACCATCTTAAATCATGTGTTTTATAAATTTTCAAAATTGTAGTGTTTTAATTTTTAGGATATTACATATTCCTTTTTCCTTCGATTTTCAGCTACCAGTAGTCGTCTTCGTCATTTCTGTGGTTTCCATCGGCAGGCGGGGCTCAATTCTAGGGTTCTTGTGGAATGTATTAAAAAATTAGTTTCAAAAGAAACTTTTGTCCCCTACGTGATATGGAATTTTGGTTTTGTTAAAGCAAAAAGCCTTACCCCTTTATGAATCTTAGGATAACAAAACAACCTAGACTAGCTTAGATTAAATAGTAGATTAAATTAGCTAAGTTAGGAGTGATACTGAGTTTAGCCAGTATTGACCACTCAGTATCAACACTCAGTATTGGAAAACCAATACTGAGTAGAAGGACTGAGTTACAGTTAGTATAGTAATGGACTAAGATCAAATCCCTTGATCTTAGTCATTTCCTTAGCTTAGACCTTCGGTTACTCCTTTGCCCATTATGTAAGATCTCTATACCACTATAAATAGAGATCATCTAGCAAAGGAGTATTCACCAATTTACACGTTCACTAATATCTCTTTGTAATTGTTCAAGTGGTCTTGTATTTCCGCTACAAGCCACACTTTGTGGAATAATATACGTTTGACTAAATTACTATGTTAATCACCTTAATTGTCTTAAGTAAATTATTAATCTAAACAATTATCAAACAAACCAGGGTTGTTGTGACCTAACAACTGGTATCAGAGCAGGCTAAATTAATTATTATTTAGTCGATCTATTACCCTGGCGGCCATTCCATATACTTATCCCTCAAACACTCAAAAATCGAAAATGTCAACAATCATTGCACCTGTTATGTCTGGTAAGGGAGTGCCCATCTTTGATGGAAAATATTTTCATCAATGGAAGCTTAAAGCTCAGTGGTATCTTGAATCTATTCATCATGAGATGCTCACTGTGCTTAATGATGGTCATATCATTCCACAAACAGTGGAACCCGTTGCTGCTACTGATGATGCTCCTGAGAGCACAAGAACAGTTCCTAAACTGAAACACATCTGGACCGATACAGACCGTCAGTTATTCAGTCTAGACTCCAGAGCAAAGGGAGTGATTGGTAATGCTGTTACCAAAGAGATATTAAATGCAATTATGAAATTGCCAACAGCAAAGGCTATGTGGGATAGCCTATCAGTCACTTATGAGGGCACACCAAAGGTGAAGTTGCAAAGGAAAAGCAACATGAGAAGGAAGTATGAAAATTTCTTCTCAAGTCCAAATGAAGACATCACTACTTTATATAAGAGGTTCAATACTGTTATCCATGATTTAATCAGTGTAGGCATTGTGAAGGAGGAAGGAGAGCTTGTTCAAAAGTTCTTGGATAGGCTTCCCCAACAATTTCTTGACATGACAAATTGTGTCAATGCTGCTAACAACATTGAATCATACACTCTCCAAACTTTGTATGGATTGATGTTGAATCATGAGGAGAATAATGCTGCAAGATTGATCAACTGGAAGAAAACTGACAAGTCTTCCACTGGCATGGCTTTAGTTGTGCAACAGGCATATACTGTAACTGGGCCTGAAGAACCAGAAGTTGATCTTGCTGATGCTGAGGCAGAAGAGCTTGAAACTCAAATGGCTCTTATGTCTATGAAGCTGGATTAGTTGAAAAATAAGAGGCTTGGTGTTAGCTCTTCCAACACTGACCCAAGATCAGGTCTTTGCTATAGGTGTGGAAAGCCTGGGCACATTGCTGCTGATTTTCATACCAAGTCAACTGAAACTGATCAGAATGACAAGATTTCATACAGAGCTAAAAGGTATAGAGACAAGTATGTCAAGCTAAAGAACTGGAGTAAGGGGAAGAATGCAGCAGGGAATGGAGCACCTCATCAAGCACTTTACTCCGAGGCTTGGATGGATGAGGAGATAATTGATGATGAGGAAGAGATTGAGAACAAAGCCTTAATGGCTTTTACTGAAGAAGATTTGAAGAACTCTTTTGAAAGAGATATCAAAGAAACTGAGAGGATGAGTGTTCATACTGATTGGGATTCCACTCAGTTGTACAAGGTGAGTTCCTTTCAAACTTATTCAGTGAATGAAAAAGAAAAGATTTTTGAGTATATGATTGTTGATCTTAAAACTTTAGTACAGAGAGAAAAAGCTTTAAAATTAACAATTCTTGAATTTGAAAGGGTAAATAATGAACATTTAGATAAATTAGCAAAATTTAAAGATTTAGAACTCAATTTTTTAAACTGACAAGACATGAACCAAAGATTAGCTGATAAAGCTTATTTACACAAATTAGAAAAAGAAAAATTTGAAAACCAGTGTAAATCTTGGGGAAATGCATCTATTAAATTAAATAAATGTCTAAATCAACAATTTCCAGAAAATGTGAGGGCTGCACTTGGTGTTGATCCTCAGTTAAAAAATAGGAATAATTTTGCTGATTTATTTGAAGAATTTTCTGATATGAACCGTATTCAGTTTGAAAAAGCAAAACCTTTTTGTGAAGTTGGATGTCAAACTGAGTCAGATGATGAGGATAAAATCATTTTTGAAAAACAAATTGGTCCTTCCATCTGTTCTAAGTGCTATACTGAACTACAAGAGCTCAGTATTGAATTTCCTGAAAAAGAAATTTCTGATATTGACCTCGAAATTGTGCAGTATGACACTTCTGCTGTTCCTCCATTTGAAGTTTTATTTAACACAACTACTTTTGAGATGTATAAAGAACCTGAGTCTACAGGAAAGAAAACCACTACTACTCAAAATGTTCTATCTAATACTGAATCTACAGGAACAGCAAAGTCAACTACTCAAGAATCTAAAGAACCTGTTCAAGTTGTCATTCTAAAACATGATAAAAAAACAACTTCAACAGGATCTTCAAGTGGCAAAAACAAGAAG
This sequence comes from Calendula officinalis, assembly GCA_963853835.1. Lineage (NCBI taxonomy): Eukaryota > Viridiplantae > Streptophyta > Magnoliopsida > Asterales > Asteraceae > Calendula > Calendula officinalis. The sequence goes on from OY970820.1 coordinate 57,058,755, forward strand.
TCAAATGATAAAAAGACTTCTCTGCCTAATAAAACTAAGACACCAGAACCATCTCCTTCAAAACCAGTCAAACATAACATTAAAACTCCATTAAAAAATGACAAAAATAACATTTTAAAATCTATTGGTGATCAGATCAAAGTCTTAAGTCAAAAGTTTGCAAAACTCACTCATACTGATCAACCAAAAGTCAAACAATTTTCTAAAACTCCTTATGAAAATATGTTTCGAAACAGACCTAGAAAATGTTATAGATGTCACCATACTGGACATAAAGGAGATGAATGCTGGACTGATCTCTCAAGTCCTAGGTACTCAGTACCAAAGAAAAGGAGAGAAATTAAGTAAGTATCACCAAAGAAAACCTCAAAGGTTTCTCCAGAAGTGATACTGACCTCTCAAACAAAAAAGATCAAGTCAACCCCCGTTTCTCCTACCAAAGGTCCCATTCAAAAATGGGTTCTTAAAAGGAACTAACTCTTATTTTGTGTCTTGTGCAGGGTGACAGAAAATGGTACCTAGATAGTGGCTGCTCAAGACACATGACTGGCAGTATGGAGTACCTTCTAAATTATACACCTGAGAAGGGTCCTTCTGTCAAGTTTGGAGATGATTCAATTGGGAAAACAAGAGGGTATGGAGTAATCAAGGCAGGCAACATAACTTTTAAAAGAGTTGCCTATGTAGAGGGTCTTAAACACAATCTGCTCAGTATCAGCCAGATGTGTGATGATGACAATGAAGCTCGTTTCAGAAAGGTTGCAGGAATCATCTACAATGATAAAGCGCAACCTGTACTCATTGCTAGAAGAGAAAAAGATGTATATGTGGTCAACCTGTCTGAAATAGACCCCACTATTCGAGTTTGCCTGCTGTCTAAAGTCAAACCAGAATTACATTGGTTATGGCACAAGAAGCTCTCTCACATAAATTTCAGAAATATAAATGAGCTCAGTATTAAGAAACTGGTGAGCGGGCTGCCCACTATTACTTATTCGAAAGATAAGTTATGCTCAGCATGTGAAATGGGCAAGCAGAAGAAGAGTTCATTCAAGTCAAAGGTTAATCATTCCATCAATGAACCTCTTACAATGATACATATGGATCTTTTTGTTCCCATCAGCACACCATCTTTGGCCAAAAAGATCTATACATTAGTCCTGGTTGATGAATTCTCAAGATACACTTGGGTTATTTTTCTCAAGACTAAAGCCGATGCAACAACAAAAATCATTGCCTTCATTAAAAGAGAAGAACTTCAAAAAGGCAACAAGGTCAAACAACTAAGAAGTGACCATGGTACTGAGTTTAAGAACTCAGTATTGGCTGATTTCTGTGAAGAAAAAGGAATCGTACAAAACTTCTATGCAGCATACACACCACAACAAAATGGTGTTGTAGAACGAAAGAATAGAACCTTGATTGAAGCAGCAAGAACTTTGTTATGCCATGTTGGACTGACATTGAGCTTCTGGGCAGAAGCTGTCAATTGTGCAAATTTTACTCAGAACAGAGCTACAATAGTCCATAGACATCAAAAGACTCCTTATGAGTTATATAATGGCAAGGTTCCTAATGTGGAATACTTCCACATCTTTGGGAGTAAATGTTTTGTACTCAGTACTAAACAAAATCTCAACAAATTTGCTCCCAAAGCAAATGAAGGTGTGTTCATGGGCTACTCTCCACACTCTAAAGCCTTCAGAGTGTATGTCATCTCAACTAAGATGATTGTAGAATCTATTCATGTTACATTTGATGAAAATCAGAATGAGCATTCTACCTCAGCAACAGAAGACATCAGTGGCATAGAAATTCTATGCAATCCAGAAAACTCAATTGCTGAACAGCCCAAGTCTCACCCATTCTATGTTGATCATGGTATGAGTGATACTGATCAAGAAATAACTCAGTCTAACTCAAATGTATCAAATTCTGAGGTTCCCATAACTGAGAACCCCAATACTGAGTTTCCAATTCTTGACTTGAACAACTCCACCTATGAGGAAGGTGAATCTTCCAGTACTGCTCAAGAATCCACAACAAATTTGCAAAATTCAGAAGAACGGCAACCAGTATTGTCTGATACTGACCAGAATTCCACTCAGTATCAGGCAGACAATACATCAACACAACAAGATATTGTTGACCTTGTTTCAAATGCTCCCTTAGGAAACAATCTAAGGGAACACAGAGATCATCCTCATTCTAATATTATTGGTCCAACTGAACAAGGTGTCCAAACAAGAAGAAAGTTAGAATTTGAACCCCAAGCAACTACAAACTTTTGTTTCTTCTCAAGCTTCTTATCTACCATGGAACCAAAGAAAGCTGATGAAGCTTTATTAGATGAAGACTGGGTAGAAGCTATGCAAAAAGAACTGACAGAGTTTGAAAGAAATAAAGTTTGGAACTTGGTACCACCTCCTGCTGGAAAAACTATTATTGGTACTAAGTGGGTGTTCAGAAACAAGATGGACAAGGATGGTGTTGTCATTAGAAATAAAGCAAGACTGGTTGCTCAGGGTTACAGGCAAGAAGAAGGCATTGACTATGATGAAACTTTTGCACCAGTTGCAAGAATTGAAGCTATTAGGCTGTATCTTGCATATGCAGCTTTCAAGAATTTCAAAGTTTATCATATGGATGTCAAGAGTGCTTTTCTTAATAGAAAACTATAGGAGGAAGTTTATTTTAAACAACCACCAGGTTTTGTTGATCCTAAATTTCCTAATTATGTTTTTAAGCTTGATAAAGCTCTATATGGGCTCAAACAAGCTCCCAGAGCCTGGTATGATACCCTGTCTGAGTACTTAATTGAAAATAAATTTATAAGAGGTAAAATTGACAAAACTGTATTTTCAAAACGGAAAGGTTCTGACATTTTTCTCATTCAGATATATGTAGATGACATTATCTTTGGCTCCACTGACAAGTCAATGTGTGACTGGTTTGCTAAGATTATGTCATCTCAGTATCAGATGAGTATGATGGGTGAACTTACTTACTTTCTTGGTTTACAAGTTGATCAGAAGCCTGATGGCACTTTCATAAATCAAAGTAAGTATGTGCATGACGTGCTGAAGAAATACAAATTTGAAAACTTATCTTCCATGCACACTCTTATGGGTACTCAGGATAAAATAAGTAAAGATGAAACTGGTAAGCCAGTATGTCAATCCACATACCGAGGTATGATTGGTTCTTTACTTTACTTAACAGCTAGCAGGCCTGATATCATGTTTGCAACTTGTTTGTGTGCTCGGTATCAGGCTGATCCTAAAGAATCACATATGAAAGCGGTTAAGCGCATTTTTAGATATCTTTCAGGTACTCCTAACATGGGTCTTTGGTATCCCAAAGATTCAAACTTTGATCTTGAAGGGTATACAGATGCATATTTTGCAGGTTGTAGGTTGGACAGGAAGAGTACAAGTGGAGGATGCAATTCCTCGGTGGCAGACTAGTTGGTTGGTCATCCAAGAAACAAAACTCAGTAGCAACTTCTACTGCAGAAGCAGAATATGTTGCTGCAGGAAGTTGCTGTGCTCAACTCTTGTGGATGCAGTATCAACTAATGGACTATGGGTTCAATTTCCAGAAGACACCAATACATTGTGATAACAAGAGTGTTATTGCTATCACTGAAAACCCAGTCCATCACTCCAAAACAAAGCACCTTGATATCAGACACCACTTTATTCGAGATAATGTGGAAAAGGGTAAGGTTGAGGTAGATTTCGTTCCTACAGATGATCAATTGGCCGATGTGTTTACTAAAAAACCTCTCTCTGAGGAAAGGTTTATGTACTTACTAGGACAATTGGGTATGCTGAATCCTTAATTTTCCTTAAAATTTTCTGATACTGACTGATCAGTATTACTCTCAATACTGACCATCTCAGTATCACTCGTCTGATTTATCAAATTTTATAAATTTTAATTTTTTATTAATGTATAGTTTAAATTAAATGTTTTTTTGATTTTTAATATTTTTTTAATTTAATTTTTTTTAAACTCGGTATTGGAGTCCTGGAGTGATAAAACTGACTTTTAATCCTTATACTCCCCAACGGTAACCTTTCATAATAAGAAAGTTACCGTTGACAGAGGATAAGGCTGTCAAATCAGCCGGTTTTACTTCCCAATACCGTAATTATCTCTAATTAAATATAAATAACCGTTTATTTCTTTTTATTCATCTTTTCTAACAGTTATTTCATATTTTCTCTTTCAATTCTCTCTGCGATTAACGATTTCACAATCTCTTTGCAAGCAAATTTCTTAAATCAAAATCGCAGATGGCTAATTACAGATTCTTCGCACCAGAGGCTGCACCGGCAACTCAGTTTCGAAACGACGAAATGCCCAAATTTGCGAGGAACAACATCACCGCAAACTTTAACATACCTCAGGCTTGGGCGTGCCCTGAATTCACTCACATGATCACATATCTGAAGCATTGTCCGATTACTCAAGCACTGATTCTTTCTCCTCGTGCAATCTATCCGGAAATGCTGTGTGAATTTTGGTACTCTGCTAAACTTGACTCTCCGGACATGATTACCGGTTGGGTTATTCGAGAACAAAGAAGAGCTTTTGTGTCCAAAGCAATAATTCGGGAAACACTGAGGCTTCCTGCTCACGCTCAGTATGAGCCCTTTGTTGATCGAACAGAGGTTCGCTCAGTGTTACCATTCATTGGACGCAGAGGTACCGCGGGCATAATTAAACGAAATGAATTTGGTCCAATGTGGGGTCTCTTAATTTCCACACTTATTAGGCGTATGACCCACAAGACAGGGGCATTGGATCAAATAAATGAATTCGGGATGCAGATTGTTCATGCCATGTATCATGGTCGAGATATTGATTATGCCAGACTGATCTTTAACGAAATAGATTCTCTGATTCGGGCTCCAATCAGAGAACTCAATGTTCCTTTCTGCGGATTTCTTTCTCTCATTTTTCAAAGTGGCATGCCTGCTCATGTCTATGATTAGTTCAATAGTCCAAGGGTGGACCTTCCTCCACTTCATGAAAAGATTTATTTTTACAGACCACGAGAAGGAGAGCCTGTACTGAGTCACTCCATGTGGGCTATAGTCCAGGCACACATCAATGATGAACAAAATTCTGATACTGAATCAGAAAATGATGATACTGATGATGACAGTGGTAATGGTGGGAATGATGATCAAGATACTGAGATGGTGGAAGCTCAACCAGCAGTAGTACAAGAACCAACTCACATTTCTCCACATGCACAGGATCCTGATGCTCCTCATATTGAAACAGCTTCTGATACTGAGCCCTTAGAAGATACACCACTGGTCATCCAAAGAAGAAGAAGAAATCTTTCCCCAGTTCTTATGGGAAACTTATCATCAGAAGAGATGCAACCCGGAAATGTTCCTTCATTAACTGCATCTCTTCAAGCACAAAGCTTAGTTGCAGGCAATGCTGACCTTCCAGGTCCTGAACCAGAACCAACTGCTCAACATATGGAGGAACCCCATGCTCCTCTCGATGTAGAAATTCAGTATGAGCAGCATACACTGGAAGGTGCAGCTGTCAGAAGAGAAGAGGCTCCTGAAGGTGCTGGTGCCTCAAATCAGCATACAGAAGATCCAACACCAACCTCAAATGATGCAAGAAGAGAATCCGACAAAGTCTCATGTATGAATTTCTAAAAAGCCCTAAACTTTTATATATATATAAAACTTTCCCAAAAAGAGACTATGTATTGGCCAGTACCAACTCAATACTGACCACAGTCTCAAACGAACTTTCAAATATATCCACTTATGGCCAACATAGTTAGCCCACTGCTGCTATATAAAATTCATATATTGAGCACCTCAATGATCATTGTCAGTCTACAGTTGTCTCAACATTTAAAGAGACAATGGTGGTTGATGTCATACTGACACCCACTGGTGCTGCTTGAATTATGTCCAACTTATTTTTGAGTTTGGTCACATGATTCAAGAAATGATCACAAACCTTTTAAGCCACATTAGCCAAAATTTTCCATGGGTTTAGCCACATTTCTGTTATCACTCTGATACCGAGTGATATACATTGAAAATAATAAGAAGCACATCCCAGGCTTCGATTTCCCAAACCAAAACCTTTTTGTAAATGTGACCTATCCTATACTGAGCCACTTAAATTTTCACACTCACCTTTACTAAAATTTTCTTACACATGTTATGCACAAGTTCACAATATTTCATCATGAACCAGATGAAATACAGACTTCAAAAATCTGTTTATATGATTATAGAGTTAAACAACACCACAATTCTATTTGATAAACTTTTCTTACTAACCAGTTTTTTTTGTTTTTTTTCTTTAGCACCATCTGTGCAGGGCCAAAGGGCACAAGCCACTCAGTCTCAGGAAGTACAGGGGGCTTTACAGACTATTCTCAATCAAATCCTGGCTATGCAGACCACTCAGAATAATATTCTGGCCAGGATGGATGCCATGCGTACTGAGATAGACTCATTAAAGCAGTCGGTGGCACTCCTTCAGCAACAACAACAGCCTCCACCACCTCCACAATCTCCAACTGGAGGAAATAATGATGAAGAAGGCCGTGATACTGAGCCTCGAATATCACCCTCTCCTGCACATACTGAGGGTGCACAGGATGCTGCTACTGAACCTATGCTCTCCCCAACTCCTGAAGATCAACAGGGGGACATAGGTGGTGATACTGAACCTATTCCGTCCCCATCCAATGATAACAATAAGGGGGAGAAGAGACAAAGAGACCAAGAGGTTGATCAACCTGAGCCATCTGCTCAGGGGGAGAAAATAAGGAAGTTAAATGAAGATCAACCTCCACAGCAACAACATCAGCAAACACCTCATACTGAACCAATTAGGTTTAGGTATGAAAGAAGCAGACAAAGGGGAAGGTCAGTTTTGGAACAACTTGAAGAAGAACCATCTGAGCCATCTGCGCAGGGAGATACTGAAACTGACCAACCACAGCAAGCTGTTACTGAGGAAAATAACTTACAGATTATAGTGTATAGGCCTTTTGTCTGGCCTATTGCTGATGATGAAGATGAAGAACATCCAGTGCCATCCAAAAATTTTCTAAACTTTGCACTGGATGAAGCAAATAAAGAAAGCTCTTCATCATCATTCTCAGATGATGAAGAGCCTCCAAGAAAACCAAGGTGATGATTGAAGCTCAAAGATATTTTCTTGTCAAGGAAGAAGATCCTGAAACTGATACTGAGGCAGATGATTCATGGAAACCTCATACTGTCAGAAGACAAGGTGATGATGTTCTCCAACAATATTGGAACATTGTTGCTCAAAGATTCAGATATAGGGAAACCAAGATGAATATGCTGAGGAACAGAGTTTTTCTGGATGTGAAGAACATATACTGGCTAAATGAATTTGTCAACAAAATTAAAGTTATGAAAAGGGCATCCTTTATGCAGTAGATTATAGGGCACTCAGTGTGATGACTGAGGCTGTCAAGAAGAACAAACCTGAGTGCCTTAATACTTTCAGAATGTTCCCCAAATATACTGTTCCTCCTAATCTTATCTTTCAGGATCAAAAGAGTACCATATATCCAACATATGGATATATGTATACTGACTCAGAGGACAGGGAGTGCTTCATTACTGAAGCAGATTTGGCAACAGCTCCTATCAACCATTTGGTGGGTTTAAAATGGATGATAACCAAGAAAGAAGACTCTTGGTTCAGAAAGAAGATAGTTGTTGTGCTAAACAACAGGCAAGATGAACTGAAGAAGAGAGAAGAGTTCATCCATGTGAAGAAAGAAGTCTTCTACGAGTTTGAGTCAATCAACAAAGGATGAAGAAGAAGATTTTGCAGCCTGTATTTGTTAAATTTTGATTTCTCTTTGTAATTGTTTTGTTATCATTAGATAGGGGGAGATTGTTAAGGCAAAAAGCCTTACCCCTTTATGAATCTTAGGATAACAAAACAACCTAGACTAGCTTAGATTAAATAGTAGATTAAATTAGCTAAGTTAGGAGTGATACTGAGTTTAGCCAGTATTGGCCACTCAGTATCAGCACTCAGTATTGGAAAACCAATACTGAGTAGAAGGACTGAGTTACAGTCAGTATAGTAACGGACTAAGATCAAATCCCTTGATCTTAGTCATTTCCTTAGCTTAGTCCTTCGGTTACTCCTTTGCCCATTATGTAAGATCTCTATACCACTATAAATAGATATCATCTTGCAAAGGAGTATTCACCAATTTACACGTTCACTAATATCTCTTTGTAATTGTTCAAGTGGTCTTGTATTTCCGCTACAAGCCACACTTTGTGGAATAATATACGTTTGACTAAATTACTGTGTTAATCACCTTAATTGTCTTAAGTAAATTATTAATCTAAACAATTATCGAACAAACCAGGGTTGTTGTGACCTAACAGGTTTAAATAAACTGAATGGATATTTACACGATTTTTAAGATAACTAAATTAAAATGTGTTGCCTTTTACCATTCTACCCTTTTATTCTTAACTAATAAGGTTTGGATGTTCACTTAATTACATAACTGCCATCATTCCTTATATCCATTGATTATTTAACATAATGGCCAGAAAGTTGTTCTTGCAGTTCTCGCAATAATAATGGTTCTCGCATGAACCCCTGTCTATATAACTATCTCTTTAAATAAAAAGGGTACTTTCGTAATCTGATATTTACAATTAAGTTTTTTTTGTTTTTAGAAAAAGAATTAAAAAAGGAAAATGTATATCTAATAAGTGTAGCTCCTTAATTACCGTGATTACACCCCATTATCCTAAATTACGCGAGTTTTTGAAATGAGGGTTTAGGCGTCGAGAAGGAAAGAAATTCTAAAAAATCCGGTTAAATTGCTTTTTTACAAGTATTTGTATGTCGGCTTTCTCTAAAATCATTTTCTGGTGGTATGATTGTTTTCATAACTGCAATGTAATGTTTTATTAATCAGACCACGATGGATTGTATTACTGCAATTAAAGGTTATTTATGCAAAACATTGGTGATTTACTAAATGCAAAATTGTGATTGTTTATGCAAAACATTGGTGTTTTATTAAATGCTAATTTGTGGTTATTTATGCAAAACATTGGTGTTTTATCATGACAGGCACAACACGTAGTGGACGAAAGAGAGAAAGAGGTGGTGAAGACATCCACAAAACATAAATGTATTTTATCACATGAATGTTTGTTTTGAATGTGTTTTTATTACATGAATGTTTGTCTGGATCTATTTTTATTACATGAATGTTTTTATCATGATATAACACTAGCATTAGCTATGGATGTTATGAATGTGCTTTTATTTCATGAATGTTTGTCTGTTTTTAGCTATGATTTTGTGAAGACATCAATGTGTTTGTTTACATGAATGTTAGATATGTTTTGATTACACTATTACAATACCATGAAATAGACGTTCTACGACCATTATAAATAAAGAGCTATAAATTGAACCAAAAATCATATGTATCACCACCACAATTTCGAACAAATCGTTGGTTCAATACACTAAAAATAAATGAGTACAAAAACATAAATGCAAACATGTTAACCTAGTTCATACAAATTAAAAAACCAGATGGGGTAAACAGATTTCTGTGAAAGATGCTAAAATTCTAGAAAATATGGGGTAAACGGTTTTCAAACGGATAATAGATATACGAAATCTCCACTTTCCATGATTATAGGATTTCAATTAATTGTTTCTATAAATCCGAAATAATGTGAATACTTGAATTGCCCTTCACAATTAAATAAATGGAAAATATAAACTAGCTTCTGATTGGCTAATATGGGTTTATGGGTTCTTTATATAACTCACCCCTATATATATATATATATATATATATATATATATATATATATATATATATATATATATAGGGTCCGGATCCGGTGAGCACTCTTTTCCCGATAAGGACTGCGAGGACTCCAAAAAATTCTAAAAATGATCCAAAACAAACTTTTTTCAAAAAAATTTCTTTTTGTAATATCAAAATCGCAGCCTATAAGATCCAAACAAAAAATTTCAAAAATGATCCAAAAACAAATAGGGATCATAATTTTGATCCACAAAAAAAAAATATGGATCATTGATATGATCCACAAAAAAAAAGTGGATCATAATTTTTTTTTCAAATTTTTTTTTTGCCAAATGTAGTAAAAATCATAGGGGTTATATATATTTTCTTTGAAATTTTTTTGAGGTGTCCTCACGAGTCCTCACCGTTTTTTGAGTCCACACATGATCCCACTTATATATGTATATATATATATATATATATATATATATATATATATATATATATATATATATATATATATATATATATATATATATATATATATATATATATATATATATATATATATATATATATATATATATATATATATATATATATATATATATATACATATATAGTGAAGATTAAAATCAGAACCAATTAAGGCTACATAACCCGTAGAACCCAATCTTAGCCATTAGATTTCGTAATCAATGGTTAAGATCAATCTTGGCTATTAGATTTAAATGAAAAGGATAAATAAGTAATTTTGCCAAAATAGAAAATAACCAAATCTTAAAACCGTCCCCCTTATTTTGTTTATTTCTCTCTCTTAACATTTAAGTATGTGTTTCTCTATCTCCAAGCGTATACATCACCCCCAATTCAAGAAACCCTAAATTGTACCGTCTTCTTCTTCTCCGCTTACAGTGAAGAAAGGTAATCTTGAGGTGTTGTGTGTTATTCGACTTCAACTTCAACATCAACATCGACACCATCAATCATGCCCCAATTCCACCGATTCTAGACCCCCTGTATGTTTCCTAGTTCGGTCCGCCACCGTCTTCCGCCATCAACTGCTGAGTTTAATCTCATCTCCTTCGCCACTTATCCCTACGCCACTGACTACTTTCCTTTTGCCGGTTTCTCGTAGACGTAATATCATCGTTTTCGCAGCAACATCTAACTTAACGGGTAATTCAATACCGGTACACTTTTTTCACAATTATTTTGTGAATATAATTTCTTATTTCGATGTATACACAATCAAATGATCAATTAGAAGTTTTGAGGAATTCAATATCGGTACTCCTTTTTCGATGTATACATCTTCTGTGGATATTCTATCACTACTAAATACAAATTTTTTTTTAAAATTGAGTTTTAATTTGCATTTGATGTTCCAGATCTACAAATGAGTTTTGTTTTGATTTGAGTCTTAAAAGTCTTTATTACAATTATTTTTTAAAAATTGAGTTTTGTTTTGAGCTAATTTGACATAAAAAATGGTTATTGAAATATTTCATGGGTAATTGATCATAGATGTTTAGGCCTCGTTTGACAATGCTTTATTCTCTGGTTTTGTGTTTACATTGATCAAAAAATGAAAACTTGGCAAACAACAGTGTTTACCAAATTATTTTGTAAAACGAAAATTACCAAATTAGTTAAGTTTTCAGCCAATACTTGAATTCAAACATTTAACAAATATTTGCACTTTATCTGTTAGTTCAAAAATGCTGGAGCATTTGATGCACTAATTACTGGGAAGACATCATATATGCAAAAAGATTGAGGTCAATGAGAGAATAGTTGGTCTTGAGCGCCTTAACCCTACACCTTGTCCAACTACGTAAGCTTTTTTAGTTCTAGTAAAAAATTAATAATTATCTCGACAATATTAATTGATATTTTGTTTTAAACTGTATATCAATGAGAGAATAGTAGAGTTACATTGATGTATATAGATACGGTACATCGATATTACTCTACATACACACATGTATATATTATTATTTCGTGTTTTCCATCTTACAAGGTGCTGGGTAAAGATTTTTGAAGATTGTTATGAATATGGAGATGGTAAAGAATGTTAAAAAACTACAAGGAAGAAGATGAATAGAAAGATGATAATTTAGAAAGCACATATGTTTGTACATACATGTTATTTTGTTTTTTTTTTGTACATAGATGTAGAATGTGCAAATGTGTTATTTTATATTTTAAGACAAATAACTGTTATTTTGTACATATATTTTATCTAATTTTTTTATTGTTATGATAAATTGCTTGTTTGATTGGTCAAAATAACCTTAAAATAACGTAATTGTCTTTTTTTATACATTAGTGTAATTTTGTAGTTTGTACGTATACATTCATGCATACATGTAAATATAACATTAATGTATTTTGAAAAATCCGAATTTAATTCCTACATTTTAGGAATCTTACAAAAAAGGAAAACAAAAACAAAGATGTATAATGTCAAAAATACCCCTAGACAATTAAATGAATTAAATAACTATAAATTAAATTACTAAATCCTGATTGGTCTAAAAAAGTACTACGGTTTTGTAGCTTAAAAGGGTTCTGCATTTAATCCATCCCTATATATATATATATATATATATATATATATATATATATATATATATATATATATATATATATATATATATATATAGTGATGGATTCCATACAGAACTCATATTATTTACAGAACTCATAGAACTCAATCTATACCATTGGATAATAAGATTAATGGCTAGGATCAATTATAACATTTTTCTAAATAAAGCTAATTTATTATTAGTAAGTAATAAATGAAAAGGGTAAAATGGGTGCCACAAAAAGAAAAAAACAAACACCCCAATAACCATCCGTCCATCTCTCCATATTCTTATCTAATATTGTTTAGGGTTTGGGGAAGAAAACTTTTACGTAAGAAACCACCACCAATTCCCTTGTGAAGAATAACCGTGCACTTGTCGCCACCGCCGCACTTCCTTGCCGTAAAAACCCTCTGCCGCCCTAGCCGCTGCGCTCACTGCCCCCCTTTCTCCTTCAAATACCATCAAAGATTCTAGATAAAGTATATTCAATGGCAGAAGGTGGATCTCAAAAATGTTCTAAAAGTGTGATGAGCGGTGATGTTTTGAGACGAGGTAATTCGATTCTAGACTTAATTCATTAATAAAATTCCCCCTTTCAAAATATTCTTCTTGGGTTGTGTTCATAATTATCTATTTCCCCATTACTTTCTCACGTGCTCTTATAAGTATTTTATTTTGTTAAGTTTACGTGTTAAATCAAACATTACATTTTTTTAAAGTGCTCCAAGTTACTTTGTAGAGGTCACTAGTTCGATCCCTTATTAGATAAATATATATCTTATGAATTTATATTTCAGAACCCTAATAACAAGTTATATTCAATTGACTTACATAATTCACATTTTATTGTTGGTACATATATGTCTAAAGTAAAATAATAATACATATGTGTTTGGCAAGCCTTGATTTATGGTGTTACCATTTGTGTTTAGTGGTCATATACATATGTGTATTTTGCAGGTTATTGATGGTACATTAATGTCTGAAGTAAAGTAATGATACATCTATTGCTGCTAGATTCAAAGATTAAGGAGCCATTTGTAGTTAAAGAAGACAATAACTGAAACATTTGTTGATGATATAAAGGATAGTGATGAACCATTCGCCCATATACATATGTGTATTTTGCAGGTTGTTGATGGTGCATTGATGTATGAAGTAAAGTAATGATACATCTATTGCTGGAAGATTCAAAGATTAAGGAACCATTTGCAGTTAAAGAAGACAATAACTGAAACATTTGTTGATGATATAAAGGATAGTGATGAAGAAGTTGTTTTGTACATATGTCTTGTTCTTAAATGTGAAATGTTAATGTTCGGATACATAGGTGATGTTTTGTACATGCGTGTTATTCAGTGTTATTTGTGCATCTATGTTACTCACTATTTGTAGATACATCAGTGTTATTTTGTACATATATGTTATTTGGTATTTTTGATTGTTATCTTAAAGTGCTTGTTTGAGTTGGTTAAAGTAACTACAAAATTAAAATAATTGGTTTTTTAGATACATAAGTGTTATTTAGAACATATACATATATGTAGATTCGTAAATATTACATAGACGTATAATTAAAATTCTGAATTTTGGTTCCTAATTTTTAGGAAATTTATAAAAGAAGAAATAAAAAATAAAAAAGTAAAATGTCCAAAATACCCCTGAACCATTAAATGAATTAAATAATCAGAAATTCATTTACTAAAGTCTGATTGGTTGAAAATAATTCTACCGGTTCTGTAAATAATATGGGTTCTGTATGGAATCCGACCCATATATATATATATATATATATATATATATATATATATATATATATATAGGGTCCGGATCCGGTGAGGACTCTTTTCCTCGCGAGGACTGTGAGGACTTCAAAAAAAAACTATAAAAATGATCCAAAATAAACTTTTTTCAAAAAATTCTTTTTTTAAACATTAAAATCGCTATGTATAAGATCCAAAAAAACAAAATTCCAAAAATGATCCAAAAAAAAATATGGATCATAATAATGATCCACAAAAAAAATTTGGATCATTGTTATGATTCGCTAAAAAAAGTGGATCATAATTTATTTTTTGAAATTTTTTTTTGGTCAAATGTAGTAATAATAATGGTAAGTTATATATATTTTTTTCGGAATTTTTTGAAATTTTTATGAGGTGTCCTCACGAGTCCTCACCGAAAAAAGAGTCCTCACAGGATCCCACTTATATATATATATATATATATATATATATATATATATAGATATATATATATATATATATATATATATATATAGATATATATATATATATATATATATATATATATATATATATATATATATATATATATATATATATATATATATATAGATATATATATATATATATATATAGATATATATATATATATATATATATATATATATATATATATATATATATATACATATATATATATATATATATATATATATATATATATATATATATATATGTATATATATATATATATATATATATATATATATATATATAGGGTCCGGATCTGGTGAGGACTCAAAACACGGTGAAGACTGCGAGGACTCCAAAAAAACTCTAAAAATGATCCAACAGAATTATTTAAACATTAAAATCGCAGCATATAACATCCAAAAAAAAATAAAATATTTTAAAAAATGATCCAAAAAAAATATGGATCAAAATTATGATCCACAAAAAAATATGGATCATTGTTATGATCCGCAAAAAAAAGTGGATCATAATTTTGTTTTCAATTTTTTTTGTCAATTGTAGTAATAATCATGGGAAGTTATATGTATTTTTTTAGGAACGTTTTGAAATTTTTTTGCGGTGTCCTCGTGAGTCCTCAACGTTTTTTGAGTTCTCACAGGATCCCACTTCTATACATATATATATATATATATATATATATATATATATATATATATATATATATATATATATATATATATATATATATATATATATATATATATATATATATATATATATATATATATATATATATATATATATATATATAGATTGAGTTCTGCTGGTTCTGTAGCCTTAATTGGTTCTGATTTTAATTCTACACTATATATATCTATATAAGGATCAAGAAAGAAGCATCCTTATTTGAAGAAGTTGAAGAAGCAAATGCATTTTCGTAAAATATACATATATGTGTGCATATACATATATATGCATGCCATAGATATACATATGTTCAAATTTATACCGTATATATACACACATAGATATATATATATATATATATAAAAATGAAAATTCGGATTGAAAATGCAAGTGACAACTGAAAATGCAAGGTACCTAAAATGTATGGGTATATTTATGTGTATATATACATATAATCGGGCATGCACATATATATATATATATATATATATATATATATATATATATATATATATATATATATATATATATATATATATATATATATATATATATATATATGGTATGAATATATATGTATATATACATTTATCTATGTATATGTGTATATATATATGCATACTAGCTACATAACCCGCCCGATGGGCGGGTATGATTCAAAATTTAGTATGTAGAAAAATCCCAACAAAGATTAATAATTTTAAAAATGACATAATAATGTTGTAGCTGTAATGATGAATTGGTAGAAAAATCAATACATGAAGAAATGTTACAAAAAATTTACAAACGAAATAAGACTTATTTGTAAACTACATTTGCTGTTGAATTAGTGTAATTCCCATCGATGCCACATAAAGCTGTTCATGTGAGAATACCGGTTTTTGCATAAACAAACCAACCTGAGACAAATGAAATAGTAGGAAAATAACTTGCTGCATGATAAATGAAAATAACTTGATTAGTGGTGGAATTTGATATTTCCATATAATCTATCCCTATATAATAGTTGTAGACAAATGAAATTAAAAATGACATTGACCAATTTTTTAAACTAAAAATATGACATTAACATTAATAATACTTATTTTACAAAGTAAACAGAAAATAGTAGGAAAATAACTTGTTGCATGATAAAGTGTGTAAGTGGTTATGGTTATTCATATCACGCATAACCCTTTATGTGCTTTCATTAATTTGTAGCATTAAATGGAATGGGAAAAACACACTGAAAATAGATATTTAAAAAAAATTGATACTGTTTAAATGAATCCGTAGACTGTTATAATGAAAAATTTTGTCTAAGCTTTTAAAAAAATAAGATCGGCCCAGATACACTCATAAAATATCGAAATTGTGTATTCAATCCATTAAAACTTTTGGGCTATCTGGATTGTTTTAAAGTCCAAAAAAAGCTTAACTACTATGATTTGGTTCAGGCCCAATACAATCGGATATCGTACGTTGTCCGTAGCCACCCTTGTTACGCATTTTCCCTGGTGTTCCCTAAATCAGAACCACACGCCTGATATTTTAGACGACTAATAACTATTTGATTTACAGAGTGTATAGATGTATACCTGTTCCGTCAAATCGAGTGTGGTTCGTATCAGTACTCTTATAAGAAGTTGTCTTCAATTGTTGCTGCTCCGTCGATTATACCCTCATTTCGATACTGTAATGTAAGTCAAAAAATAATTAGGGTTTTTTCTTCCGGAATTGTAGTTTCTTCCTTCGGAGTCTTTGTTATATCGTGTAAGATTTGCTACTGGATTAAAATTACACCCCTATTTAGTTGTTTCATGCTTATTATGAATTTGTTTCCCCGAAGGATAACTTTAGTTGTGGTTTCCGTTGATGATTTGTAAAAAAATTAGATCACTTTTTAATGATATAGAAGTAATAATCTGTCAAATAGGCAATTTCAAATTATTGATGATGATATGCAAAAAACTTGGACTGTTTACATGCTTTAATGAAGAAATCCATTTAATAGTGTTGGATATTTTGATTCTATTCAATCAGGGAGTACAAAATAGGGGTGGAATATATAAGCCAAGTATACTGAAATTGCCTTAATTTTTAAGGATTCGAAATGTAGTTATTTTTATATTGATTCGAATATTGTAGTCAAAGATAATGTACTTACTTTATGAGTCGTAGATTGCATAAAATTTTTAGTTACAAAGTATGAAACACATAAAATTAACTAATGTAAGTACATCTGAAAACAATGTAGATTGCGGTAGTTCGGATTGATGATGCTCTTGGAAGGTCTTTAAACAGGGCTGCGTTTATAAAGGTATGTTGAAATTAAAGTATTTTGTTTAACATATGGGTGGTGCGATTTATACATGTGTATTGCTTAATTCATGTTAAATTGTTAAAAATAACCCTAGTTTATGACAGCTGCAACTTCAGTGTTACTAAAAAGTCAAAATAGCTTAATTGTTAGTAGAAAGTCAAATAATACAGTTGCAACTTCAGTTACACTAAAAAGTCAAAAACTTTAATTGTTAGTCTTACCAAAAGCAAATTTAGGTCAAGTATAGAGTTTGTGTAGACGATAAATTGTTTTTACCATGATATGTAAGTTAAACCTTTAGGAACTCTTTTCTACAACCTGCACAATACCAATATAAATTATTCCATCTGCTCAAACAACTTCCCACTATAGTTATGGTTCGTTTAGAATAATGTTTAGGATAATATTAAATTATTATCAACTTTTTTATCAAACCAGTGACAACAACAATAAACTAATCAACAGTAAAAATTTTGCAATTAGAAACAAACCAACAGTAAAATACTACACCTATTGACGATACAGACTATTACATAAACTGATTGTAGGCAGTATCATACACAAAACATTAAACATAGAATTTATACCTCTTAAAATGCAGGTTTTCGGCGAATGAGGCTGCTGGATGTTTCTTGAGGTGGACTACACTTGTAAAGTATGCTGCAAATTTACTGTATTTATTAATGAATCGGTAGGGTTTATATAGGAAAAAGAATGCTACATAAAAATTGTATATGAAAATCTATTCCGAATCTCAAATTGTTTCTGAAATTGCTAAAATCATTTCAAATAATCTGTTAAGTTAATTATGCTCAAAAATAAAATTCTAATCACCTCACAAAATCCTTTAAAATCATTCACAAAATATTCCAAAAATGAATTTATACCTGTTGCAGGTTTTCGAAGAGTAATGATGCAGTTGGAGGTTTTTTTCCTACCACCGTAAATGAGCTTAAGGTAATACCTTGTGATTCGTTTTTGTGCCTTGTTTATAATGAATTTATAGAGAAAAATAAATAAGAAAGTTGGTTTAAATTGGAAGTTGGAATCTATCCTAAATTAAAGTGTAACTAAATATAACGAAATTATGCTAAATTTTAGCATTTTTGTTATTTTACAGGCTCTTTGATTTCTGTTTCCTGAATTATAGACATTTAAAAGGAATATTAGGTAATTTCGTTAAATAAATAATTTTGTGACATGTATTTTAAAATGGCTGTACAATTTTAAAACTATAAAAGTCAAAACTGTTTTTAAAACTAAAGTTGCTAGGCAAAACTGTTTAATTCCATTAATTCAAAACAACACTTAATTTTTTAAAATGTAATGTAGATTCAATATTAATATGATATCTCCCTAGCAGAAACAAATTTGACAGTATTTTTTGAAACTTTTTATTTAACTGTATACTTACATCTTCTGCAAAATAGTTTGTCTTTATAAATAGTCAAACTGGTCAATATGTTAGAAATAGTCTTCAAATTATATAGGTTACTTAGTAATAGTTTGGTATATTTGTTGACTACAAAAGTAAAAACTGTTTTCCCCGTAATGTAAGTAGTCTAAACTGTTTATTTAAAAGTAAATTACATGGAACGAAACAGTATTACCTTAGATCAACAAATATACCAAACCTTTATATACAATTGTACACAACTATTAATTTTAAATATTAAAATTGTATACAAAAATAGAATGTTAATGAAGTATAAAGCATAAATAAACAGCATTAAAAAACTAAATTAAAATCGCAGCTATGTTTTTTAATCTTATTTATCCAAAAAGCAATCATTTAGGGACTCTATTACATAGAAAGTTTTTGGGATTTTTTTCGGATTATGTAATCATGTGTTCGGTTGTTAAAAGATCCGTAAAAAGTCAATAAGTTGTTATGGAATGTTTTAAAAAAAAATTGAATTCGGGTATCAAGTTATTGGTTAGTCAGCGGAATTTAATACTGCCCTTAATATTGGCCTTATTTATCATTTGTTTTCCATAATTGCAGGAGTTCTATATGGCATGCGTTGAATTTGGTGGTGAATCCGGTGGACCAATAGCCGAATTACACATGGCATTTCGGACGAATAGGAATGCTTGGAACTGCCATGTTGGCAAAACATCAACAAATTCAGGGGCCATATATAGGTGAGGATTATAAGACACTATATTATAAGTAAAACAATAATTAAAAACTGAATTATTATTAATAAAAGTAAATACATGCTAAACAAACTGTTATTATGAATACATAAAAACGATTAATTATCGAAAACAGTAAAACAGAATGAAGGTTAAAACAGGTTTGTATGAATGAATATATTGTTTAGACAGTACCTTTTAATTGAATAATTGATTGAATTTCAACTGAAACTGCACCTGCAAGTACATTGTTTATATAAAAACGCTGAATTAATTTTTATAAATGCAGGTATGTGAAGGCAGGTTTGTCGCATAAAGTAAATACATAATTAACAAAAACAGTAAAGTATAAACGAATGCAGCTTTGTGAATGCAGGTTTGTGAATCTTCCGTTTGTGGAATATTAAAGTAAATAGATAATTAATAACAACAGTAAATTAAATACGAATGCAGGTTTGTGAATGCAGGTCGTCAAAGAAGAAGATGTACCTTCAATAACGGAAGATTGTGAATGCAGGTTTGTAAGTATGTAGGTATATTCGTATGGTGATTTATGTTTATATAGGGACGGATGGGCACCAGGTTATTAATATCCGGTATTGGTTTTTGATTTGACGAAAAAAAAGGAAAAGATTAAGTATAAGGTTATCAAATTGCGGTTTTGATTTGACGAAAATATTGGACGAAAAGGTTATTGGTTCATGATATTAATGCAATTAATTGTTTTTAAGATTTTCCTATAATACAGTGTTTGACTAATCAATGGATATGGAATATATACGAATCATTAATTGTGTGTTCAAAAAAATACCATAATTAATTGCCTTAAAATTCGGGTTTACATTAACTAATTTTCGAAAACAGTTTGACTCTCGTTTGACTTATGCGTGGACAGGTGGGCCAATGAAATAATTACGGGTGGCATTGGCGTCCAATGAGAAGCGTCCGTCGTGATGATGTGTCATAAGGTAAACATGTGTAGGTGCATATATAGTTTAAGATTTTACGAAAATGCATTGCTTCTTCAACTTCTTCAAATAAGAACCATTTTCTATTGATATATATATATATATATGGTCGCACAGTTCACACTCATCCTCGTTTTGAATCTCTTTTATTCTCTAATATTTAACGTCACTCTCGACGGTTAATCAAACATATTACTTATAATAAAAGTACTAAAGGCACAAGGTTGACGTGATGTGATGGTTCTTGATCTTGGATTTGGACTCGTTTTTAGAACATTTTCATGAAGTCATTTTATTAAAACTCTCGCTTGGACTTGAGTTTGGAATTCAACTCTGAACCCAATTCTCTCAAGTCAAAGGTCTGATACCAACTTGTAACATTTCAAAGTTTTGGGAAAATTAAAACATTTTTTTATTAAAATTAAATGTCACATTTCCTAAAAATACAAGTAAACAAAATGTCTCACTCTTGATAAAAATAAAAACTGAACCGTCACAAGGTTTAAATACGGAAAACAAAATAATGTTTTAAAATTGTTTAACTCGAAATAATGAATAAATCCTAATCTAGATCTCGTTGAGTGGCAACTCATCCGATAACCTTCTCCTTGCATTTGCTAGTACCTACACAACCCGGGGGGGGGGGGGGGGGGGGATGTTTGGGGTCAGCCGCACGCTGAGTGAATAAAATCACAATACTCACGTAATTTATTTTAATAAGAGGTAAATAATCTAATTAAAGGAAAATTGGGGCGTTACAGGTGATTTGGTTATAATGGATCATCTATCTCATTAAACCCATAACGTTACTGAACTTTTTGGTTTACCAATTTTTAAAAATTGAATTGTTATTTATTATGCACGCCCCTAGTTTAAATGAACTCAATCATCTTACTATTATATAAAGCATTTAGGCCTACCCCATTAGACAAGTTTAAGGAGCTCCTTAAACTTGATTTTAAGGACCTTTCCACTTTTGTTAGTTAGTTCTCTACCTTAAAAAAATAAAAAATTGCGGCTAATAAGATTCGAACTCAAGACCTCTCCTAACTTATCACTATGAGTTAACCACTTGCTATACATTACACTTTGGTAACACCACCCACACTTAATAACAAAAGTCTGTTACTCGAAAACCATTTTACCCAATAACATTAAATATACGACGCTGTAAATCATCAACTCTTACCAAAATCCACATTTCCGTTTAATTATTTATTTCTAGCAACAATTATTACCGTGTAAACGAACAACACTTGCTAGCCACGAAATATGGTTTCTGGGTACCCGCCGCCGCATTGCGCGGGCAGGGGTGGACCTAGTATGGTGCCGGGCAACCCCTCAAATTTTTCGATTTAGTGTTAACTTTTATCTTTTTAATGTAGGTGACACCCATAAGAAAAAATAATTCACCAAATATCCTTATGTAGTAGAAAAAAAAAATAGAAATATATGTTCTATTTAAATATTTGGTAAAAACCGATTTGCACATTAAAATGGGTGATATTTTTGATTCAAGCGTTGATTTATACAATAGGAGAAAAACCCTTTTAGATGTCACAATTAAGAATGTAATCAATCGTTTACGAAAAATGAAAGAACGAAGCGCTCAACTTTAGAATATACTCCCTCTGTCCCACAAAAAAGTTCTCATTTCTCTTGGGCCCAAGATTTTAGAAGAGAGTTAGCGGTGGAGTCCTTGATAATAATTTTGATTAAAATATAAAGTTACATTGGAGAGATAAAATGTTTTAGTGGTTGAATAATTTGTAATAATATTATTTTATTAAGTAGACCCCTCAAATTTGAGAAATGGGAACTGTTTTGTGGGACAAAATTTTAGGAGAAATGATAATTTTTTGGTGGGACGAAGGGAGTAATTAATAGACGTTTTTGACATATATAATGAAATCGTAGTTTCGAGTTTCTTTTTTTGTTTTTTATTTAGTATGAACTAAAAAGTTGTGCAACCCCTTAAATTTTTTTCTGGGTCCGCCACTGTGTGCGGATACCCTGCTAGTCATATCAAAATATGTAAACAATATGAAAGAAATTCATTTTTATTATTGAAAGTGGGTCCATAGTTTCATTCACATTATAATAGTGTCTTCACAATTTTTCTAAAAATAAAGTTATAACTCTTATTTACGAAAATAATTGGATCCTCTTAGAAATTCATTGCAACCATAAACGCAAAAACTAGAGTAATAACTCCATGCATTGTCCAGGGACTTTGTAGGTGTCGAAACAGTGTTTACGACAATCATAAGGATCACAACCATCAAAACTCCAACTGAAAAATAAATTTAAAAACAAATTAAATGATAATATAAAGCAAATTGATAGGGAAATAAATAAATGTTATGTAATCAAACGTAGATGATATACACTATGACTACATGTATGTTAAATTACAACTTTTTATAGTTGAAACAAAGACACTACAAGAATTTACACCTATCCCGACCAAATTAAATGATAATATAAAGCAAATTTTCGTGATAGGCTATATCGATGCCTTGTTGTGGCTAGTAATGTTAAAAGATGTCGTCGCTTTTTACTATTTAGTAGGGGTGTGTTCAGTACATCCGGTGCTGGTTTTCGGTTCGATGTGGGGTAGGTCTTCAAGTAATTTTTGAACAGGATAACACGATATATATGTAATTTTTTGTATATATATATACAAATCAATGAATTAGGTTACAAAAAATACATTACGAAAATATCATGATTCATTGATACAAAGAACCTATATATTTGTATCAAAACATATATATCAATGATTTGTGTATATATATACTTTTTGACTTTCCCAAAACACATTATATATTCGTAATACAGAAAACACATTATTCGTAATTCATACAAAAAACACATTATGATACAAACAACACATTTCGAATCTATGAATCATGAAAACACCACTAAGATCTATTCGACATAACTGATATATACATAAATCTTACTTGGGTTTCTTGTGTATTAACCCAATTATAATCCATTCTTGAGATGATTATTAGGATTTCTTCTTGAAAGAAGAAGCCAAAGAAGAGAAAACGTCGGAGTCAATTTGAAACGGGATACATTCAATATGAAATGTCAACGGGCTTTTAAAATAGCTAGGATTTCACTTAAAAAATTGATGAACCCTTTACAAGCATACATGGAGTCTGATTTTTAATTGACACCTTTAATTTTTTAGACTAATAATGTGTATTTAAAAGAAAAAAATTGATGAACGCTTTATGTAGATATGTAGCCTCTGATTTGTAATAAAAATCTTTAACTTATTTCAAACAAATAATGTGTTTTTTTATGAAAATAATTAATAAAAAATTTATATTCACATGTGAGTCAATTAAAACTTCTTATCTTTTCAAACTTATAACGTGTAATGGAACATTGAAATGCATAGGCAGCCTCTGATGCTTAATAAAAGCCTTTAAATTTTTGAAGACAAACGATGTGCTTTTTATGAAGAAAAAAAAAAGGTTAATGAATCCTTTATATTTATATGTGTCTTTGATTTATAAAAAAAATCTTGATTTTCTTTAAATAGATAATGATTTCTAAGAAAAAACTATTAAACTCTTTATAGGCATACGTGACCTCTGATTTGTAATAAAAACCTTTGTTTTTTTATTTTTACCAAAATGTGTTTTTTGTAAGAAAAATAATTAAGGAACCCTTTGTAGGGTTTCATAAACTGATCAACCCATTGGGTCAACCACCTAGTATGCTTGGTTCGAACCATACTGTCAAGAACATGAGGTTGTTCTTGCCGGTTAAACCAACTAGCTAGTTTAATCCCTAAAAGCGGAACTGCGATTAAACCTAATCCTTAAACCCTAAAGGATTATGGGATGTTGGAAATCTAAACTAGATTAACAAGAAAGAAACCTTGTACGAAAAACTCGAACACACACACACGCTGGTGAGTGTTCGTCGAACACCAAGTTCTTGGAGTCTTCGTCGAACAAGAGGGAGAAAGGAAAAAAAGAGTTTTCCAAAACATACCTTAACTTGCTTAAGATAGTCCACTGATGATGAACACGGCGAGCGATCCTCTAGTTGATCACTTGTAACGAAACTTGTACTTCAAGACTTGAAGAACGCGAAGAACGAACAAAGAACGAAGAACTCAACGTTTGTGTACTTGGGGTTCGGCCGAAACAAGGAGGAGGGAGGCAAGGGTTTTTCGTGTAGGGTTCAAGCACCAACAAGGGAACCCTAAGCCTTCTATTTTAAATTTGAGGACTTTCACTTAGTTCCCTTCTATTTTAATTAAGATTAACTTTTTAATTAAACTTATCCTTTTACACTTTAAACCCTTATAGTTTATCTAGTTATTATTGTTACACTTATGTAACATCCCAAAAATCAGGGGAAATTTTAAAAAAAAAATTAAATAATAAAATAAACAATTTCCCCAAGAGTACAAGTAACTCGAAGGTCCCAACTCATGAATAAAAATATAAAACGTCTCGTGGTTTAAATGCGGAATAATAAAAGGTTTTAAAACAAAACATGTTTGACTCGAAATAAATGTTTTAATCCAAATCCATAAATATAAAAATAGAAACGCATCTCATCAACCATTGACCTTCTCTTTACCCTTGCTAGTACCTGTAGAATAGGGGGAGTGATTGGGGTCAGCCACCGCTGAGTGAATAATATCAAAATAAACAAATAAATACAAACAACTCAAGCCACGTAAGTGATCCCTAGAGACTCTACTCAATTCTCAATTACTCAAGTTTATTTTCTCTGATTTTAAATTTATATAGCGCGCTTGTATGACTTGGGACGAGAGATCAACCTCGACCCGCCTCACACAACTCAAGGCTCAACACCTGTACTCTTCGGTGTTGAGTCAAAACGTCTGGCACCAGTACTCTTCGGTGCCAAGACAACTCAAGTATATTATGTTTAATGTTTTAACTCAAGAACTCAAAACTCAGATAACTCAGGCTCCAGATAACTCAAATCACAGATAACTCAAATAATTCACCCAATCAATACTCAGGCTCAATCAACAAGACAATTCACAACACATAGCACAAAATCATGAATCGAAAGTAAGTACAAGTTTATAGTGAGATTACCCACCTCGAATAACCGTAAGCTCCTAAATATCCTCGGTACTGAAGAGCATCTCTAACAGGTCCTAGAAGGTCCTACAAAGTACAAGGAAGCGCGGGTTAGGATTTGGCTCAAAGGTTGTTTCAGCAGAACTAAACAGCACACAGCACTTTCGCGGGAACGGCTATAACTCTCCAACCGCTCACTAGTTTTTATTCAAATTTTCACAGTAGCTCAATGACTCAGAGGGCTAAAATTTTACAGAAGGCATCGGAAGCTGAATCCAAACAGAGAGGGCTCAAAACAGGCTCACGAGACAGAATAGCTGAACCGAAAACTAGTCTGCGATGGTTTTCTAAAACAGCGATAACTTTTAAACCGTAAATTAGATTAACGAGCCATCAGCGGCATTGGAAAGAGGACTCAGAAAACTAGAAACCTGCACGGGCCAAAAATCCAAAATCATATCTTAAGTGTGGTAAAAACATCCCCGAACTCGGAGAACAGATTCTGATAAAAATCAGTTTGTTATATTAAAACTTGTTTTTAATCCCGACAACAACCAACTCATTCCCGAGACACCCAACAGCATTGAAAACCCATTTAACTCAGAAACTACATTTAAAAATAATCTAGTTTGGTTATTATGAAATTGTTTCCGGTTTAACCAAGAACCTAAAGGTTCGGTTTCCGTTTCTCGATTAATAAACCGTCTAATTATAACCAAAGGCTTTTACCCAACCCGACACCATCAAAATTCAGTTTCCTCAAAATGAATAAAATATCAAAAGCCCGATTAAGATTATAAAAGTTTCCTGAAAATCAACATTCTCAAAACACAATGTAAAGCAAAATCTGTTGACCATAACTTTCAACTCGGTACACCGAATGACACCAAATTCTCACAGCATATAGTATACATAAGACACTACAAACTGTATATAGAAAGTTCGGCCCGGTTCTGCCCCGAAGGGTCCCGAAACAGGCCTGCCAATGGCAAATTCGTGCAGTATTTCAGCACTGCAGTCAGTTACAAAACGGGTCGTATTTCACAAACCGTTAACTCAATTAACGAGCGATCGGCGGTCACGGAAAGGTAAAACAGCGATCTACAAAAGTCTAGAAGGCATGGGGTCCAGAATCTGACCCGAAGTAGGTCAAAAACAGCCACGAAAAACCCTACAGTAAGCTGTCCCAAAATCAGCACAGTAACAAATCGATAAGACACGGAAATTGGTTAATACAAAACGGATCCAAACGTTGGTTAGACAAGGACTCATTAAAACACTCGAACCATTTAAACCGAAACTATGATATGCGACTTGGGACTCTATCGATCTCAGCCCTGCTCGGTCAATCAATTAATCAAAAACTCAGCACACAACAATTTAAGAATCGGAATCAATAAAACAGAATTGGATACGGGATTTAGGAAACTACCTAAATCACAGTCGATACTCGAATGAATTGGATTCACTCGTCCTCAACACCGGCGAATCATGCCTGCTCGATCTCTACTCGATCACCGAACTACACCTGCTCGGACAACCCAAACCCTTTAACAGAACTGCTCGGCGACCACTCTGCTCGGAATTCAATTGCTCTCTGCTCGGAATAAGGAAAGAGGTGGCTGCGATATTCCCTACTCGATGTCTCCGGCTAATCCTTAAGAATCGTTGCCTGCTTCTCCTATTCCCGTCAAATACTAATCACTATGGGAAACAAGCAAGCAAACACCTTTAATTAAAGAGAGGTGCTTGCTAAATCGTGACCTGCTTCTTCCTTTTTCCGTCAAATACCAATGATTATAGGAAGCAAGCAAGCAAACACCTTAATTAAAAGGGAGGTGCTTGCCGACACACTTTGAGAATTATGACCTACTTCTTCTTGATGATTTGCTGCTTCGAACAAAAGAGAGAAATGGGGATGCTCGATCGGAAGGAATAAAGAATGGTGGAGCGTGTGTGGTTGCTGCGGCCGGTGACAAAGATGAAGTAGAAGTCGGTTCTAGGGATTAGGGAAAGCAACATTTAATTTAAATCTCCCTCTCTTGGGCTTGGGACCCATTTGCAACTCAACCTTTAATTCAATCGGATGTGGGCTAAACAAAAGATGCAATGCAGTTCGGGCTTCCATTGGCCGAAGAAAACTAGAATAAGCTGTGATTAAAAAAAAATCACGTGAAGGAATTAACAAATAACTCTAGTCCACACTCCATTAAATCTGAACTCGGTCTAGACGCACAAGGGGTGAAACGGAGCCCAGCAAAAACGGCTAAAGACCTTGGTCTATCGGCCGGCCTCGAAACTTTAATAAACGTCTAAGATGATAAGCTAAACCCGTAATCATCATGGAATCTCGGAATAAGTAATGCTCTAGGTATTAATTAAAGCGTCTCGTATAAATTGATCTCATAATCCCACACAATTATTTAGCACTCTTGCTAATATTAATTAACCCACATTGTTAATTAACATGAATTAAATGACACCCTTGTCATTAATCGAATCACTACGTACTTAATTTATTCGAATTAAATACCCCTCAAAGCATATAACACATATAAGACCCAATTAAATAAATATCATGTAATTTATTTAATAAAAGTAATAATTCAATTACATTAATTTTTAGGGTGTTACAACTCAACTCCACTTGAATCAGACTTCGTCCCCGAAGTCATGGCTCGGAAGAACTCAGGGTGGCGATCTCGAAATCTCAGACTCAGGCTTGTTAACGGCATACGTCCGCAAAAGAGGAAAGAAAACAAAAAGATAAGATTAAGAATGAAATAAATTCGCCAGGGGTGACTTACTCGATCAAAATGAACTCTGGCTCTCGTAGTTGCTCATATAAGTCTTTCGTGTCTAGCGGCGTGAAACGAACAAGGTTCAAAAACCAGAATGCTCTCTAAGGGTTCTTAATCAAGGAAGAATGATGTCGAAAATGACACAATTAAATCACAGTGCTCTGCTGAAGGCGTCTTCTTGTTCTCGTAGTCGGACGCAGTTGCTGCACTCAACGGTCAACTTTGCGTTGAATCTCCGATTCAACTCCACTTGGATATTTGTTACGGTTTGGTTTGAGGCGAAAGATGATCTCGACGTAGTACTCGATTGTCCAACTCGTGCTCGCAATCATACTCGGCCCTCTCATGGCGAAAAATAAGTTTTTTTACTGGGAAAACTTTCCCGCACAGTTCTAACAAGGTATTACTTTTACAAAATTTACACCAGATTTTTTTTTTTTTTTTTTATTATCAATCTCCGCCAAGAATGATATTTCAAATTCCTCTGCTCTATGGGGCATCAGTTTGTTTTAAAGAAAAATAAACAATTTAGCGGTTCGCACCACTATCAATCACTACACCACAAGTACACAATTCACATAAATGTATTTTATTATACATAAACCCCAGATAGTCGGCAACTCATGCCTTTTACTCTATTTGCATATACTCGCATGCACTCACCTCAAACCTCCCCAACTTGTTTTTAACTCAACTCAAGCTTATATCATCAATTTAAACTCAAACCTCGTTTAATGACTTCTCGTCAGTCCACTTAATGTATACATTTATTCGATTTTACGATTTTTCACATGATCAAATTAAATTATCAGACTACTCGAACAGATAATTCCTCTTTTAAGCCGCGTTATTAATTCTTTTGCTAACTCCTATTTAATAACCCTTCACTGACTATTTTAATATTACTCGTTCAACTCATTGTAATGATATTTATAAATTCTCTTAATGATTTTATCATATAACTCGTTAAATATTTTCTTGTTTTGTTCTCATTTAAATTGATTCTTGATCGATTTGACCAAAAATTCCACTCATTAATCTCATTTATTTTCAAGTCTCAAATGCCTCAATTTAACATTTTCTCTTCACTTGGTTAATTATTTAACTCGATAATTTTCATGCACTTGATTACTCAGCTATTTTCTCGTTCTCAATATAAAGTTTTCTCATTACTTAATTTTTTTTATTGTTTTCTCGATTTAAAAACTCATAGTATTTTAATTAAATTTTATTACTTGATACACTTATATTTTTCTCGTGTGCTTATTTCATTAACTATTATTGGTTTAGTAATTATTCACTAATGTATAATGTTTGATGACATTTAATTTAATAATTTAACTCGATATTTCCCTTAGTTTCAATTTAATAATTGAACATAATTAAAGATTTTCTCCTTTGATTTATTTTACTAATTTAATCGTTTAACTTGATTTATTAGTTTCTTATAGCTCGATAATTCCTCAATAATAATAAATCTTCCTTATATTTTTATTATGGCGATCCTCTCATGGTCGACTCATTAACAACATTCTTGTTACTCTAATTTCATGATTTCTTGCGATTTATATATTTAGAGTATTTGTTACCTCTCATTTGTACCATTACTCTCAATTTATGAAGTTCTCACAACTTGATAATTATACCATCACATGTATATAAATTACTCAACACGATAATTTGGCTCAACAATGTTCTCGAATGGATTTAGTAATTTCTCGTAATAACGTTTTTCCATTTAGCTCGATTTATTAATTTCTATTAGTTCGATAATACGAATAATCCACGACTTCATAATTATTCTCTATTCGTACTCTTGATATTGACAGTTTTCCCTTTTAACACCACTCAACTCCACTTGGAGAAAACTCGTCCCCGAGTTTGGAAGTGGCACTCAAAATCTCATAGAACTCGTCACAAACACTCGAAAGTTCGGTTTGTCGATTCTCACTTTTAATTATATATTTTAAGGCTTTATTGTATTACTCGATAATCAAACTCTTATGCACAGGTGTGAGTCGGTCTCAACGTGGACTCTTTATGCCCCTCTCACACCCATACTCATTTACTTTTTATCACTTTATAAAAATTATTCATTGCTCATATTAGGTGTCAGCTGTCTCATTAACATTCACATGGATTCTCACATCCTTATTAGATTTTATCAATTATAACTCATCACTCTTTATTAGTCTCATTAATAATTAGTCATTTTATGACTCCTCATATATCAAGCTTGTTACATTTATTAGCACCATAAATCTTTATTTCATGTCACACATTCACGATTATCTCTTGATCAAATCTGGGTATTAACCCTCATTTTGGTTTACTCATAGCATGTGGTATTATCATTACCATATAACAACATCTGTCGTTATATAAAATTCTCGTTTAGTTTGTACTGAATAAACCTTGGAAATTTTCTTTTGTCAAATTAACTCATTAATTAACTCGTTTTGGGTTTCTCATCTCATTCAATTAGTGATGTCTCAATGTTTACAACTTTTATTAACTCTATTAAAATTTTGTCTCTTACTTAATTAAAAGATCTCAATAATCAAGTATATTTATTCAACACAATTATTTATTAGGTCAAACATCTTGACTTAAATTAGTAGGTACTTACTTATAATCTTGTACTTAATTCGTTTCACATAAATGTTCATTTATCTCTTGATTTATTAATTTCTCATGGTTCATAACTCACCATTTTAAATGAATTAATTATTCTCAATTATATATTCATGTCTCTTATCACTCATTAATATTTTACTTGTTAATTTAAATTTAGCGGTACCTCATTGTTTCATGTAATCTCATTAAATTTGTATGGGATAATTTGTCGTTCATCATTCATTTATTAATTCCTCATAAGGTTAATAATTTAACAAGAATTAGTTTGTTCTCAATCATTTACTTTTACTCAATCATCATTCTCTATTTTTTTTTTTTGTTATTATTATTTTTTTTTTCTTTCAAGCATTTAGTTTACTTCCTCATTACTCGGATTAACAATTTATCATTAATGATTTTTACTCAAATTGAGTTTAGTAAACTTTCACTTGGTTTGTTTTGATAACTCTTTATCAATTTAAATCAATAATCTCTTATTCAATTGATTGCACTGTTTTCTCATAAATCTCTTTTAATGATTTTATTATAAACTTATATATAATAATTGAGGGTTTTCATGATACTTAGATGCTTGACGATTGGTCTCCTTGAATCCTTTTCGAAACATAGGCATGAGTCCTGTGCGTATAATAATAGGGGCCCTCTATTATTAGCCGCACCTACCCGTGTCATGGTTTCGAGCCAGTTTCAAAAATTCAACTATCTCCCATCCTTATACCATCCACATAATCAAGTAGTTCACAACAGTACATATAGTATATAGTATATATACATATATAGTCGTACAATTCACGCTCATCTCGAGTTAATTTTATTTTATTCTCTTAGTAATCAATGTCACTCGCGACGTTTTTTTTTAATAAACTAAATAACTCATAAATAAGTACTAGAGGCATAAGGTTGTTGTGATGCGCTGATTCTCGATTTGGATTTGGACTCATTTTAAAAACACTTTTGAAAATTCATTTTGAAAACTCGTGTCTCGACTTGAGTTTGGAATCCATCCCTTGTGAACCCAATTCTCACAAGCCAGAGCTCTGATACCAACTTGTAACATCCCAAAAATCAGGGGAAATTTTAAAAAAAAAATTAAATAATAAAATAAACAATTTCCCCAAGAGTACAAGTAACTCGAAGGTCCCAACTCATGAATAAAAATATAAAACGTCTCGTGGTTTAAATGCGGAATAATAAAAGGTTTTAAAACAAAACATGTTTGACTCGAAATAAATGTTTTAATCCAAATCCATAAATATAAAAATAGAAACGCATCTCATCAACCATTGACCTTCTCTTTACCCTTGCTAGTACCTGTAGAATAGGGGGAGTGATTGGGGTCAGCCACCGCTGAGTGAATAATATCAAAATAAACAAATAAATACAAACAACTCAAGCCACGTAAGTGATCCCTAGAGACTCTACTCAATTCTCAATTACTCAAGTTTATTTTCTCTGATTTTAAATTTATATAGCGCGCTTGTATGACTTGGGACGAGAGATCAACCTCGACCCGCCTCACACAACTCAAGGCTCAACACCTGTACTCTTCGGTGTTGAGTCAAAACGTCTGGCACCAGTACTCTTCGGTGCCAAGACAACTCAAGTATATTATGTTTAATGTTTTAACTCAAGAACTCAAAACTCAGATAACTCAGGCTCCAGATAACTCAAATCACAGATAACTCAAATAATTCACCCAATCAATACTCAGGCTCAATCAACAAGACAATTCACAACACATAGCACAAAATCATGAATCGAAAGTAAGTACAAGTTTATAGTGAGATTACCCACCTCGAATAACCGTAAGCTCCTAAATATCCTCGGTACTGAAGAGCATCTCTAACAGGTCCTAGAAGGTCCTACAAAGTACAAGGAAGCGCGGGTTAGGATTTGGCTCAAAGGTTGTTTCAGCAGAACTAAACAGCACACAGCACTTTCGCGGGAACGGCTATAACTCTCCAACCGCTCACTAGTTTTTATTCAAATTTTCACAGTAGCTCAATGACTCAGAGGGCTAAAATTTTACAGAAGACATCGGAAGCTGAATCCAAACAGAGAGGGCTCAAAACAGGCTCACGAGACAGAATAGCTGAACCGAAAACTAGTCTGCGATGGTTTTCTAAAACAGCGATAACTTTTAAACCGTAAATTAGATTAACGAGCCATCAGCGGCATTGGAAAGAGGACTCAGAAAACTAGAAACCTGCACGGGCCAAAAATCCAAAATCATATCTTAAGTGTGGTAAAAACATCCCCGAACTCGGAGAACAGATTCTGATAAAAATCAGTTTGTTATATTAAAACTTGTTTTTAATCCCGACAACAACCAACTCATTCCCGAGACACCCAACAGCATTGAAAACCCATTTAACTCAGAAACTACATTTAAAAATAATCTAGTTTGGTTATTATGAAATTGTTTCCGGTTTAACCAAGAACCTAAAGGTTCGGTTTCCGTTTCTCGATTAATAAACCGTCTAATTATAACCAAAGGCTTTTACCCAACCCGACACCATCAAAATTCAGTTTCCTCAAAATGAATAAAATATCAAAAGCCCGATTAAGATTATAAAAGTTTCCTGAAAATCAACATTCTCAAAACACAATGTAAAGCAAAATCTGTTGACCATAACTTTCAACTCGGTACACCGAATGACACCAAATTCTCACAGCATATAGTATACATAAGACACTACAAACTGTATATAGAAAGTTCGGCCCGGTTCTGCCCCGAAGGGTCCCGAAACAGGCCTGCCAATGGCAAATTCGTGCAGTATTTCAGCACTGCAGTCAGTTACAAAACGGGTCGTATTTCACAAACCGTTAACTCAATTAACGAGCGATCGGCGGTCACGGAAAGGTAAAACAGCAATCTACAAAAGTCTAGAAGGCATGGGGTCCAGAATCTGACCCGAAGTAGGTCAAAAACAGCCACGAAAAACCCTACAGTAAGCTGTCCCAAAATCAGCACAGTAACAAATCGATAAGACACGGAAATTGGTTAATACAAAACGGATCCAAACGTTGGTTAGACAAGGACTCATTAAAACACTCGAACCATTTAAACCGAAACTATGATATGCGACTTGGGACTCTATCGATCTCAGCCCTGCTCGGTCAATCAATTAATCAAAAACTCAGCACACAACAATTTAAGAATCGGAATCAATAAAACAGAATTGGATACGGGATTTAGGAAACTACCTAAATCACAGTCGATACTCGAATGAATTGGATTCACTCGTCCTCAACACCGGCGAATCATGCCTGCTCGATCTCTACTCGATCACCGAACTACACCTGCTCGGACAACCCAAACCCTTTAACAGAACTGCTCGGCGACCACTCTGCTCGGAATTCAATTGCTCTCTGCTCGGAATAAGGAAAGAGGTGGCTGCGATATTCCCTACTCGATGTCTCCGGCTAATCCTTAAGAATCGTTGCCTGCTTCTCCTATTCCCGTCAAATACTAATCACTATGGGAAACAAGCAAGCAAACACCTTTAATTAAAGAGAGGTGCTTGCTAAATCGTGACCTGCTTCTTCCTTTTTCCGTCAAATACCAATGATTATAGGAAGCAAGCAAGCAAACACCTTAATTAAAAGGGAGGTGCTTGCCGACACACTTTGAGAATTATGACCTACTTCTTCTTGATGATTTGCTGCTTCGAACAAAAGAGAGAAATGGGGATGCTCGATCGGAAGGAATAAAGAATGGTGGAGCGTGTGTGGTTGCTGCGGCCGGTGACAAAGATGAAGTAGAAGTCGGTTCTAGGGATTAGGGAAAGCAACATTTAATTTAAATCTCCCTCTCTTGGGCTTGGGACCCATTTGCAACTCGACCTTTAATTCAATCGGATGTGGGCTAAACAAAAGATGCAATGCAGTTCGGGCTTCCATTGGCCGAAGAAAACTAGAATAAGCTGTGATTAAAAAAAAATCACGTGAAGGAATTAACAAATAACTCTAGTCCACACTCCATTAAATCTGAACTCGGTCTAGACGCACAAGGGGTGAAACGGAGCCCAGCAAAAACGGCTAAAGACCTTGGTCTATCGGCCGGCCTCGAAACTTTAATAAACGTCTAAGATAATAAGCTAAACCCGTAATCATCATGGAATCTCGGAATAAGTAATGCTCTAGGTATTAATTAAAGCGTCTCGTATAAATTGATCTCATAATCCCACACAATTATTTAGCACTCTTGCTAATATTAATTAACCCACATTGTTAATTAACATGAATTAAATGACACCCTTGTCATTAATCGAATCACTACGTACTTAATTTATTCGAATTAAATACCCCTCAAAGCATATAACACATATAAGACCCAATTAAATAAATATCATGTAATTTATTTAATAAAAGTAATAATTCAATTACATTAATTCTTAGGGTGTTACAACTTAATTATTAAATGTCTGGTATTAACACGCTAATATATTTCGGTATAATATAGACACGAAATATATACTTGTATTTATACTTTTAATAATTATTTATATAATAAACTTTATATAATCTAAACAATAATTTTAGCCAAACACTATATGATTTAATAGTTTTAAATCATATTATGGATAATCTATAATTAATACATTGTGTATTTACTAAACTAGTAAATGTACAAATATTATTATTAATTAGATAGTTAAACTAATCTAGTAATATGTTAAACTTAACTTAATACTTAATAGATTCATAATAACTATTATGAATCATTCCACTTCTAAGTATCATTAAATATCTTGCTCGTATTACATGCACTCACTGGTGTGACCCTTAAGTGTTTCGTAGGCATGGATGTATCACCATAGATTGACTAACTGTGCACATAATTCCAACACCCTTTATATACATATGTGCCTTGTAGTAAAAAAA
Organism: Calendula officinalis; assembly: GCA_963853835.1. Lineage (NCBI taxonomy): Eukaryota > Viridiplantae > Streptophyta > Magnoliopsida > Asterales > Asteraceae > Calendula > Calendula officinalis. Next base: position 57,094,929 of record OY970820.1, read on the forward strand.
ATTTAATTGTCATTTTTTATACAGATAACGTGTTTTTTTGAGAAAAAAAATCTAATGAACCATATATTTGTAATAGAAGCCTTTGAATTTGTGTAGGCAGATGAACCATCTGATCCGAGGTTCTCAGCACTGTAGACATGACAACCCAATCTTTTGGAAGGATTTCCAAGAACTTATACATAAGTTCCTGAACTTATTTGATGATTCCAAATTATCTTAATTCGTTTATCAGAATGATGAATCTTCTGTTTGATATGTTAAGTGACTCACCTTTGATAACCTTGAAAGCTTCATATTTGCGATACAACATGGCTCTCTTGCTGGCTTTAACTTCATCTGTTCCTTCATACGAAGTTATCAAGATGTCCCATATCTCTTTAGCAGTTCTGCATTTTTTTACAGTGATAAGAATGTGATTTGGGATGGACGTTTGAAGAAGAAATCGGATTGGAACATCTAAGCCAGCTAGCTTTTTATCCACTTTTGTCCATTGATCTTTGGGTTTGGGTTCTTCAAGGTCAGACAGATCTTCTTCATCTTTATCATCACCTTTTGTCTTCTTTTTCTTTGAAATGGTTGTGGTTGGAACGAAATTTTTTTATATGTATGGACTATTGATAAGAATATCTGGTCCCATGTCATTTTGATGTTCAACGAATCCCAAAAATAAATTTTCCACATACCAATTGTTAGTCCCGTGATAAGTGAATCACTGCACTTATACGCTTTCACTGACCAAATGAAAATTAAGGCAACACTCAACACTTTTTAAACTTTTATTTATTAATCAAAAAAGATACAACAAAAATGCAAGTAGTTTGCGGAATAGCTAAGAACACATCCTAACGAAACTATTTGCATGAAATAGACAATAACAGATACTATCTAAGACAAGTTCTGATCAACAAATGATCAGGCACAAGACCAGACACCTTCGTTACAAAGATTCAATTCTCAAATCAACTAACTAAGGATTAACTGGTGGTTTACACTCTGCTCAAAGAAATAAAGGTCTGGAGTAATTTTAGTAGCGTGTAACCTTGTTGGGTGCACACCGAATTCGATCGCTAAGTCCTCAATTTATAGCATTGGGAAACATGATGCCAAAGGAATGATTGATCAAATCCACATGTGAGAATTCCGTTGGTACAGAGGATATTTCATGCGACGAGCAGTACCAACAGAACTCTGACAGTACTTTCTATCGGCTTGTCATCGCCGATATCTTCTAGAAGATTTGCAAGATATTCCCTTTATCAGCGATGCACTAACTTGTGCTTTACTTGTGTCTTTCTGTGACACTGAAACTTCAGGCCTTTGTGCGCTTCAGATAGCCATGAGTCTTCGGATACTCATGCATCTTCAGATGGCATTGAGTTTCAGTGACCTTCACTAAGATTTTTGCTTAGAGAGGTATTTGTTCAATGGTTCAGCGTTATTGTCAAGTGTGCGCTGAACCTGCTACAACTATCTGATCTGTTAACCAGTATCTGATTCCGCATGGGGAACAAATCTGTAACACCCTGAAATTTTTAAATGATTAAATAATAAATTAAATTACGTTTTAATGGTATGTGAGTTGACTATATGATTATGTGTGATGTAGGTGATTAAACGTATTAAATGTGTGGCGAGATTAATTTACGTGTTAATTATTTTTTGGAGATTATGTGATTTAATGTGTACTTAATTGAGATAAGTAAATCTGTGACACTTCATATAAATAACTAGAGTATTATTTAATGTGTGTCGTCTCGTGTTTAATTAATTATGAGGATTAATTAAATGTCTAGACGTTAAATCCCGAGCCTTTGTAATTGGCGAGAAAATCATGTTGAGGGTGAGGGCCGGCCTTTGGCCAAGACCCAAAACCTCACTTCTTTTCCTTTCCGTCGTTTACGAGCCAAGGGAGGCCGGAATATTGTTTTCTCTTCATTTGAGTTGTGACAAGATGAAGTCTGGTCCAAGAAAAACGTGAGCCTTGCGAGTTTTGGCAAGGAGAAACCCAAGTCTGATCTAGTGTTGGTGGTCTAATCCAAATTTAAGTCTAAGGCCCAGTTATATTTTGATGCTGTGGCCCGGTCAATTAATTCATTAAGGCCTTAAATAATTATAACGACACTTCCTACCCCCCTCAAAACTTCAGCCGACCCTAATTTAGTCGACACTTCCCCTAGAGCATCCCCTTTGTTTTTTTTCGAGCAAGCAGGAGAATAGCGAGAGGCAGAGATCGAGTAGTGCTCAAGCGGATGGATTAAACAAATCAAAAGAAAAAGGAAGTCTTGGAAGTATTTAGTTTGTAGATGACCATGAGATTAAATTCTATCTTGGCGGCTGAGGAGTTGTCTATCTGTCAAGACAAATCATGAGGTGTGAGTTACTTTTTGGTCAAATAGCGTGGGCCAAGTCTTTTGCCATCTACCGACAAAGCAAAGATCAAATCAAGCAAGGTGTGTGCTTGCTTGATTGGATGATCGAACAGAAGGAGAAGCAACATCTTTCATGTGGGCTGTGATCGAGCTGTGTGTACGGATTTGGGTGTGTTGATCACCGGTAATTCTTCCCCATCTTTTTATTTCCATTCGATTAGATCGAGTCCTAAATCTTATTATGTTTCATGTTCGTTGTTTACTTTGGTGGATTTGATCGAGCAGAATCAACAAGATTCCTTGAATCGGTTTGTTTAGACACCGAGGAGTGTTCGAGCAAAGGTCACAGAGTTGGGAATTCGTCTCCATATTTGTCGGTAGTACTCCCAACTGTTTCACTCGTTTTATATTCATTATTGACTTTTGAGATAATCATGCTGACTTCCGACTTTGAGCAGGGCCATGAGGTTCGGGACCGTTCCCGACCAATAATTATGTATTAGTTAGAGTTGGGTTGTTATTGTTGTTATATTCGTTCGATGTTTTGTTGGTCTAGCCCTTTTAATCATATCCTTGATTCATGAGGTTGAGACGTCGGATTGTCGGGTTAATCACTGATTTTGTTAGTGTCGGGTTGGGTAAAAACCGTGGAAATAATTTTGAACTGAGTTTTATTAATATCTAGTGAACTGTTTGAGAGTTATGAACGTTGCCGTAAGAGTGTTGCGTGCTGTCAAATTCTGTTGGAAATAATTTTGAGACGAGTTTTGATCCAAGTCTTGTGATGCTTTGTAGGACCTTCTAGGACCTGTTAGAGACGCTCTACTTTACCGAGGACATTTAGGAGCTTACGGTTATTCGAGGTGAGTATTCTCACCGTGTATTCAGTTTTAAAGTTGTACATGCATGACTTACGTGTTAAATTACTTGCACCATATTTGCTATCTGAGTTTGATCTGCTACCTGAGTATCTGAGGATCTGTTTTATTATTATCGATATGAGATATTAATGTCTGGGTATCTGAGCTTAGCATAAGGTTCTAGTGTGCTGCTGTAAACTTATCTGAGCTATCTGGGTTATCTGAGTTAATTATGTTAATTATGCATTTGTGTAATTGAGTTTACTAGTATCTTGTGTTCTGAGTTTCTGAGTTCTGAGTAATAAAATCTGAGAAATAAATCCGAGTAATTAATCGAGTAGATTCTGAGTAGGAGTACAACGATGTGCCCTCATGTGTTATAGGTTATGATTGTTTACATGTTGAGATTATTCACTCAGAGGTGGCTGACCCCAAACACACCTCCTCATTTTGCAGGTACTAGCAAGGGCAAAGAGAAGGTTAACAGTTGATGAGCTGCGCTTCTGTTTATTTTGGATTTGGATCTAATGTATGAATCAAATATATTTTTAAAAACATATTTCTTATTCCGCATTTAAAACCATGAGACGGTTTAATTTATTTTTAATGAGATGGGACATTTGAGTTACTTGTACTTGGAGGAAATTGCCTTATATTATTATTTAAAAAATTTTAAATTTCCCCTGATTTTTGGGATGTTACAAGTTGGTATCAGATCTCTGGCTTGAGAGAATTGGGTTCACAAGGGGTGGAATCCAAACTCAAGTCGAAGCACGAGTTTTCAATATGAGTTTTCAAAAGTGTTTTTAAATGAGTCCTAATCTAAATCGAGAAGCAGCGCATCACGACGACCTTATGCCTCCAGTACTTATTTATGAGTTACTTAGTTTATTAAAAACGTCGCTAGTGACATTGATTATCAAAAGAATAAAAGAGAATTAACTCGATATGAGCGTGAATCGTACGACTATATATGTATATATACTATATGTACTGTTATAAACTACTTGTTATGGGGATGGTATGAGGATGGGAGATCGTGGAATTATTGAAACTGGCTCGAAACTGTGACAACTCGATATTTCTGGTATGTAACTTCATTTCAGTTCTAGAACTTTCCTTATTTAGAAAGTTTCTATTTTTAGACATTTCTATTTTTGGCATTCCTAACACACAACAAACATACATATTTTTACACCATACATTAGTGTTTGATTATTTTAGTCAACACAACATTTTATTTATTTATGGTGACACACTTTGAGCTAAAACATTTCTAAAACAAGAACTTTCTCGCTTAAACAATAAACGTAACGATTTAACTTAAACGTGACTCGAATTGAACAAACCATCTAAAACCGACTCGAACCTAGACCGACCACCAATGTGGCCGGCCTCCCTCTTTGCTCGTGACTTCCTTTTGGCCAAAAAACCCTTGTGGTGTTGGCCATGTGCCTAAATTCGTTGTGCTTATCCAAGGATTTAAACTCTTATCCATCCATACTTGATAGAATCCTTCTTGTACTCAAACTCTCCTAACTTAAACCCTAACACTACCCTATATAAACCCCCTTGAACCCTTTCTTCTCCTTTTTGTTGATTTTCGGCCAACCCAAAACCCTCAAAACAGTCTCGAGTTCGAAGTGAAGCAATCCCCATTCGATCCTTGCCTTTTTGTTCGTTTCTTGCTCGTTCGATCATCCGCAAGGTATGAAACCCGAACCCTCTCTATTGTTTTCTTTTGTTTCAGTATTAACACAAACCCGAGACCATGGCCAATGGCCATATGGTCTCGGTTAGCTCATCAAATTCGTAGCCTACATGCATGCTCGTGTATGTGTGTTGCTCGGTTAAATTGTTAGATCTCGCTAGAATTGTTGTTGAATTGTTGCTAAATCCGTGACCTAGAACCCTAGATCTCGACATGTACATGCTAAAACCCTAGATCTAGAACCCTAGATTCGAACTATGCCTAATCTAGACACAAAACATGACACATGACTCGATCTAGACCGATATAGAACCAAACCCTTAGGGTTTCGGCCTAGCCGGCCAACCCTAACCGGATTACCATCAAACCGAGCCTAGTTGACTTAGATTGAATGTAGTTGACCTTGGTTGACCGAATTGTATCATACCCTAAACCCTAGCCGAAATCTAGAGCCTTTAGTTTGACTTTTGTTGACTTTCATTGACCAATTTTGACCCAAAAGCTAAACCGGGTCAAGACCGGATCTTGACCCAAACCGTGGACCCAAACCCGAATACCCAATCGGGCCAAGGCCCGTACTTGGCCCATATCGATCTACTTTAGTCCATCGGGCCCAAACTTTAGATGGTCCATTAGTATCTAAGCCCATTTCGACCAAAGCCCAATCTATGGCCCAATCTAATTGGACCTAAGCCCAATAAGAGGCCCAAGTGGCCCAACCTAGTGGCCCATAAAGCCCATTAGGCCCATTAAGCCCAATCTAGGCCCAATAAGCCTAACCCAAGCCCATTTCATTTCATTTCATTTCATTTCGAAGCCCATTTCATTTCATTTCGGCCCATTAAGGCCCAATGATCCAAGTTCAATCGATGTCATAAAACATAAAACATAACATGAAATGCATATCATTTAACTTATATCGTATATAGAATCGCCTGTGTTAGCTTAGTCTAATCATTAGTTAGATCATTTAGGAAGCTAGGAGTTTCCAAAGGATTCCTCTGTCCTAAGTACTGTGTCGCTAAGCTTTGCCAGGTGAGTCCACAGATCCCTTTTACTCTTTTACTATTTTATCAACTTTGGGGTGGAAAACATAAACAACTGCTACTGTTTTACTATGACTGTACAACATTTACATTTTCATTATCGCGTTGGCATGACAAACAATTATTATACCGGACTAAGGTTTGCCAGCAATCATTAACTAGTGGATCTAGACCATGGATATGCAGATAGTACTATTGGCTGACACTCATCCTCCCATCGAACGTTAGATCATTACTTGGTTTATCCAAGACATCTCCGGGAGTGTCTATCCATAAAAGAACGATAACATAATGTAGTTGAAGTGTTGATTGTGGACTTAAGTGTTGGTATATTAACTCAATAGACTAGCTACCTGTTGGGGATAACAGTTCATGCGATGTTAACCATAACAATTTGTTCAACATTTTTCTCATAAACCTAACTAGTAGTTGTAGATATTCTACAACTACACTAAACATTTCATACTTACTACTCCTATCATATAGGTGTTGAGCTTTATACTTCTCAGTCATAAACCATTTTCATAACAAACATTTTGAGTAGCAAAACACATTACTATACTTTACTTTACTTTTTACTTTAACCCTGTGGATTCAATCAACATTATTGTTGACCCTTTTACTATTTATGTTTTTCCAGGTAATTAGGTGCAGTGGAGTTTGGAGGATATGAGCATTGGAATTGTCGAGAGCCATGATTAAAACATTAAGTTTACGAACAATCATTTCATTTCAAAACAATTTCTATTTTAGGAAACTTACTATTTTAGGAAACTTTCTACTTTTGGAAAGTGAAACAATCTTTTATTTTTCGTTATTGTGTGGTTGTTTGTTTACTAAATTTTTGCTATGTTGTCATGAACGTTACACCTTCGTTCTTCCGCAAAACATTTTAAATGAAGTAAAACTCATTTTTGGCGGGGTGTGACAGAGTGGTATCAGAGCTTAAGTTATAGTGAATTAGCAAGCCTAGTCTATAACTACAAAAGATTTTTGGGAAAAACAAACACTTTTACAAAATGTAAAATAATCATGGCATGCTCAGTCTCATATCCTGAAGTTCTATTGTTCTTAGATTAGAACATTTTTCTTAGTTAGTATTGCCTTAGTGTTATAGTTAGCATTTGTCAGAGAGCCCTAAATTTTCATAATCTAATAAATTTTATGCGTCGTGTTTAGTAGAATGCCGTTAGTGAGTGTTATTATTGTTCTGTCAGACATAGAGTACGACAGTGATCAGAGTACCGCTACGTCTAGAAGTCGTGCTACGCCACCTTCGTCTCCAAAGCCAGTGTTTGTACCGACACCTTTCCCGATATCGTCAGCAGATTGGTTTCATCCTACTCAGCCTCCTGTCCCGGTGTACCCCAATGGACCTCCTGATCTCAAGCCTGGAGAGCGTCCTTATCTCTATTGATTGGTGAAGGATGGTGATCTCTACATGATGACAAGACAACGACCAGCAGCCAAAGGAAGATGATTAGTCATCTACATATCGTCTATATTTGTTTTCTATTAGGTTTTATGTTTACCTATTTTAGTATTTTCGTTTCTATAGTATTGGCGTATGTGCTCAAAAATTTAAAACTATTATGTATTAGGAATGTGTTCAATAAAAGTGATATTTTAGTAAATTCTATTGTTCTTATAAATTGTATTTTCTATACGTCTCTACTACTACTACTACTATATTTACGACTATTTATATCTACGTCTACTACTACTATTACGTCTATCGTATATCTATTCCTTGATTCTTATTATAAGTATATATTCCCTTTATAGTCCTTCTATATTATTCTTTTCTAAATTCTTTATCGTATTATTTGTATCAGTAATTCATCAATGGCTCGAGGAGGAAACGCTGAGAGTGTTGAACAAATGGTGGAACGCAGAATCGCTGAAGTAATGGCTCAATGAACGCTGCAAGAGGAAATGCCGTTGGTGCCTCTAATGTGGGAAACAACGGTATATCATTCGACTGCACAAAAGAAGATTCATTTATTTCCATCTTATTTTAACCTATTACTCATTTTCTTTCCTTCTTTGTTTAAACTTCAGATCCCAATCGTCAGGGTCAGTCATTTAAGACCTTTACGTCCTGTCATCCTCTGACCTACTCTGGATCTGAAGGTGCTATTGCTATCATCCACTGGATTGAGAAAGTGGAATCCATTTTCAGTGTCATCCAATGTGCCCCTGAGAATATGACGAAGTTTGCTGCTAGTACATTGTCCAAGGAAGCGTTATCTTGGTGGAATTCTCAAGTGCAAGTCTTAGGCCGTGCGAATCTGGATGCTATGACTTGGGATACGTTCAAGAGTCAGTTGACTCAAAAGTTTCGTCCAAGGAGAGAGCTATAAAAAGTTGAAGTGGAACTATGGAATCTGTCCATGGTTGGATCTGATATTGTTACCTACACGACTAAGTTCCAAGAACTCGCTCGTCTTGTTCCTCATATGGTTTCTCCTGAATTCAAGCGTATTGAAAAGTATCTTCAAGGTCTTCATGATCTTATTCGTACTCATGTTATTGCTTCTGAACCGACAATATTCGAAGATGCTGTGAGTCGTGCAACAAGGTTGACTTATGATGCAATGAGAAGTGGATCGTGCAAAGACAAGCTAGTGGTGTCTAGGAAATCTTCTGATAATGTGAGCAATGAAAATGGAAAGCGTTCCTACGACAACAAGCGTGATCACAAAGGAAACAGATACCAAAAGACTAAGAATTATGCTGCCTCCAATTCGAACAACAATCAGTCTAATTCAGATTCTAAGTCTTATGATGGAAGCAAGCCTATGTGCAACAAGTGTAACTGGCATCGTGATGGTCAGTGTGAGAAGTGCTTCAAGTGGGACCACTGGGGTCATAATTTCAGAAAGTGTTCGTCCAACAATCCTCCTAAGAATCCTATCTGCTACGAGTGTGGTGATCCTAACCACTAACGTAATCGTTGCCCTAAACTTCAGAACAACAACAACAACAATCAGAATGGCAACAACAACAACAATGGCAACCGTAATAACAATCGCAACAACAATCGTAATGCCAACAACAACTATGATCGTCAGAATGGTCGTGGTCGTGCCTTTGTTATGAATGCTCAGGAAGCTCGTGAAAATCCTGATACCGTCACTGGTACGTTTATCGTCAACAATCATTTTGCCTCTATTTTATTTGATTCGGGAACCGACTTGAGTCTCGTATCGACCGACTTTAAAAGTTTCTTAAATTTGAATCCTGATCGTTTGAAAGTTAATTATGAAATCGAGTTAGCAAATGTCAAAGTTGTTAGGTCTAGTGAAGTTTTTAAAGGTTGTAAGCTTGACCTAGATGATCACATTTTCGATATAGACCTTGTTCCTGTAGAGCTAGGTAGTTTTGATATCGTCATAGGGATGGATTGGTTATCTAAAAACCGTGCTGAAATAATATGTTACACCAAACAAATCCGAATTCCCTTATCCAAAACAGAAACATTAATAATTCAAGGTGAACAAAGAAACAAAAACATAAAAATCATAAATTCTATGAAAGCTCAAAAATATCTTCGTAAAGGATGCCAAGCCTTTCTTGCTCATGTCGTTGACACAAAGTCCAAAGATCGTAAGATTGAGGACATTCCTATCGTTCGTGAATTTCCTGGTGTATTTCCTAGTGAATTGCCTGGACTGCCACCTTAGAGACAAGTCGAATTTCGTATTGATTTGATCCTAGGAGCCGCACCCATTGCGCGTTCTCCTTATCGTCTTGCACCATCTGAAATGCAAGAACTTTCATCGCAATTGCAAGAACTTCTTGATCTTGGTTTCATTCGACCGAGTTTGTCGCCCTGGGGAGCTCCGGTCCTCTTTGTTAAAAAGAAAGATGGTTCGATGAGAATGTGCATTGACTATCGTGAATTGAACAAAGTAACTTTAAAAATCGATATCCTCTTCCCCGTATTGATGATCTATTCGATCAACTCCAAGGATCGAGTTTTTATTCCAAAATTGATCTTCGTTCAGGCTACCATCAGTTAAAAGTTCGTGATGAAGATGTGCCCAAAACTACTTTTAGAACTCGCTATGGTCATTACGAATTTTTGGTAATGCCATTTGGTTTGACAAATGCACCTGTTGTGTTTATGGATCTCATGAACAGAGTGTGCAAGCAATATCTCGACAAATTCGTTATCGTCTTCATAGATGATATTCTTATCTATTCGCATTCAAGAGAAGAGCATGAAGAGCACTTAAGAACTATTCTTGAGTTGTTGGAGAAAGAGAAGTTGTACGCCAAGTTGTCCAAGTGTGAATTTTGGTTGCGTGAAGTCCAATTTCTGGGTCATATTATCAACGAAGAAGGTATTCACGTTGATCCTGCCAAGATAGAAGATATAAAGAATTGGGAAGCTCCAAAGACCCCAACTGAAGTAAGACAATTCCTTGGTCTTGCTGGTTACTATAGAAGATTCATCGAAAATTTCTCGAAGATTGCAAAGGATTTAACGGTGTTGACACATAAAGATGAGAAATTTGTCTGGGGCGAAAAGAAAGAATCAGCCTTCCAATCTCTTAAATCTAAATTATCTTCTGCTCCTATTCTATCTCTCCCGGAAGGAATCGATAATTTCGTGGTGTACTGTGATGCTTCGCACCAAGGGCTAGGTTGTGTATTGATGCAACATGACAAAGTGATCTTGAGTTGGGTGCCGTTATATTCGTATTGAAAATTTGGAGACATTACCTCTACGGTACCAAGTGCACAATATTTACCGATCACAAGAGCTTGAAACATATCTTCAATCAGAAAGAGCTCAATATGAGACAACTCAGATGGATAGAGTTGATGAATGACTATGAATGTGAGATTAAGTATCATCTTGGTAAGGCTAATGTTGTAGCTGATGCCTTAAGTCGAAAAGAGCAAACTAAACCTCGTCGTGTTCGAGCCCTTCCAATCTCTGTTCGTTCTAATGTTTCTTCCCAAGTTCATGAATTCCAAACTGAAGCCTTGAAGGTAGAGAACATCAAAGGTGAAGCTTTGCGTGGTATGGAAAAGCAGTTAGAAGCAAAGGAAGATGGAACCCTTTACTTCATGGATCGTTTATGGGTTCCTAGTCATGGAAGTGTTCGCGACGTCATCTTAAATGAAGCTCATCGATCCAAATATTCTATTCATCCTGGTGCTGACAAGATGTATAAAGATGTCAAAGAGTTGTATTGGTGGCCAAACTTGAAGAAAGAGATCGCGAGTTATGTCAGGAAATGTTTAACTTGTGCCAGAGTGAAAGCAGAGAATCAGAAGCCTTCCAGTCTTCTACAACAACCAGAGATCTCTGAATGGAAATGGGAAGAAATCTATATGGATTTCATAACCAAATTGCCTCGAACGTCTAATGGTCATGATACAATTTGGGTAATTGTGGATCGATTGACCAAATCAGCTCATTTCATTCCTATTAAAGAAACTGATCAAATGGAGAAGTTAACAAGAATTTATTTGAAGGAAGTTGTATCTCGGCATGGTGTGCCAGTCGCGATCATCTCTGATCGTGATAGTCGCTTCACATCTCGTTTTTGGCAATCATTGCAAAAATCTCTCGGTACTCGCCTCGATATGAGTACTGCCTATCATCCCCAAACCGATGGTCAGACTGAAAGAACAATTCAAACTTTGGAAGACATGCTGAGAGCATGTGTTATTGATTTTGGTGGAAGTTGGGATACTCATCTCCCTTTAGCTGAGTTCTCGTATAATAATAGTTATCATACAACTATTAAGGCCGCACCGTTCGAAGCCCTCTATGGAAGAAAGTGTCGTTCACCACTTTGTTGGATTGAAATTGGTGATCGTCAAATTACTGGTCCTGAGATTCTACAAGAAACGACTGACAAGATTTTCAATATCAAAGATCGTATCAAGGCTGCAAGAGATCGACAAAAGAGTTATGTTGATAATCGTCGAAATCCTTTAGAGTTCGCTGGTGGCGACCATGTTTTGCTAAGAGTAGCACCTTGGAAAGGTGTTGTACGTTTTGGTAAGAAAGGAAAGCTCAGTCCTCGTTATGTTGGACCATTTGAGATTCTTGAAAGAATCGGTGCTGTTGCATATCGCCTTCATCTTCCTAAAGAGCTCAGCAATGTTCACAACACTTTTCATGTGTCTAACTTGAAGAAGTTTATTCATGATCCTTCGCTTATCATTCCTGCTGAGGAAATTATCATCGACGACAAACTCCATTTCACTGAGTTACTTGTACTTGGAGGAAATTGCCTTATATTATTTTTAAAAAAATTTAAATTTCCCCTGATTTTTGGGATGTTACAAGTTGGTATCAGATCTCTGGCTTGAGAGAATTGGGTTCACAAGGGGTGGAATCCAAACTCAAGTCGAAGCACGAGTTTTCAATATGAGTTTTCAAAAGTGTTTTTAAAATGAGTCCTAATCTAAATCGAGAAGCAGCGCATCACGACAACCTTATGCCTCTAGTACTTATTTATGAGTTACTTAGTTTATTAAAAACGTCGCTAGTGACATTGATTATCAAAAGAATAAAAGAGAATTAACTCGATATGAGCGTGAATCGTACGACTATATATGTATATATACTATATGTACTGTTATAAACTACTTGTTATGGGGATGGTATGAGGATGGGAGATCGTGGAATTATTGAAACTGGCTCTAAACTGTGACAACTCGATATTTCTGGTATGTAACTTCATTTCAATTCTAGAACTCTCCTTATTTAGAAAGTTTCTATTTTTAGACATTTCTATTTTTGGCATTCCTAACACACAACAAACATACATATTTTAACACCATACATTAGTGTTTGATTATTTTAGTCAACACAACATTTTATTTATTTATTGTGACACACTTTGAGCTAAAACATTTCTAAAACAAGAACTTTCTCGGTTAAACAATAAACGTAACGATTTAACTTAAACGTGACTCGAAATTGAACAAACCATCTAAAACCGACTCGAACCTAGACCGACCACCAATGTGGCCGGCCTCCCTCTTTGCTCGTGACTTCCTTTTGACCGAGAAACCCTTGTGGTGTTGGCCATGTGCCTAAATTCGTTGTGCTTATCCAAGGATTTAAACTCTTATCCATCCATACTTGATAGAATCCTTCTTGTACTCAAACTCTCCTAACTTAAACCCTAACACTACCCTATATAAACCCCCTTGAACCCTCTGTTCTCCTTTTTGTTGATTTTCGGCCGACCCAAACCCTCAAAACAGTCCCGAGTTCGAAGTGAAGCAATCCCCATTCGATCCTTGCCTTTTTGTTCGTTTCTTGCTCGTTCGATCGTCCGCAAGGTATGAAACCCGAACCCTCTCGATTGTTTTCTTTTGTTTCGGTATTAACACAAACCCGAGACCATGGCCAATGGCCATATGGTCTCGGTTAGCTCATCAAATCCGTAGCCTACATGCATGCTCGTGTATGTGTGTTGCTCGGTTAAATCGTTAGAACTCGCTAGAATTGTTGTTGAATTGTTGTTAAATCCGTTACCTAGAACCCTAGATCTCGACATGTACATGCTAAAACCCTAGATCTAGAACCCTAGATTCGAACTATGCCTAATATAGACACAAAACTCGACCTATGACTCGATCTAGATCGATATAGAACCAAACCCTTAGGGTTTCGGCCTAGCCAGCCAACCCTAACCGGATTACCATCAAACCGAGCCTAGTTGACTTAGATTGACCGTAGTTGACCTTGGTTGACCGAATTGTATCATACCCTAAACCCTAGCCGAAATCTAGAGCCTTTAGTTTGACTTTTGTTGACTTTCATTGACCAATTTTGACCCAAAAGCTAAACTGGGTCAAGACCGGATCTTGACCCAAACCGTGGACCCAAACCCGAATACCCAATCGGGCCAAGGCCCGTACTTGGCCCATATCGATCTACTTTAGTCCATCGGGCCCAAACTTTAGTTGGCCCATTAGTATCCAAGCCCATTTGGACCAAAGCCCAATAAGAGGCCCAATCTATGGCCCAATCTAATTGGACCTAAGCCCAATAAGAGGCCCAAGTGGCCCAAGCTAGTGGCCCATTAGGCCCAATCTAGGCCTATTAAGCCTAACCCAAGCCCATTTCATTTCATTTCGAAGCCCATTTCATTTCATTTCATTTCATTTCATTTTGGCCCATTAAGGCTTAATGATCCAAGTTCATTCGATGTCACAAAACATAAAACATAACATGAAATGCATATCATTTAACTTATATCATATATAGAATCGCCTGTGTTAGCTTAGTCTAATCATTAGTTAAATCATTTAGGAAGCTAGTAGTCTCCAAAGGATTCCTCTGTCCTAAATACTGTGTCGCTAAACTTTGCCAGGTGAGTCCACAGACCCCTTTTACTCTTTTACTATTTTATAAACTTTGGGGTGGAAAACATAAACAACTGCTACTATTTTACTATGACTGTGCAACATTTACATTTTCATTATCACGTTGGCATGACAAACAATTATTATACCGGACTAAGGTTTGCCAGCAATCATTAACTAGTGGATCTAGACCATGGATATACAGATAGTACTATTGGCTGACACTCATCCTCCCATCGAACGTTAGATCATTACTTGGTTTATCCAAGACATCTCCGGGAGTGTATATCCATAAAGGAACGATAACATAATGGAGTTGAAGTGTTGATTGTGGACTTAGGGGTTGGTGTATTAACTAAATAGACTAACTACCTGTTGGGGATAACAGTTCATGCGATGTCAAACATAACAATTTGTTCAACATTTTTCTCATAAACGTAACTAGTAGTTGTAGATACTACAACTACACTGAACATTTCATACTTACTACTCCTATCATATAGGTGTTGAACTTTATACTTCTCAGTCATAAACCATTTTCATAACAAACATTTTGAGTAGCAAAACACATTACTATACTTTACTTTACTTTTTTACGTTAACCCTGTGGATTCACTCAACATTTATGTTTTTCCAGGTAATTAGGTGCAGTGGAGTTTGGAGGATATGAGCATTGGAATTGTCGTGAGCCATGATTAAAACATTAAGTTTACGAACAATCATTTCATTTCAAAACAATTTCTATTTTAGGAAACTTACTATTTTTGGAAACTTTCTACTTTTGGAAAGTGAAACAATCTTTTATTTTTCGTTATTGCGTGGTTGTTTGTTTACTAAATTTTTGCTATGTTTTCATGAACGTTACACCTTCGTTCCTCCGCAAAACATTTTAAATGAAGTAAAACTCATTTTTGGCGGGGTGTGACAGAAACCATGACAGGGGTAGGCGCGGATAATAATAGAGGACGCCTATTATTGTACGCACAGGACTCATGCCTATGTTTCGAAAAGGATTCAAGGAGACCATTCGTCGAGCATCTAAGTATCATAACCCTCAATTATTATATATAATTGATAATAAAATCAATAAAAGAGTTTTATGAGAAAACAGTGCAATCACTTAATTAAGAGAATCATCAAACACGAACTTATCAAAAGTTATCAAAACATGTCAAGAGAGAGACTAATAAATCAAATTGGGTTGAGTTCGTTAAATGATTTAATTGAGTTATTAATACATCGAGAATGATTGAACAATCGTTAAAGCAAAATAAATGAGAAAATAAGAAAAATGTTAACTGATGAGGAGTATGTAAAAACATCACTAAATCGATGTTTATGAGAAAATAATAAACAATAACTAAGAGATCATTAATTTAAGTGATAATGAGTTATCCAAACAAATCAAGTGAAAGTTATTAAACAAATTGATTAATATTAATTGGTCAAAAACCTAAGATAATAATTAAGTAATAATGATTAAGAATAATTTAATTCGTATAATTGAGAAATCATCAAAATTACGAGAAAATTTATAAAGAAAGAATTATTGGAAAATTATCTAAAACAAATCAAATAGACAGATTTTAACTATGCATAATCATTAAATTGAGTAGAGGAGAAACTACGAGTAAACAAATTATTGAAGTCATGAGGGGTAATGCAAAATGATTAAAAGATTTGTGAATTGAGAAATTTTATGCGGAGATTTATGGAGTTAATTTACGTTTATGTAACTAATGGGAAAAACATCGAAATATGAAATAAATGAGGACCACTAATTGAGCAAGAGATGAAAATTTATAAAGTTAATGAAAGTTATAAATATTAAGACATCACTAATTGGATGAGATGACAACCCAAGACGAGTTAATTAATAAGTTAATTGACAAAAGAAAATTTATGAGGTTTATTGCTACGTATTTAATGAGAATTTCATTTAACAATAAAACTATTATATGGTAAGCATAATACCAAATATGCTATAGGTAACCAAAATGAGGATTAATACTCAGATTTGATCGAGAGATAATCGTGAATGTGTAACGTGAATAACAAATGGTGGTGCTAATATGTGTAATAAGTTTGATTTATGAGGAGTCATAAAATGAATAATTATTTATTAGAAATAATTATGAAATTATTAAAGAATAACGAGTTATGATTGAGGAAATCTAATAAGAATATGAGAATACTAATGAGAAAGCTAACACCTAATATGAGAAATGAATTTTTAAAAAGTGATTAAAATGTAATTAGTAGGGGTATGAGAGGGACCGACTCATACCTGTGCATGAGAGTTTGATTATCGAGTAATTTAATGAAACCTTAAAATATATAATTAAAAATGAGAATCAACAAACCGAACTATCGAGTGTTCGTAACGAGTTCTATGAGATTTTGAGTGCCACTTCCAAACTCGGGGACGAGTTTTCTCCAAGTGGAGTTGAGTGGTGGTAAGAGGGAAAACTATCAATATTAAGAGTGTGAATAGAGAATAATTATAAAGTTGAGAATTATTAAATCCGTCTTATTGAGCTAATGGGGATTACTAAATTAAGCTAAATGTGAAAGATAAGGTATGTAAAGTGTAAATTAAGAGAATTACCAAGAGAAAATTTTGTTATGTGTTATTTATAATTGTTATTGTTATGAACATATATGTGCGTATAATTGGCTAGAGAGTTTATAAGAGTAACTTTTAAATCGAGAAAGTATGAGAATATAATGAGATAATAAGGGATTATTAAAATATGAGAATGATATCAATGAGTCGGTCATGAGAAGATTGCCATAATAAATTATGAGGAAAATTTTATTATCTCTGAGAAATTTCCTAACTATTAGAAACTAATAAATCGAGTTAAACGAATAATTTATTAAAATGAACCTAACGAAAAAGCTTTATTTACGATCAAATATTAAATTAAACCTAAGGGTAATATCGAATTAAATTATTAAATTAAATGTCATCAAACATGATACTTTATTGAGTAATTATTATATCGAGAATAACTATTGAAATGAGTAACTGATAAAAAAAATGTATTAGACAATAAAGTCTTACGAATTTCTAAAGCGAGAAGGAGCTAAAAATACAGAGTAATGAGGAAAACTTTTTTTATGTGAAAACGAGAAAATAATTGAGTAATCAAGTACATGATACATGACGAACGAGTTAAGTAATTGAGTAAAGAGAAATCATTTAATTGAGGTGTTTAAAACTTAAGATATAATGAGATTTACGAGTGGGCATATAGCCAAACTAATCGAGAGGCAAGTTAAAGGAGAACAAAGCGAGAAAGTAATTAACAAGCAAAATGATAAAACCATTAAAATGAGTTGAGCGAGTAATTTTAAAAAGAGCTATCGGGAAATTGTTAAATATGAGTTAACAAGAGAACTAATAATGCGGCCAAAAAGAGAAATTACATATTCTTGTAGCCAAATAATTAAATTTTATCACGCGAGGGATCGTAAAGAGTGAGAAAATGGGCATCTTGTGCGACTTGTGATAAGTTGTTAAGCGAAATTTGAGTTAAATTATTAATATAGCTTGCGTTGAGTTAAAAGCACATTGTAGAAATTTGAGATGAATGCATTCTGAGTATATGCAAATTGAGAAAAAGGCGTGAGTTGCCTACTAGACGAGACTTATGTGATAAAAACATTTCTTAAGAATATTGTGCTTGTTTGTGTATTATTCGTTAGTGGTGTGAACCCCTAAATTGGTGCTTATGTCTTAAACCAACTGATGTCCTATCGAGTAAAGGACCTTGAAATGCCATTTATTAGTAGAGATTGCAAATAATAAGATTTTATTGGTTGATAAAATGTAAAATTTATAATTTGTTGGAACTGTGTTGGAAAGTTTTTCTCATAAAAATTATTCTTATCGCAGTGAGATGGCTGTGTATGATAGCAAGCATGAGTTGGATGACCGAGTACCATGCCGAGATCATCTGTCGCCACAAACCAAACCGTAACAAATATCCAAGTGGAGTTGAATCGGAAATTCAACGCAACGATTAATGACTGTGTTCGACTACGAGAGCAAGAAGACGCATTCAACAGAGTATCGTGAATTATTTTGTACTTATCATCGACATCCTTTTCTTTTAGAGATAAACTGAGATCCTTGGAGAGCATTCATTTTTTATTTTTTTTGTGATATATTCTTTCTAGGCCTAATCATTTTACGGCGCTAGAGACAAAAGATTTATATGATCAACTGCGAGAGCCGGAGTTCGTTTTGATCAAGTAGGTCACCCCTGATGAATTTCTTTAATTCATAACCTTATCGTTTTTCTTTTATTGCGAACGTGTGTCATTGACGAGCCTGAGTCTGAGATGCGAGATCGCTACCCTGCGCTTCCTTTGAGCGATGACTTCGGGGACGAAGTCTATTTCAAGTGGAGTTGAGTTGTAACGCCCTGAAATTTTTAAATGATTAAATAATAATTTAAATTACGTTTTAATGGTATGTGAGTTGACTGTATAATTATGTGTGATGTTGGTGATTAAACGTATTAAATGTGTGGCGAGATTTATTTACGTGTTATTGTTATTGGAGATTATGTGATTTAATGTGTACTTAATTGAGATAAGTATATCTGTGACGCTTCATTTAAATAACTAGGCTATTATTTAACGTGTGTCGTCTCATGTTTAATTAATTGTGAGGATTAATTAAATGTCTAGACGTTAAATCCCGAGCCTTTGTAATTGGCGAGAAAACCATGTTGAGGGTGAGGGCCGGCCTATGGCCAAGACCCGAAACCTCACTTCTTTTCCTTTCCGTCGTAAACGAGCCAGGGGAGGCCCGGATATACTTTTCTCTTCATTTGAGTTGTGACAAGATGAAGCCCGGTCCAAGAAAAACGTGACCCTTGCGGGTTTTGGCAAGGAGAAAACCAAGCCCGATCTAGTGTTGGTGGTCCGATCCATATTTAAGTCTAAGGACTAGTTATATTTTGATGTTGTGGCCCGGCCAATTAATTCATTAAGGCCTTAAACAGTTATAACGACACTTGCTACCTTCCTCAAAACTTCAGGCAACCCTAATTCAATCGACACTTCCCCTAGAGCATCCCCTTTGTTTTTTTCGAGCAAGCAGGAGAGAATCGAGAGGCAGAGATCGAGTAGTGCTCAAGCGAATGGATTAAACAAATCAAAAGAAAAAGGAAGTCTTGGAGGTATTTAGTTTGTAGATGACGATGAGATTAAATTCTATCTTGGCGGTGGAGGAGTTATCTATCCGGTCAAGACAAATCATGATGTGTGAGTTATCATCTTTTATAATCATCCACAACAATGGCAGCAATCACACGGGAATTAATTACTTTTTGGTCTCATAGCGTGGGCCAAGTCTTTTGCCATCTACCGACAAAACAAAGATCAAATCAAGCAAGGTGTGTGCTTGCTTGATTGGATGATCGAATAGAAGGAGAAGCAACATCTTTCGTGTGGGCTGTGATCGAGCTGTGCGTACGGATTTGGGTGTGTTGATCACCGGTAATTCTTCCCCAAATTTTTATTTCCTTTCGATTAGATCGAGTCCTAAATCTTATTATGTTTCCTATTCGTTGTTTACTTTGGTGGATTTGATCTAGCAGAATCAACAAGATTCCTTGAATCGGTTTGTTTAGACACCGATGAGTGTTCAAGCAAAGGTCACGGAGTTGGGAATTCGTTGCCATATTCGTCGGTAGTACTCCCAACTGTTTCACTCATGTTATATTCATTATTGCCTTTGGAGATAATCATGCTGACTTCCGATTTTGAGCAGGGCCATGAGGTTCGGGACCGTTCCCGACCAATAATTATGTATTAGTTCGAGATGGGTTGTTATTGTTGTTATATTCGTTCGATGTTTTGTTGGTCTAGCCGTTTTAATCATCTCCTTGATTCGTGAGGTTGAGACGTCAGATTGTTGGTCACTGAATTCAAGAGTTCTCGGGTTAATCACTGATTTTGTTAGTGTCCGATTGGGTAAAAACCGTGGTTGATTGGCTACACGTTTTATTGATCTAAAAACCCGGAAACCGAACCTTAGGGTTCTTGGTTTCCTAAATCGAAAGATATTTTCAAAGAAGTTAAATTATTCTTAAATTATTCTTGGTTTCCTAAACCGAACCATGCTGAGTTTTTGACAGATTCTGTCCTCTGAGTTCGGAGCTGTTTTTAACACACATAAAATAAGTTTTTAGATTCTTGGCCCGTGTTGGTCTCTAGTTTTCTGAGTCTTCTTTCCATTACCACTGACGGCTCGTTAATCTGAGTTGTCGTTTTAAAGTTATTGCCATTTTTGTAAACCATCGCAGATTAATGTTCGGTTCAACTATTATGTCATGTGGGTCTGTTTTGAGCCCCTTCTGTTCGGATTCAAGTTCCGATGTCTTCTGACAAATTGTAGTCCCCTGAGTTTTAGCTACTATAAAAATTAAAAATAAAATATAGTGAACCGTTTGAGAGTTATGAACGTTTCCGTAAGAGTGTTGCGTGCTGTTAAATTCTGTTGGAAATAATTTTGAGCCGAGTTTTAATCTGAGTCTTGTGACGCTTTGTAGGACCTTCTAGGACCTGTTAGAGACACTCTACTTTACTGAGGACATTTAGGAGCTTACGGTTATTCGCGGTGAGTATTCTCACCATGTATTCAGTTTTGACGTTGTACACGCATGACTTACGTGTTAAATTACTTGCACCATATTTGCTATCTAAGTTTGATCTGCTACTTGAGTATCTGGGCATCTGTTTTATTATTCATGATATGATATATTAATGTCTGGGTATCTGAGCTCAACATAAGGTTGTACTGTGTTGCTGTAAACTTATCTGAGCTATCTGGGTTATCTGAGTTAATTATGTTAATTGTGCATTTGAGTAATTGAGTTTACTAGCATCTTGTGTTCCGAGTTTCTGAGTTTCGAGTAATAAAATATGAGAAATAAATCCGAGTAATTAATCGAGTAGATTTTGAGTAGGAGTACACCGATGGTCCCGCATGTGTTATATGTTATGATTGTTTACATGTTGAGATTATTCACTCAGCGGTGGTTGACCCCAAACACACCTCCCAATTTTGCAGGTACTAGCAAGGGCAAAGAGAAGGTTAACAATTGATGAGTTCGCTTCGATTTATTTTGGATTTTGATATAATGTTTGAGTCAAACAAATTTTTAAAAACATATTTGTTATTCCGCATTTAAAACCATGAGACGGTTTAATTTATTTTTAATGAGATGGACCTTTGAGTTACTTGTACTTGGAGGTAATTGTCTTATATTATTATTTAAATTTTTTTAAATTTCCCCTAATTTTTTGGATGTTACATGATCGTTGTTTCAGATAGAGATTACATAGTGTAGCTTTGAGTTACTTGTACTTGGAGGTAACTGAAATCCGAACTGATCATATTCAGTTACCCACAATCTGAGGAACTGATTCTCAGATTGTCTTCTAACTATTTGACTTTTTGTCTTCATTAAATTTCTTTAGTGGGGTATGATTTTCAGCGACCCAATAGAATTGTAATAAAAACCTCTAATTTTTTTAGATTAGGAAAGAGCATGAGTTGGCTTGGGTATATTTTAAAGTAATACTTCACTTTTAACTGAAATTTTGATTAACTAAAAATCATACCTGTTCAAGTATTCAACTTATGTTAATTCACAAATCTGTTATCAGTTAATCTTAGTTGATCAATTATGGTTTTGGATAATTTAGTTAACATTCTTTATTTTGGCCTATTTATTTTGTAACAATTTTTTTAGTCAATTTATAAATTTTCAACTCAAGTTCTATCTTTGAAACATTTATTTGCTCTGATTTGTTGATTTAATAATTAAAAAACACCATAATTTAACATAAAATAAAATTGAAAGAATTTTGAAACGGAAAATTTCAAAATTAAATAAGCAAGAGTGAGTCAAATTCCGAATATAAACTTTTTAATAATCCACAAATTACAAATAATAAAATTTATAGTATAATGTAGTATAAAAATGAAATTAAACTAAAATTACGAGATAGTTATGTTATAACGTATCGACTATTTCATTAAAGGTATAATGTAACTGAATTATTTGGCTAATCAAAATTCAAAAATTTAACCTTTGTTTATCAAAATAGTTTAATTAATTTGAGGCAATTAATTTGGTTATGGGTCGCTTAATCATATATTATACTTACCTATAGTTTAAGATGGACTCAATCGTCAAACTGAAATATAATCAAAATCTGAGACAAATTCATTTATAATATTGAAATTGGATCCATAGTATTATCACAATTCTTTTAAAATAAAGCCAGAAACTCTTGTTTTCAAAATAATTGGATCCCTTAGAAATTCATCAACATTTGTAAATGCAAACACAAGCATAATGGCCAGGATTAGTAGAAGACTCCACACATTGTCCATGCCCACTGTATTGGTCAAAACACTGTTTAAGACAAGCTGAGAGATCACAGCCATCACGGGACAAAATTGTGTTACATAATTTTTGGCCATCCACCATCAAAACTCCAACTGCAAAATGAAGAATATATTAAAATAGTATACAAATTAAATAATAATATAAAGCAAATTGATAGACAAACAAATAAATGTTATGTAAACAAACATAAAAGTTAAACACTATGTCTATAGGTATGTTCAAAAGAAGACATTAAGAGAATATCCCGTGTCCCAATGAAAATTTTACGCTATAGCGATGAGTTTGTGGCGACAACTTGTCATCAAGATAGGCTATACCTATGCCTTGTAGTCGTCGTACGACAAAATATGTCGTTGCTACATAGGTAATTCCTTGTAGCGAGATTAAAATTCACAATAAAGTTAACGAACATGTAATAACAATAGTGAGTAGCAACAAACAAGCGTATGTGGACCTAGCCATGTTATGTATGTTCACTCACAAATAATCACGTCAATGTGAAGTTTGAAATGTATTTAATTTGTGGGAGGGTTATGTTTGTTTAAATAGACTATTAATGTATCTACTTTTTTATTCCTAGACAAGAATTAATCACCCCATTAATTATAAATGTGGCCTCTTTCCGTACCTATATATATATATATATATATATATATATATATATAGGTGAGCGTTCATGCGAGAACCTTAATAATTGTGAGAACTGCGAGAACCGTTTATGATCATTGGTTTTTAAGATTAGTGGACGAGATTAGGTGTGCCAAAATGTAAATAAAAGATGCTAAATTTCAAAAGAAATGTGGACGCAGGGGTATTTAGGTAAAAGATGTTCACCTTAAATTAGGGAACTAATTATTAGGAAAATATCTTTCCCAAAAACAATTAATTTTATTCAACCCTTCAATATTAACAAACCCAAGACACAGTATATCCAGTCTCTCTCTCTCTCTCGCGTTTCAACCGGCGGAAATATTGTGAAGATTCCGTCCAAGTTTTTAACAAATCGACATAAAAGATACTTCAAATGACTAATACACGTTATAACATGGGTAGAAAAAAGAGTATAGGTACGTTTATTTTTCCTGATTTGTTCGACTTCATAGGTTAGGGTTTTGATGTGTTCGATTTCTTCTTTTATTTCATGATATGATCGATTTCAAAGGTTAGGGTTTCAAAAATTTTCGATTATTTCATGATTTGTTAGATTTCAAAGGTTATGGTTTCGATTTGTTCGATTATTTCATGATTTTGTTCGATTTCAAAGGTTAGTGTTTCGAGTTGTTCCTCTTTTGTACGAAGTAAAGGGGTTTTTTTTTTCTTTAAATTTCAGACTTTTAGGATTGGATTTGTTTGATTTGTTCATGAATTGTTCGATTTCAAAGGTTAGGGTTAGATTTTGTTCCTGGTTCATACGACCTAAATGTGTTTTTTTTCTTCTTTTCTTTCAGGACTGTTAGGGTTCGTATTGTTAATCAACTAGGATTCTTGAGTTTACATATTTTGATGTTTCATAATCAAAAGGTTAGGGTTTTATGATATGGTTCTTATTAGTTATTGTTCTTCTATTTTCCGTGTATTAAAGTGTTTGTACATAAATTGATTTTTTGGTGTATACATTGATTTTAATTAAAAAGTGAACATTTTTTTACTTGATTGAATATAAACATCAATGAAAAAGGAAGTCCGTCGAATAAGGTTAAAGCAAAGGAGCTTAAAGGTGAACAATCAGGTATTTTATTAGCACTTTCGGTATGAAATAGGATGTGTTGACAATCGTTCTTATTATTGAAAACTGTTCAATAGAGAATAACTTAGATTCTAGTCACGTTTAAGTTTTTTAAATAATGATTGTAGCCTTTGTGTATGTAATTTGTGTATCAGGTGGTGCTAGTACCGGAGTCAAAGAACGTGTTCATGGGCTGCTGAAATATGTAAACAGTGAACAAAATGTTAAAAGAAAAATAAAGATGGTCATTTGTGAACACCCATGTATATAATAGGTTTTAGGTTATGTAAGAGCTTTATTTTACAATTCATATAATGAATAAAAAGTTTTCATTATCGAATATATTCATGTTATAGGAAAATGAATTATTATATGGTACGTTTTTTATACAAATTTGTGCAGTGTGCACTAATGAACATAATATAAATTTGTTCATAAATTTGTTTTTTAATATATATTTAACGCTTTTTATACAAAATTATACAGTGTGCACTAGTGAACACAATAGATGAATAGAGAATGGTGATAACATGGCGATGAAGGAAGCTGAAGATACAATAATAAGAGCTACATGATGAATATTTCAATTGTTTTCTTGTTTTAAACCTAATTTTATATGGAACTTGTCAAGACACTACATTGGTACAGGTTTTTTTTACATGTTTTAGGTTTGTTTATAGGTTATTTACATTGGATTCAAATGTTATCAAATTTATTTTGTATTTGGGATAACTGTTATATTTATGTAGTCACAATATATGATCAATAGTCAATATGTTATTATGGTGAACACATTATTGTTGCATGTAAACTCAAATACTAAAAAAAAAACTTAAAGCACTTAACAAAAAACGAGTTTGAACATTAACTGTTCATCACAGAACAAAAACTCAAATACTAAAATAACTTATTGATAATGTATATATCACCGTCCAAAATAATAGGATAGTTAGTTTAGGATATTAATTGTAAAAACTGAAAATATTTAGTTACCAAAATTAAAAAAAATAAATAATTAATATTATAAGGCAAAGACGAAATTACCCCTATCTATATTATTTTGAATCAATTTAATCCTATGGCTATAAATGGTTCTCGAAGTTCTCGCAATTTTATAGGTTCTCACATGAACGCTCCCCTATATATATATATATATATATATATATATATATATATATATATATATATATATATATATATATATAGAAATGAGTTCCTCTTAGAATTAATATATTGAGCGAGTGTAACAACCCAAAATTCAGGGGAAATTTAAAAATAAATTAAAGCATTTAAATAATAAAATTTCCTCAAGTACAAGTAATTAAAAAGGTCCCCATCTCATTAATCAATAAAGTAAACCGTCTCATGGTCTTTAATGCGTAAATAAATAAAAAGGGTTTTAAAAAAAATATGTTTGACTCAAAACAAACATTTAAAATCCAAAATCCAAAATCCAAAATATTAAATCGAAATGCAGCTCATCAACTGTTGACCTTCTCCTTGCCCTTGTTAGTACCTGCAAAAATTGGGGGGGGGGGATGTTTGGGGTCAGCTACCGCTGAGTGAATATTAACACAGTAAATATACACATACAAAACAATTAATGCCACATACATGATCCCTAAAGACTCTACTCAATTCTCGTTTATAATGCCTTTATTAAATCTCTTTAGGTTAGCCAGTGCTGTGACGAATCCACAACGCGTGCCGCTGCTCTCGCGCTCTTCACAACACCCCCTTCCAACACCCACTTGGTGCCTCGTAGTACCACACTGACAGTGGTGAATTGTACTTGGCTTACCCTGGGAATAGTTGGCTATTTATTAATCTCAAATATAGTTAGTTCGTTTTATTAGCGTGTTGACTCGTTATAACATTACTGTTATAAAACTCACAGCTCAAGTATATCATCTCATAGATATATAACCATATAGCACATCACAAATGCAATACAACTCATAAAAAAATCTCAAGTACACACATCATTCACATAATGATATGGTACTCAGCTCGGTTACTCAGTATCTATATCTCAGTTTAGAATACGAGTATAATAAACAACACATAGCAATTATCACACAATCAACTCAACTCAATCAATCAACAGTTCATGACATATAGCACATAATCATGAATCAAATGTAGGTGCAAGTTTAGAGTGAGATTACTCACCTCGACTAAACGTAAGCTCCTGAATATCCTTAGCACGGAAGAGCGTCTCTAATTAGATTTTGACTCGAAACTCTATTCAGTAGATTTTGACAGCACTCAACACTCTCACAGAAACGGCCATAACTCTCTAACCGCACACTAGATTTGGCTCAAAACAGACCAACAAGACATAATAGCTCGACCGAAAACTATTCTGCGATGGTTTACAAAAACAACGATTTCTTTCAAATGACAACTTAGATTAACGAGCTGTAAGCGACAACGGAAAGAGGATTCAGAAAACTAGTGACCACCGAGGGCTGAAAATCTAAAAACGTATTTTAAGTATGTTAAAAACGGACTCAAGCATAGCGAACAAATTCTGCCAAAAATTCAGTTTGATATTTTAAAACCCGTTTTAAATCCCGACATCAACCCCTATATTCCCGTGACACCCAACAGCCCCCGGAACCCATTTTATCAAATACACTATATCTAAACCATACTAGCACGGTTATTATGAAATTTTTTCATTTTGCGCCGCTAGAGATGCAAGATTCGTATGTACAGCTGCGAGACTGGAGTTCATTTTGATCGGGTAGGTCACCCCTGACGAGTTCCTTTTATTCATAACCTTATTTTTCTTGTATTTCGGATATGTTTCGTTGGCAAGCCTGAGTCTGCAAGGCGAAACCGCCATCCTTAGCTTCTTCCGAGCCATGACTTCGGGGACGACGTCTATTTCAAGTGGAGTTGGGTTGTAACGCCTTGAATTTTCTTGTAATAAAGAAATTACCTTTTTAATTAAATATGTTATATGATATTTATTTAATTGAGAATTATATGTGTTATGTGCTTTTATGAGTATTTAACTTGAGTAATTTAAATACGTGGTGTTTATTTAATGACAAGAGTGTCATTTAATTCGTGTTTAATTAATCATGAAAACTAATTAATAATAACCAGAGGCTTATTAAATTATTGTGTTATCTGATTATGAGATTAGTTAACTAATTCTCTTAGACATTATTAATTTCCGAGGCCGGCCGACAGGCCAAGGCCTTGAGTCATTTTCTCTTGATCCCGCGTCCTTTTCCTTGTGCGTTTTCGTTCCTATCCGAGCCTCCTCAGTTCCGAGTTCAGCCAGGCCGGCTTTTGTTGATGTTATGAGGCCCGAGTTCAAGTCCTTGTCTATTCCCTTGGAGCCGAGATTGATTTTAAGTTAGGCCCGAGCCCTGTTCGTTTTTATGAGCCCGAGCTAGAGTGAAGCTTGGCCCGATTTTTTTATAAGAGGCTTGAGGCCTTAGTGACTTGATAGTTAAACTATATGCAACTCTAAAACCCTTATCTTCTTTCTTTTCCATTCGTTGAAACCAAATGCCCCTAGCCGCCTTCAACATATTTCCTAGTCGACGTCAGTAGAGGAGAGGAAGATCTGCCATGATTACTATTGGCTGGAGAGGCCACGCGAAGATTTGCGGTTGGTGAAATTGTTTTCGTGGACAAAGAAAAGAGAAGACGCAACAGGTGTCGATGACGTTTATATTTGGTGACGGTGGTGTTTATTTTAGTTTTGATGTAAGTTGGTGGAGAGCAGAAGTTGAATTAATAGAAGCAAAGTCAGGTTTTTATTATTATCTTTGTTTGTAGATCTCGGAAAGTGAAAGACATATGGCCAAGCAGGCAAACAGGTCATTATATTCTTTTTTTACATCTTGTTAATTGCTGGCACATCATCATCGCTCGTCATTTATTTCAGCCAAGAATGGATTGTGTAATTCGGTATAGCCCTCTTTCGATTCCTTGTTTTCTTTTATCTTTTTTATTTGTTTTGTTTCTAATCAAGTATGGTATTGGGCTGTGGAAGACTTGAACAGAAGAGCCGGCGATGCAATTGGGCTTCGGGTATTCCCGAGCAAAGTCGCATAAGGATCGAGCTAAAGGATAGAGCCAGCAGGTGGAATTTTGTTCGGTAGTTCTCAAACCTTTAACCCGTTGGTTTTGAGTTTTCTCGTTGATCATTTTGCTAATCTGTTTTATTTAATACGGTTTACGGGTTGCGGTTTTAGACAGGTGGAGACCAAACCCATGTAGGGTTCGGGTTTTGGTTTCGAGATTCATGGGTCTGATTATCGTTGAGAATTTATGTCCGTTATCTAGTTGTTTACTCGTCCTTCCCTTTTATTGATCATCAGTTTAATCTGTGCTTCCAATATTTTAATTCCTTTGTTGCAGGTTTCGTAGTGTAGTTGTTGTTGTCCCGAGTTGTGGCGGGTTTTTGTGAATGCAGTTTTTATAAGTGTCGGGTTGGGTAAAACCTTCTGTTGATACTTGATCGTTTTATTAATCGAGAGAAAACCGGAAACCGAACCTTAACGTTCTTGGTTTCCTAAACCGGGAAGTTTTGATAAGAGAATTATTTAAACTATTTGAAAACGATATTCTGAGATAAAAGTGAGTTTCGGGGTTGTCGGGTGCCTCGGTACTTAACGGGTTGATGTCGGGATTCAAAACGGGTTTTTATTCGCTATGCTGAATTTTGGCAGAATCTGTTATCTGAGTTGGAGTCTATTTTTACCACACTTAAAATATGTTTCAGGATTTTTGGCCCGTTAAGGTCTCTAGTTTTCCGAGTCCTCTTTCCGTTTCCGCTGACGGCTCGTCGATCTGATTTGTCATTTAAAAGTTATTGCTGTTTTTGTAAACCATCGCAGAATAGTTTTCGGTTCAGCTATTCTGTCTTGTGGGTCTGTTTCGAGCCCCTTCTGTTTGGATTCAAGTCCCGACGTCTTCAGACAAATTGTATTCCTCTGAATTATTTAGCTACTGTAAAAATTGGAATAAAATATAGTGAACAGTTTGAGAGTTATGACCGTTTCCGTAAGAGTGCTGCGTGCTGTCAAATTCTGTTGGAAATAATTTTGAGCCGAGTTTTAATCCTAGCCGTGTGATGCATCGTAGGATCCTTTAGGAGCTGAGTTGTGACTCTTATGCGTGCCGAGGATTCCTTAGGAGCTTACGTAAATCGAGGTGGGTGATCTCACTATAAACTTGCATTTACATTCACTTCATGATTATGTGCTATATGTCATGAATTGATATTGCTTTAAGATGAGCTTCTTATTTGTTGATGTGCTATGTGTTATTTATTTTACTCGTATTCTGAATTGAGATATGGGTACTGAGTAACCGAGCTACATATCATATCATTATGTGAATGATCTATGTACTTGAGTTTTAATTATCAGTTGTTATACACTTGGGTTGTGCTATGTGGTTATATATCTATGAGATGAAATACTTGAGCTTAAGCTATTAGTTTTATAAGAGTACATGTTATAATGGGTAAACACGTTAATAAACTAACTAACTATATTTGAGATTCATGAGGTAGCCAACTCTTCCCGGGGGCCAAGTACAATTCACGACCTTATGCCTCTAGTACCTATTTATGAGATTACTTAGTTTATTAAAAACGTCGAGAGTGACATTGATTACTAAGAGAATAAAAGAGCATTCACTCGAGATGAGTGTGAATTGTGCGACTATATATATATATATATATGTACGATACATATTTATGTGGATTACCTGATGTGGATGGTATGAGGATGTGAGATCGTGAAGTCTTTGAAACTGGCTGGAAACCAGGATATGGGTAGGTGCGGATAATAATAGAGGGCCCCTATTATTATACGCATAGGACACATGCCTATGTTTCGAAAAGGATTCAAGGAGACCATTGGTCAAATATCTAAGTATCATTAACCCCCCCCCCCCCCATTCTTAGATATAATTAGTACGCGAGAAAATGTGAGATGTTGAGTATACGAGTGCGAATTTCACGAAACAACGGGATTCCGTTCAATTTAAACTAATGAGTAAATTAGTAATGAGATAGATGATAAAATAATTAAGGGAAGATTAATGATGAAATAGATAAAATGAATTAAATAAGAGATTATTAATTCAAGTGGATAAAAAGTTATTTAACTCATGATAAATCAACAAATCAAAAATGAAGGAGCAATTATCGAAAACAAATTGAATGAAGAGATTTATTTATAAGAGATTATTAAATTGAATTGAACGAGATGATTGTATACACTTGATTGAATAATCGATAAAATGATTAATTAACAAAATGAGATTATAAGAAATAATGAAATATCGCCAATTTTAAATTAACGAGGATATTATTAATAAGTTAGATAATAGTTATTAAAGGGTAAATTTATGAGAAATTAATAAATCAAACGTTTAATGAGCATTTATTTAAAACGAAATTAAGGGAAAATTTTAATTTTAAATCGTAATAACTATTAATAAGAATCGAGAGACATGATCTAATAAATGGGTTATGTTAAGTAAATATACTTGATTGTTGAGAATTGTTAATTTAATAATCAAATAAGGTTTAAATCATATGAGCAACTGGGAACGAACAAACGTGGATGGTTAAATTGAGTAATAAGATTTTCTTTTTTTGTGAAGTGTATAAACATAATTCGAGGAGAAACCATGAGTGATAATGATATAAATGACGTTTAATGAGATCATGAGGGGTAATACGAATTGAGTAAAGCTTAGTGAACTGAGAAAGTTTCATGCGAAGATCTATAGATTTAATGTTACATTTAGAGAAATCATCGAGAACGTGAAATAATGGATGCAATTAATTGAGTAAGGGTTGCAAAAATTAAACATCTTTAATTGAACAAGATGAGGACCCAAAACGAGTTATTTAACGAGTTAAGCGACACGAGAAAATTTATGAGATGGGTTCAATAACCTCATTTTATTTTAAGTTTTAAACGCCTCAACTTAAGGCTTTCTCTTTACGATTAATTGACTCATTAATTCTCATGAACTTGATTACTCAATTCTTTTATCGTTCACCATAAAAAGTTTCCTCATTACTTCATATTTTTAGCTCCTTCTCGATTTAGAAATTCATAAAGTTTTATTGTCTAATACACTTATATTTTTCTCATTTGCTCATTTCAATAATTATTCTTGATTTAATAATTACTCAAAAAAGTATAATATTTGATTACATTCAGTTTTAATAATTTAACTCGATAATCCCCTTAGTTTAAATTTAATATTTTTTGATAAATAAATTTTTATCATTTAGTTCATTCTAATAATTTATTCGTTTAACCTGATTTATTAGTTTCTTATAGCTCGGAAATTTCTCAGTTCCAACGTAAATTTTCCTCATAATTTATTATGGCGAACTTCTCATAACCGACTCATTAATAACATTCTTATTACTCTAATATCATAGTTTTTCGTTATTTATATTATTATAGTACTTGTCACTTCTCATTTGTATCATTACTCTTGATTTATGAATTTCTTACTACTTGATAATTATACCATCACAGGAAATTAATTATTCTCAATTATTCTTATAAATATTCTAATCACATGCATATATATTACTCACACAATAATTTGGTTCAACAGTTGTCTCGACTGGACTTTATGATTTTCTCCTTACACTTTATTTTTCACATTTAACTCGATTTATTAATCTCTATTAGCTCAATAATACGAATTTAATAATTCACAATTTATAATTATTCACTATTCGCACTCATAATATTGGCGGTTTTCCCTTTTTACCACCATTCAACTCCACTTGGAGAAAACTCGTCCCCGAGTTTGAAACTGGCACTCAAAATCTCATATTCTATACTCATAGAATTCGTTACGAACACTCGATAGTTCGGTTTGTTTATTCTCATTTTTTATTACATATTTTAAAGTTTCATTTAATTACTCGATAATCAAACTCTTATGCACATGTGTGAGTCGGTCACAATGTATACTCTTTGCGCCCCCCTCACACCCCTACTCATTAAATATTTATCGCTTATATAAAAAAAATTATTGCTCATAATAGTTGTTAGCTTTCTCATTAGTCTTCACACTTATTCTCATATCCTTATTAGATTTTCTCAATTATAACTCATTACTCTTTATTAGTCTCATAACTTCTCTATCATTTTTTCATTAATAATTAGTCATTTTATGACTCCTCGTATATCAAGCTTGTTACATGTATTTGCACCACAATTTCTTATTTCGCATTACGCATCCAAGTTTTTTTTCTTGAACACATCTGTGTATAGAATTCTCATTTTGGTTTATTCATAGCGTGTTTGGTATTATTATTACCACATCATGATTTTGGTATTAAATAAAATCCTCATTTAATTCGTAGTGGATCTACCTCGTTAACTCACTTTTGTCACTTACTCAGTTATTAGCTCGTGTTGGGTTGCTCATCTCTTTCAGTTAATGATGTCTCAATTTTACAACTTTTATTATCACTATTATAAATTTATCTCTTACTCCACGTTCGCGATGTTTTCTTCCATTGTTTACATAAATGCGAATCTTAATTTATTAACCCTTTATTTGTAACACTTCGTGACCTTATTAATTGCCCTTTTGGTTTCTCACTTACTGATATAAATCTCATTTATTTATTAGTGATTCCTCGTTGACTTATTCAAGTGTGTTATTCGATACAACCATTTCATTCAATCATTTTTCTTGCTCAATTTAATAATCTTACAATCTTTTCTTCTACTCGTTTTGGACAATTCTTCAACCTTGCTTTATTAATTTCTAGTAATTTTAATAACTTCTCAAATATACGAATTAAATTATTCTTAATCATTATCTTCAAATTTTGGCCAGTTATATATCTCTTCATTACTCAATTTAACAAATTATCAATAGTGATTCTCACTCAATTTCGTTTAATTAGCTTCCACTTGATTCGTTTGGATAACTCTTTATCAACTTAAATTAATAATCTCTTATTTAATTATTTGTTATATTCTCATAAATCTCAATTTAATGATGTTTTCATCCAATTTACTTATTAATTGGAACTTAACATTTTTCCTATTATCTCATTTACTTTTCTTTAACGATTGCCTAGTCGTCCTCAATTTATTAACAAGTCAATTAGATCATTTAAAGAATTCAACTCGATTTGATTTATTAGTCTTTCTCTTGACATGATTTGATAATTCTTTATCGATTCGTGTTTGATGATTCTCTTATTCAATTGGTTTCACTGTTTTCTCCTAAATCTCTATTAGTGATTTTATTATCTCCTCAGTAATAATTTACTCATCCAGTTAACTCGCGTAATAACGTACTACTTATATATATATATATATATATATATATATATATATATATATATATATATATATATATATATATATATATATATATATATATATATATATATATATATATATATAGGGGAGAGTTCCATTGAGAATTGATATATTAGGTGAGAATGTGAGAATTAGGCAAAAAGACGCGCGGTGACATTTTTGTAATTAAGTCCAACTTTTCTGTCCCACACGCGGTGGCATTTTTGTAATTACGTCCAACTTTTCTTTATCATCGATGATTAAACTGGGTGTAGTGTTTTAATCATCAATTATTAAACTATTGAGATTATTTTTAATCATCGATGATTAATCTTGACTATATGTTTAATCATCGATGATTAAACTTGAGTTTGGGTTTAATCATCGATGATTGAACTAGTCTGATTTTTTTATAAAATGCTCTTTAACTACTAATGACTAATCTTAACCACAAGGGTGGGCGCGGTTGGTAAGACTTGGGCCTCCTATGTGGGAGGTCCCGGGTTCGAACCCCGTGAAACCCCCTTTGTGGCCACCAGCCTCCGATGAAACGTGGGTCCCCCTCTGTGCTGAAAATGCTGGGTCTCGTATATCGAGCCCAAGCAGAGGTGTGGATATCATTGTTAGGTGATTTGCCGGGGAATGCACCTGTTGCTGGGTCGGGTGTCCGGTCACAATATGTGGCCAGTGTCAATGGTACACTCCTTTACCATTTTTTTTTTTTTTTACTAATGATTAATCTTTGACATTTTTTTAATCATCGATGATTAAACAGTTTAATCATCGATGATTAACCTTGTCTCCGTTTTTTAGATTATTAATTCTCTATAACATGTTGTTTAATCATCGATGATTAATCTTGACTATATGTTTAATCATCGATGATTAAACTTCAGTTTGGGTTTAATCATCGATGATTAAACTTAGTGTAGAATTTAATCATCGATGATTAAACTTTATCTGTGTAATAATCATAAGATGCACTTTTAATCATCGATGATTAAACTTGATAATGTGTTTAATCATTAACGATTAAACTTGGGGTTGGGTTTAATCATCGATGATTAAAAACAATCTCAAAAGTTTAATAATTGATGATTAAACACTACACCAAGTTTAATCATCGATGATTAAAGAAAGTTGGACTTAATTACAAAAATGTCACCGCGTGTGGGACAGAAAAGTTAGACTTAATTACAAAAATGCCACCGCGCGCGTGAGGAAAGTTTGACTTAATTACAAAAATGTCACCGCGCGCGTGAGGGCTGGAAGGAGATGAGAGGCTGAGATCTATTCTCACATTCTCACCTAATATATTAATTCTTAATGGAACTCACTTCTATATATATATATATATATATATATATATATATATATATATATATATATATATATATATATATATATATAAGAATTGGGGGTTTTAATGATACTTAGATGCTTGACAAATGGTCTCCTTGAATCCTTTTCAAAACATAGGCACGAGTCATGTGCGTATAATAATAGGGGCCCTCTATTATAATCCGCACCTTCCCCTGTCATAGTTTCGAGCCAGTTTCAAAAATTCCACGATCTCCCATCCTCATACGATCCTATGTATGTATATTTATATAGGGTCGAGTTATATAAAGAACCATATATACCATGCAGGCAGAACCCGTAGAACCCTTATTAACCAATCATAATTTAGTAAATTAATTTTGATTAATTTAATTCATATTAATTATTTTGGGGTATTTACGGCATTTTACACACAAATAAATATTTCCTTTTTTGAAAGTTTCCTAAAATGTAGGGATTTTTAAAAAAATTTATTAATATGTTTGTTGAGCTAGTTGTGCATATATGCTTTTTTATTTGTAATTAGTGTTAAATGCAGATATGCATATATGTCGAGACGGTTGTGCATGTATGTTATTTTAGCGGTAATTAATCTTATTTTTGGTAATTAGTGTACATGAGTGATATAAAGCAGTTCATCATATGTGTTTGAGAGAATATATATGTATTAGTCCCTATAGTCGACACGAGTGTACCGATAACATGTTACAGAAAAACATCAATATATTTTACTAATAATATTTACACATCCAACAATAACAAAACATATATGTACATCAATGTTATGAACCAGTTGAGCACGTGTGTTTGAGAGAACATATATGTATCAACCCATACGGTCGAAGTTGGTATATTAAGAACATACATGTAAAAAATAACATATATGCATCATTATTTTCCTTCAAAAAGATCCATATCCATTTCCCTCCCTCCGTTTTGATGCACCTGAAAAAGAAAAATTAAGACTAAATACACAATATATTCATCTTAATGATATGAGTTTTGCAAATAAAATAAGCATTTTGCAAATAAAAAAGTTTAAACTCTATCTTCCATTGGCCTCTACCTCCGTTGGTTCTACATGTGTTTAAACGAAAACAGATTTTAAACTCCTATTTCACATGAACAAATCACAACAATGATTATTAGAGGGTTGCGACCAGATCAAATCACCTAATTTTAAATCGCTCGAGGGTTCCGACACCTTGCTTACTGGTACGCTACTTCAACTTTATAGTCGCCAGAACGACGATGAGACCATTTAACGGCAGTATCGCCTCCTTGCTCTTCCTCTGGTAAAAAATTCAATCACGTTCTCTCTTGCTTAAAGATCTACTATTTCGATTGTAGATCTGGAAAGATTGGACGAAAGGAGGAATTGGGGCTACGGTAGAGATGGATCTACTCTTTCTCCTTTCACCACCACTATGCTCTATCATCGAACAACCACGATAACTGTAGCCACCGCAACAACCACCGCAACTGTCGCCAACATCCGCCTCTTCCTTCAGGCTGATGTAGAATAGGTTCAATAAACAAAGTGATCGACGATAACAGTTGGGATTTCAATCTGGATCTGGATCTTGAATATGAATATTGATGGGAGAGTGAAATGGGTTGCGAATATTAAATAGAGAGATATTCCTAATTTAGACGATACGGTTTCAAAGCATGATTACTAATTTGCCCTTTTCAATTAATACTTAATAAAAATGTTGTTGGTTTATTTAAGAAAATGTCAAAAGGAATCTTAACCGTTAATCTAAAATTTAACGGTCTAGATTGGTTAATAAAAAGTTCTACGGGTTCTGCATGAAACTATGGGTTCTCTATATAACTCTCTCTCTATATATATATATATATATATATATATATATATATATATATATATATATATATATATATATATACACATAGTCGCACAATTCACGTTCATCTCGTGTCAATTCTATAATATCCTCTTAATAGTCAATGTCACTCGCGACGTTTTTAATCAACTAAATAACTCATAAGTAAAATACTAGATGCATAAGATCGTCGTGATGCGCTGCTTCTCGAATTAGATTTTGACCCATTTTAAAACATTTTAAAAAGAACTCATTTTGAAAACTTGTGCTTCGACTTGAGTCTGGAATCCGCCCATTGTGAACCCAATTCTCTCAAGCCAGAGCTCTGATACCAACTTGTAACAACCCCAAAATCACGGAAAATTTAATATTTTTTTTCAAGCATTTAAATAATAAAATTTTCTCAAGTACAAGTAATTAAAAAGGTCCCCATCTCATTAATAAATAAAGTAAACTATCTTATGGTCTTTAATGCGTAAATAAATAAAAGGTTTTTATAAAAAACGAGGCAACATGGCCCGTGCGGTTCACGGGCTTTGTTCATGATACGAAGTTTTTTTTAACGTAAACCATATACATTGTATTGGTGTTACGGGCAAAGTACCTAAAGTATGATGAGTAACATGTTTAGCTTTGATTGCGAGTACACTACTGAATAAGAAAAATTAACAAAAACATCATCGTTTTTATTAGCGTAAAACAAAACACGTTATTCATAAAATAGAAGTTAGACCCTCCCACTTTAACACTTCTATTCATTGACATATATAATTATAATTGACACCCAATGAAATTTTCTTAATATAACATTTAATGATATTTTTTAATGACAATCAGTTTATCATAATATAAAAATACAGAAGTAAGATGAATAAAAAAACATACTGAAATCTATATAATCTAGAACATCGTTGCATCAATTGTGATCCTACAATAAAACAACATTAAAAGATAATAAATAATCATTAAAAATTTCAAAAACATATCATAATCAACTTTCTAAAACTAAACTCTAGTAACAACAACATAGGAACACAAATAAATGATAAAATTTAACAAATTATCATGAAAACTAAATACAAACCTTGTCAAAATCCCAACCTTTGCAGAATCCGTCTCCTCATTAACCTACTCAAAAAGAATTCAAGAATGAGGATTAATGATTCCTAACAAATAAGCTTTAATTAAATAAATGGAAAAAATAATATATTTGTAGCATTTTTTCTAAAACACTGACACATGAAACCATTTAAACCTCTTCTTTATTTAGCGTTTTATACTAAGCATTATTAACCTTCTTAGCCACCACTCAGCTGATAACATGATATAATGAAAATCATTGTATTAGACATTAGGAAATATATCAGAAGCAAATACATTAAAAAATAAAGAAAAACATAAAAACTCAATTCAAGATTGTTAATTGAACACAGAGCCACCACGTACTCAACTGATCTTCCATTAATCCGCTATAAAACCATTAAATCAACGAAAATATCAGAAATAACAACCATGGTTTCTATAAATATAATCATTCAATAAAAAATTATATTATGTAGAAAAAACACAAAAAAACTCATCAAATTACGTCGTTACGACACTACTTCCTACAGTCGGTACCGGATCTGTCAATCTACAGCCGTCTCGTGGCGGAGCAAACATCACTGGCATGTACTCCTCCTCTAATTTATAATGCAAATTAGACATTTCTAAATAATGAAGGTCTGAATTCAAACTTCCATATTTAGCAATGTTCACTTTGCCTGAAAAATATTTAAAAAACTGCTTTAGACGAGGCTCGAACCCGGGTGGGAGTGCTTCATAGGTGAAGCTCTTACCACTAGCCTAAGTCGCAGCTTTGGTTACAACTTCGTAACACTTTATACCTAATGTGTTTCCCAAATATATTTAAACCGGCCCATCAAAAATAATTAGAAAACTGATTTGGACGAGGCTCGAACCCGGGTGGGAGTGCTCCATAGGTGAAGCTCTTACCACTAGCCAAAGTCATAGCTTTGGTTACAAATTCGTAACACTTAAACACTATGCTTTCATGTGGGGACGGATTTTAATATAGCCATTAAGTCCTTACGTTTTTTAACTTTTATTTATAGAAACCATAATCAGTTAACGTAAATAGAGATACATATTAAATTTGAACACGCATTTTAAATTACTTGGTTTCATTGGCGTGGATTTTCAAAACGCCATTTAAATATATGAATTTGAACGTTACCATAATCATATGAATTTATTAGCAGGTCTTTTATATACGTTATTTTAACATCAAGGAGTGTGCTCTTTTATATACGTTTTTCTATATACGTTTTTCTACTGTTATAATACGTTTTTTCTATTGCGGCCGAATTGTCATATACGTTATTGGATGGTAGGTGTATCTCCGTAAGATTTATATGTTTTAGGAAACAATTAAAGGAGTGTTAATATGACAATTAATATGAATTAATATAAACGTTTTTAGATTGTTAATTTGTCATTTAATGGTTTGACTGACAGTTATTTTCGCTACTCATTAAATGACGGTTTTATTGTGGTTGACTCGTTTTTATAGTAGGACCATTTAATAGTTTGACTTGTAATAGTTGTTTTTTCTTTAACAACAAAAAGAAGGCAACGTGTTGAGCTTCCGCATTGTCATCACCCGCCCGAGGACCTCCACACTATATAAAAAACTTGAGTCTAGCAAAATGGTAGACTAAAACATTACAAAGGGTTTATTAGCCAATCAACCCAAGAAATCTTAATTTTACGATTCCTATGGGTTAACCAAGCAAAAGAAAACAACTTAATACTGTCTACTACATCCGATTTACGAAAACTACCATTATCAAATAAACAAGAGTTTCTAAATTTCCAAA
Organism: Calendula officinalis; assembly: GCA_963853835.1. NCBI lineage: Eukaryota > Viridiplantae > Streptophyta > Magnoliopsida > Asterales > Asteraceae > Calendula > Calendula officinalis. Next base: position 57,134,833 of record OY970820.1, read on the forward strand.
TCACCCAACACGTAACAAATCCAATGGCTTTAAACTTTTTCCTCTTGAAATTCACGTTGGACAAACCTTCAATCAAGCTGCACAACTCAAAAAATGAACCATAACTTTGAGAGTTCACGTTACACCACCGATCTACATAAATCCAAATCTCTTTTGCAAATGAGCATAAGAATAACAAATGATTTTGATTTTCCATACCTAGATTGCAAATATGACACATAATAGACTCAATATCCATGCCACGGCGAGACAAATTATATCTAGTCAGAAGACGGTCTAAATTAAGACGCCAAATGAAAACATGTACCTTAATCGGAATATCCGAACACCATCTCGAACTAACCTCAAAACCGGGAAATAACATATCATTTATATGTCTTCTAACTTCCCCAACTATAAAATCACAAAACTCACCAAAAAACCAACCTACTTTATCTCTACCTTCATCTATCTTAACGTCATTTATAAGAGACATTAAGTTCCACAATTGCTCATCTTCTATACCACCTCTTACATTTCTTCTCCAATTGAAACTCCAAGACCCATTTTGCCATCTATCCCTTATCTTACAAAATGGATTTAAATCCAACCAAAATAATCTATTAAATCAAACACACAGTGGTTCACTACATATCCATCTATCCTTCCAGATATGAATAGACTCGCCATTAACAACCTTATACCTTATCGAATTATAAGGAATAAAATTTTTATCGTGAGATAATTCACCGAACCAATAATTTGTGACCACTTACCCTACTTGTTACGAACAACAATCAACTTTTCAAACCCACCATCTACACCATGGATCAAACAAATCAGATTACTCCACATCGAACCCTTTTCGTTGAAAAAACGCCACCTCCATTTATAGAGAATAGCTAGATTTAAAGCATTAAGGCTCGAAATGCCAAAACCACCTTTATCTTTATCCGCCAAACATACATCCCATTTAAGCCAACTAATCTTTTCTCATTATCCACCGAACCCCATAAGAATTTTGCTCTAATTTGTTCCAGTTTCTTCAAAAGAGAAATTGGAGCTCGGAAAATAGAGAACCAATAGTTCCCCAAACTAACTAAAACTGATTTAATAAGAGTCAATCGACCACCTATAGATAGCATTTTTACTTTCCAATTAAAAAGTTTCTTCTGAACCTGATTAATAATATCCTCCCAATTCACCAAACGTGACATATCAGCACGAAATTTAACTCCCAAATAATTACACGGAAATGAACCTTTAACACAACCAAAATTATCACAAAGGGAGATAATTTCCTCATCTTTAACACCCGTACCGAATACATTACACTTGTTAATATTAATCTTTAAGCCTGATTTTTCATAAAAAACATTAAGAACCCGTAAAATACCATCTAAAGCATTACAATTCCAATCTGAAAGGAAAACAACATCATCAGCGTAAAATAAATGAGAAATTTTAAAATTCTCATTACCAACACTTGCCCCGTCAAATTTTTTCTCAACAATGGCCTTAGATATCATTAGATTTAAACCTTCCATAGCAATAATAAATAAGAAAGGAGATAGCGGGTCACCTTGCCTTCAACCTCTAGAAATAGAAAACATATCCGTTGGGCTACCATTAATCAAAATAGACAACTTAGACGATCTAAGGCATTCACAGATCCAACCTCTCCATTTTACACCAACACCAAGAACATTCATCATATAGTCAAGAAGTCCCCAACTAAGTGAATCATAAGCCTTCTCAAAGTCGACCTTAAAAATAAGAAGCTTTTTCTTTTTAATTTTATACCATTCCAATATTTCTTTCACCATAAGAGGACCATCGAAAATTTGCCTACCTTTAATAAATGCCGATTGAACGGGACTAATAATTAAATCAACCACTTTAGCAAGCCTTAAAGCTAATAACTTAGCCATAATCTTGTAAGTAATGCCTATAAGAGAAATAGGCCTATAATCTTTAACAAAAACCGGGTTGGAAACTTTAGGAATTAAGGAGATAAAAGATGCATTACATCCCCTTGGCATCTTACTAGACATAAGAAACTCTTCTATCGATTTAAAAATATCATCTTTAAACAAATCCCAATATTTTTTAATGAATTTAAAAGATATACCATCCGGGCCAACCACAACTCCATATCGCACCTTTAACCTCCTCCAAAGTGCATATAACTTCTACGCCAGCAGCCTTCATCGGATCCAATTTGGACGCCGAATCAGAATGAAAAATGAAATTAAAATCCCATAAACCATTATGATCAATGAAATTATTAAAAGCATCCACACCTTGAGAATTGAAAACCGAACCATGTCTTTCCTCTTCATTTCTAACTTCATTAAAATCCCCAAAAATTATAAAATTTCCAGAATTTTGAGCAATATAATTAGAAATTTCTGACCAAATTCTACATCTATCACCTACATCTTGAGGAGCATAAATATTGACCATATGGACATTACCAATCTTGCCCAATCAACTGTCTTCAACAATAACATAATTGAGATCACATTTAATATTCTTTTTTATAAACGCCGCCTTATCCCATATAGAAACAATACCGCCCGAGAACCCTCTAGCTGAACTACACGCAAAATCAAATTGGTAATTTCCCCACATCGATTTAATTTTAAACAAGTTTACCTTCGTCATAATAGTTTCTTGAACACCAAGAAATGAGACACCATGTTGAAAACAATGTTGCTTAATCCAACTCCTCTTCTTCGATTTACCAATACCTCTAGCATTACTGGAGAGAACATTCATCATTAAGTTTGAATGCACCAATCCAGTTAGTCTTACTTCATTCACTTAATTTTGTACACTTTTTAGCAAAAAATGTATCACAACTAGAAGATTTATCCTTCACTTTTTTATCAAAACCAGGAGGACAGCTCAATGAGTCCGAATTCAAACTACTGCTACCATTCTCCATATTAATTTCAACTAGTTGAGGCCCATCAAAACAATTAGATGGGGCCTTGTCACCTACAGGTCCACCGGGACTATGCACAGAAAACATCTCATCTACCACTGTTTCTGCTTTCTCATTCCACCTTTTTCCTCAATAATTTTCACAACATGGCTATCATCATCCACAGAATTACATTCAAGAGATGAACTAACCTCATCCTCATCATTTTCACCACTACAATCCGACTCCGAGATACTATTGAGTTTGGAAATTTCAATCTTCCAAAGTTCTTTTTCAACTACCCGAACCGGGTAAGAAAAATCCTCTACTTCAACCAAAATCGATTCGTTAATAGAACATTTTTCCGAAGTGCTGATGCAAATCTTACCTCTACTAGGATTATCATCTTTCTCATCAAAAAACAAGAACTTTCCCCATAATGAACCAATTCTCTTGTACACATTGGAATCCCATGCACAAAGTGGTAATCCATCTATTTCAACCCAACAAATACGTTCATCAACTACGAAATTTCTAGTAACATGTTTAACTTGAGAGAAATATTGAGATAAATCTCTGTTTTTAAAACGAATACACGCTTTTGAGGATTTAAATTCAATCCAGACCCAAAAGCCACCAATATGATGAACTTCGATATTTTCAAAACCTTCTTGTTCAAGGATCCCGACAAGATTTGGCATTATGTCAATCGATGAAACCTTTGCCAAAGCAATGACCTCAGAATTCTCGATTTGCACTAGATCAACATCTTTAAGGATAATCGATTTTCCTGTTGGAGGAGATTTAGATTCTGCCTTGAACGAACTCCTGATTTTTTCCGAACCCACCAATACACTAGTATACGATTGCTTATCTGAAACATTTGATTTCACCCGATCTGAACAAGGCTTGACATAATTACGATTAACATAATTCGGTCTAGAAAATCGAGACACCGATACATACAAATGATATGAACCCATCCATTGGTGAGATAACTTGTATGCAAATTCTTTCTCATCTTTAATTCCTTTCAATTGAATAAATCCGAATCGTTTCCCATACTTTGTCTTCTTTTTGGAAATATACGCATCAACTACATTGCCATGCACCATGCACCACTTCCATAAAGATCCAGTATCAAGATCCAATGGGAAGTTAGTAATAAAAAATGATGAAGCAATATTATCTACCGCTTTATGATATGGGTTATAAATACGCCTGGCCAATTCCCCCTTTCTAGAACGATCATGCTTCCCAATCTTCCAAAACCAACCCTCCGAATCTTCACGATAACGAAATTTAAAACCCATCGATTAACTACCACTGAAATCTACGCCCAACCCACCCCACCCCCCGCTGAAAGGAATGAGAAGATCAAATGACGGCAACACGGCGCCGTCAACGACGGCGATTTCTAGGGTTTAGGGTATTTATGACTTACAATAGTTGTACTTTAAACGTTTTGATTGTATCAAAAGTATTAAAAAAACGTTTCTTAAATTTCTTTGTCATTAAATGTGTTTATTACGTATTATTACAGTTAATATAGATATACGTTTTTTATGTATATAAATTGAAGACACAACCATTTAACCTTTGCATTCACGATACGAAACACATACCACCAACCATCACCCGTCACCGAATTTCATCACAATTTTGCTAAGCATTGTAAACACCGGTATTACTTATCACCCACTGCTCTTTATTTTTTTTATTTCTTAAACTTTTGATTCAAATTTTATTCCTATTGTGTATGACTTTCGTAATCTTTATATGTAAGGTATTCTTAACATGTCAACAATCAGATTGCACTTTATAAGGAACATTCATGATTTCAAGGACAAAATTCACCTCAAGGTCAGGGTTATACGAATTTGGCCCCACACGAACTTCAATAATAAAAATGAGATAATATCACTTGAGATGCTATTAATTGACGAGGAGGTATTACACTTAATCATATTCGATAAATGATCATTAGGTATAAATATTAGTTTTACTAAATTAACTATTAATTAACATCGTATGTATTATCCATTTTTTGTAGGGAGGCAAGATTCAAGCTTCTATTTACGTTAAATTGATGAGTAGATTTCAAAAAAAAATTGAAGGAAGACAGTGTTTACTATATCAGAGGAGGTAAGTTGTGGGAGACCAAGTCAAGTTCAAGCACAACGGTTAAAGAATGCGCTGAGTGGTCCGGTCCATTACATGGTTTTGAGTTTGCCGCATACGAGAATATTTTGAATAACTCATTACTAGCCTCGAAGTCAATTGGTAAAACTGACTCCATTTTAGTATGTAGGAGTTATATGTTATATTCACCTATACCACTACTAATTAGTGATATTTTTTTCACATGTAATCAGAGAAATTTGGGCCGTTGAAAGCCTTATTTCTTCAAGTGAAGACAGGAGCAAGTACAAGCTTAAGTATATATAAAATAATAAAATATGTAATGATTTTAAAGTGAAAGTATTTTCATTGATCCTTTGAAATTACTAAGTATGCTTTCAGATTTTTCATGGGATATCTTTTCCTTAGCATTTGTAAGTTTATATTTAGCTTAAGTCTATATTCAGCTTAAATTACTCGTTTACTTTTGTTTATGGGGCAAATGGGCAATGCACAATTTATAATGATGATCAGTATTTGATTACACAATTGCTTGCTGTTTTTTGTACTGGTTTTTTTTTATAAATATTTGTTATTCTTTTCCCTTAGACTGTAACACCCCTAAATAACATAACAGAAACCAAACCCCCCACAAAAAAAACAAAAAAAAAACACAAACCGTTGTAAATTCAACTGGCATTCGATTTAATTAATTTTGGCCCAATAAAATGTTCCATACAAAATAGTACTGATTTTCTTAACAAAGTTATCTGAAACCCTTCAAAAGTTTCTGTTGGCTTTTTGGCTGATGCTTTTAATTTTTTTTAACCAATTCAAAAGTTCCATTAAAAATAAGTGAATAAGCTGCACAATTTATCGTTTTATTCAACATATTTCACTAAGACCCGCATTATACAGGAAAAACTTCGTCTGCCGCGGCAGCCAATAATATGCTGGGTGGTAGAACAGCTCACTCCCGATTCAAGATTCCAATTAACCTGGAAAACAACTCACTCTGTAGCATTAAGAAACAAAGTGGGACCGCAAAGCTTCTTACCACAGCAAAACTAATCATATGGGATGAGGCTTCGATGGCTAAGAGGCAGGCTGTGGAGGCATTAGATGATCATTGCAAGACATCACGGGGAGGAGACTCCTTTTCGGCGGTAAAGTTATGGTATTGGGAGGTGACTTTAGGCAATTTTGCCGGTCGTTAGACGTGGAACGCGAGCACAAATTGTAGACAGCAGCCTAAGAATGTCACCGCTATGGTCTGTCATTAAAAAGATGAGGCTGACTCTCAATATGAGAGCGCGAACGGATCCATGGTTTTCTGACTTTCTTTTACGAGTGGGGGATGGCGACGAAGAAGTTATAGATGAAAAATATATTCGCATCCCAGACGGCATGACCATTCCGTACATGAATAATGAGGCGTCCAAGGAAGAGTTGATTAATGCGATATTTCCTTCTATGCATGTCAACGGAAAATCAACAGATTATATCATTTCTAGGGCAATCTTATCAACAAAAAGCCACCATGTAGATGACCTTAACGAGAAGTTGATCGACAGATTTTGTGGTGAAGTGAAAACGTATATAGTTTCGATGAAGCAGAAGACGACAGAAACGGATTATATCCTAATGTGAGTGGTCTGCCGCCTCATGTTCTCCGGCTCAAAATTGGGTGTCCAGTTATACTTTTACGGAATCTCGATCCCTCACATGGATTATGTAATGGCACAAGACTTATATGTAGAAAGTTCGAGTGAAATCTATTTGAGGTAGAACTAGCTGTTGGGCAGCATGCTGGCAAAAGGTTTTTCTTGCCAAGAATACCTCTGTGTCCGTCTGAATCCGATATGTTCCCTTTCAAGTTGAAAAGAAAATAGTTTCCGGTTCGGCTAAGCTTTGATATGACAAGCAACAAATCCCAAGGACAAACAATTCCAAACGTTGGCATTTATCTTCCGGAATCAGTGTTCTCGCATGGGCAACTTTACGTTGCCCTGTCAAGAGGAATTTCACGGCAGACGACAAAAGTATTAGTAACTCCAACAAAAACGTTTAATCTTGACGGCGTTTACACAGCAAATGTGGTGTATCGAGAGATCTTACATGATGAATAATATACGTTAATTCATCCCCATGTCTGAACGTTTTGTTTTTCAAAACATGTAATTTAACAAATTTTAAACGCCGATAAGTTTTCAATGTAGTCTTTATCCATATTTCATTTCCAACTATAAGTCATTTGTATAATAATCATTATAAAATAACATGTAAACGAACACCATCAACATTGTCGCGAAAAGAGGTATCAGGGCACCCGCCCGCCGCATTGCGCGGGTACCCTACTAGTATACATTAACTGAAATTAAACGAACCTGACGTAAGAAACTTCACATATTTTCTTAGAGTTGAAAACCTACCAATTTTGATGGTGAAACGCCTTGTATTGGAATTTAAGGCTAGGAATGGAAATGAGAAATCAAGTGTAACGGTAGGCATTTAAGGCCTTGAAATAAGTATAAATGATCACCGGATTTAATCATCTTCTTGCTTATGTGTAACTGCACGTTTTAAGGAGGTTTAATACAAAAGTTTTAAAAAGGTTGTTGGTTTCCATGTGTAGAACCGTAATTTAATACCAAACGTTTTAAGATTAAGTTTTAAGTTTTGCTGTTACAAAACGTTTTTGGTTTCCATGTGTTAGAATTTTTTTGACATTTATGTTTTTAGTTTCCATGTGTGGTACAAAACATTTACGTTTTAAGATTTAGATTTATGTTTTGCATATTAAAGTTTGTGTCATTTTGAATATCTAAGTCTAGAAAATGAAGAACCGTTCCAATGTTTTAAGTTATAAGTTTTGATTTGAATATTTATGTCTACAAAATGTAGAACCGTGTTATAAATTTTAGGGTTTTTCTAACTCATGCCCTAAGGGCATGAGATTAGAAGCATTAATTGAAGTTACATTTACCTTTTTATATTGAAATTACATTTAATGCATTTTTTGATTTGTTAGGAAATGTTTTGTTCATTTAATGCTTCTAATCTCATGCCCTTAGGGCATGAGTTAGCTAAACCCTAAATTTTATGTATAAGTCATAACGTTTAAGATACAATTAATTGAAGAAATGAAAGGATTTATTAAAGGCAGGTGTTGCCAGGGATGACGGTTTGGGAAAAGGAGAGTAATTATGATTTTGTAGAAGAAAGTTAGAAACGAATAGAAAAAATTGTATTGTTTTGCTTAATTTAATGTGTTGATTAAATTACCCCTAAATGCTAATTAATATAGAAGTTTGGATTAACTCATTCTGATTAACTGCGTACGTTTTTAAGTATGGATTAAAGCTACATTTGTTTTCTTATATTATTGAAATTTTAGATTTAAAATATTCAAGCCATTCACATTCATACGTTTTTTTTAATCAACATTGCCTTTTGAAAAGGTATTTATTAACATGAATTTAATGCAAGATCAATATTGAAATTCGTTATATATATATATATATATATATATATATATATATATATATATATATATATATATATAGATATAGATATGTTTGACTCAAAATAAGTATTTAAAATCCCAAATCCAAAACATTAAATCGAAATGCAGCCCATCAACCGTTGACTTTATCCTTGCCTTTGCTAGTACCTCCAAAAATGGGGGGGGGGGGGAATGTTTTGGGTCAGCCACCTTCGAGTGAATAATAACACAGTAAACATACACATACAAAACAATTCATGCCACATACATGATCACTAAAGACTCAACTAAATTCTCATTTATTAGGCCTATATTAAATCTCATTAGGTTCTCCAATACCGTGACGAATCCACAACATGTGCCCCTGCTCTCGCGCTCGTCACAGCATCCCCTTCCAACACTCACTTGGTGCCCCGCAGTACCACGCTGACAGTAGTGAATTGTACTTGGCTTACCTTGGGAAGAGTTGGCTATTTATTAATCTCAAATATAGTTAGTTTGTTTTATTAACGTGTTGACTCGTTACAACATGCACTCTTATAAAACTAACAACTCAAGTATATCATCTCATAAATATATAACCACATAGCACATCACTAATGCAATACAACTCATAAACAAATCTCAAGTACACAAATCATTCATATAATAAAATGGTACTAAGCTCGGTTACTCAATATCCATAGCTCAGTTCAAAATACGAGTATAATAAACAACACATAGCAATTATCACATAATCAACTCAACTCAATCAATCAATAGTTCATGACATATAGCACATAATCAACAATCAAATGTAAGTGCAAGTTTAGAATGAGATTACCCACCTCGACTAAATGTAAGCTCCTGAATATCCATAGCACGGAAGAGCGTCTCTAATCTGGTCGTAGAAGGTCCTACAAAGCACAAGGAAGCTCGGATTAGAGTTCGGCTCGAAACTATATTCAGCACATTTTGACAGCACTCAGCACGCTCACGGAAACGGCCATAACTCTCAAACCGCTCACTAGATCTGACCCATATTTTACAGCAGCTATATGAATCAGAGGAATACAATTCGTCAAAGGACTTCGGAACTCGAATCCAAACAGAAGGGGATCAAAACAGACCCACAAGACAGAATAACTTAATCGAAAAATATTCTGCGATGGTTTACAAAAGCAACGATATCTTTCAAACGACAATTCAGATTAACGAGCCCTCTGCGGCAACGGAAAGAGGACTCAGAAACCCAGAGACCAACACGTGCCAAAAATCTAAAAACGTATCTTAAGTATGTTAAAACCAGACTTAATCATAGCAAACATATTCTGCCAAAAATTCAGTTTGATATTTAAAACCCGTTTTAAATCCCGACATCAACCCGTATAATCCCGAGACACCCAAAAGCCCCCGGAACCCATTTTATCACAGAAACTATATCTAAACTATACTAGCACGGTTATTATGAAGTTTTGCGGGATTAGGAAACCAAGAACCTAAAGGTTCGGTTTCCGGTTTTCTCGATCAATAAAATGATTAGCTCATTTAACCAAAAAGGTGTTAACCAACCCGAAACCCGACACTCATAGAATATGTGAACAAAACCCGACCACTCGAATTGGGTACAAAATGGTTTATTAAGACAAAGGTTTAAATCACTAGTTAAACAACTACAAAAATATAATATATAATCAACCAAAACCGAATCAGTAATAATTAAAACACCAAGTCTCACAGACCGATTACAAAGAACTCTACAATTAATTGGTTAGTCTCGGCTTAGTCGAGCCAAGAGAATTACACGAATTAGAGGAATCAAGAAAAGAAATCTACTCACACAATTATTGAATTATACTCGGCAATTCCCCCGACAACTCTTAATCAACCATTCTCATCACTCGTCAACTTCAAAACAATTGATACCTGGCATGCACTGCTACTTCGATCAATAAAAAAAAAGAAAAGAAATAAAACACCACCACCATGATGGTGTCAGCGACCTTGTGCTCACCAAGAAACAAATGAGAGTTCGACTCTCCAAATTGTCACATGCACCATGGGAATTACCAACTTTGAGTTGGTAACAATTGTCTTCAAAAATAATGAAATGAGCAAGTTGCTGTCGGCCGATCCCATGAAGTCCCCTTTGCATTCTTCCGGCCGCACCCCCAAGGGGGAAAAGAAAAGGTTTAGGGTAAAATTATATCTCCTAACTAAAGATAATAAGGCCCCTAAAAAGGCTACTCACGAGCCCGACTTGATGAGACCTCTATTAACCCAACATACTAGTCTGAGCATCACATTAAATAACATTAAACCGAGCACGACTAAAAAAAATACAACTCAACTGTTACGGTTAACTAACCGGTGTATCATAGGTTCTGTAGCTTAATTCGGTTCTGCATTGAATCCATTGGTGTTCGTTTGTATTATAGATTTATAATGGATGAGTGAGGCGTAAATTCACTTACACTTCCGAGTTTTAACGGTATTATCAAGTTGCTTTTACACACACGAGGGCAGTGAACCCACCGTATAGTATAGGCGTTATGGTAGTACCGAGTTTATATTCAAACCCTAAGGAAAGTAAGAGTTGGCTTACTTCTATCACATAAACAAGAAAAGTAAAGTTGAAAATAGTTTGGGTTGGTTTTCGAAAAATGGTTTAATATAAATAAAAGAAAAGAAATAACAATATTAATAGCGCATTTACTTAGGTAGAATCTACTTATATAGTTTATTATGTAGCCACTAAGTGTTATTATATATGGTTTTATATCTATGAGAATGTTTACATAGCTTACTTATACACCCATCAGGCTATCGTATAAGGTTCACTACTCCACGTAAAAGCCTTTGATACTGGTCGTTGGATCAATAAAGAATAAAAATTACATAACCTCGTAGTGGCGGCACTTCAACCAACTCTCCAAGATGGTCAATGGGCATAGGACATCTACTAGTGTATCAATCCAACCCTCCAAGATGGTCAATGGGCAAAGGTTGTCTTGTTTTGTCAACACACTAGCATATCCTCAATAATACAAGTATTATTGAGAGGGTCTCAATATGACTTAACTAAACCATGTAACTTTGTTATCACGCGAACAAGAGTCATAACATAAATATAACCACATATATAATAAGACTATAGTTTCTACATACTATACTACTTCCTCCGTTTAAAAATAAGTGATACACTTTCCTTTTTAAGGTGTTTCAAAATAAGTGATACACTTCAAAAGTTTCCTTATTTGGTAAAAAATGGGACCCATCCTCCACTAACTATCCACTTTAATAAAGTAAAATTACCCTTATGCCCTTACTTTTACTTTTAAACATCATTAAATTCACTTTAATTCAAATATGTGGGACTCATTTTCCACTAACTATCCAATTTAATCTAATTAATCTTCAATATCATATTTTGCCTCAAAAAACGTGCAAGCTCAAATGTATCACTTATTTTGAAACGGAGGAAGTGTATAAGTTTCATCTAACTAAGTAAACAAGTAATTTTGCCTAAATACAACATAACACACAAAGCAAGCATAATCATAACCATAATCAGGAGATTAAGGAAAGAGAATACCCAATTAGATTATATGACCAAAGATGAAACTTGTATTCCAAATGACTTCCAAAGTTGTACAAAGAGCCAAATTACAAGAACTAATAATATGAGAGAATTTACAATAACAATTGTGAGAGTAATTAAGCTGGTATTGTTGTTGTGGTGTGTCAAATGAGTGAGATTTGGGTCTCTATTTATAGTCCAAAAATTGCTTTGTTACGCGTCACGTTTGTGAGTACACGTCGCGTTCTCCTACTCCATTAATGAGATCGTGGGGAAGATGGCAGGTCGCATAAATGGACAAAAACGCATCGCGTTCTCTGTCTTCAGTCGCGTTGCGTAAATGCTTGTGTACGCAAAGCGTTGGTGATGAACACGTCGTGTTCATCTATTGGAACACTTCGTGTTAGGCCTTCGTGTTTATGCTCTGGTTATGGATGAACGCGTCGCGTTGGTACCTTGGACGTGTCATGCTTACTTCAACTTTTGTATGCTTTTCCAATCTTTAGCAAAGTTTCTCCAAAAGCTTCCAATTCTTCCATACACTTGCATTTTACCCTGAAACACTAAGAAAATATGTTTTGGAAGTATATGGTCCAATTCCTTAAGTATTTCTAGCTAAAACGCGTTAGATATGACCAAAATTCGAGATGTATTTATGTATAATTTTGGTCATATCAAACCCCCCCACACTTAAGCTTTGCCTTTCCTCAAGCAAGAGAAAGCGACAAAAATAAGTTTTAGCTAGAAATCGTTAGTCAAAAATAAAAGTTAAACATATATTTAAATCTAGCTAAGTCAATACTAAGTAATCGTAGTGGTTAAAATTATATAAAAACTTCTATTCTACACAACGTTGGACCTTCTAACATAGCGTTCACTCAATTTCACTCAAAGTGTTTAGGGTTATTTTTGGGGGTGAACACACATGATGGGTCGAGAAGTATCATCACCATAGGTTTATGTAAAAACTAATTCTCTACCACTAAAGTAATTCTTAATATTCTATCAAAAGGACTTTTTAGGGAAAGGAAATGCCTAAGGGGTATTAGGGAAGGAATATTTTTCGGGTGAAAAGTTTTGTGGAGAGGTTAAGAATTTTTATTTGAAGATGGTATACTTTCGAACTAATTTTTTTTAGAACTTCTTTTGCTTCTTGGATCTAAGATTGATCACTTCTTCAATCGCAAGAGTGATGAGATACATTGTGTATCATCACACAAAAGACTTCCTTTTTCTCCATTTTCTTCATTTTATTTTGTTCTCTCATTTTTTTCATTCTTTTATTCACTTTGTGAATGGTTGATATATCTTCAATTCCTTTCGGTATTTAGCTCTAAGGTAAAGAATCTTGAAATAACACTGCTTGACAATTAGCCCAGTTCCCGGTACGAGTAATTGTTTTACCAATCTTCTAAGATGAACAAGTAACGTTGAGAGGTTACTTTTCAAAAGAATAATTTTCTTAGAGGGATAGATATTTAGGGGTGAAAGATTTAGAAGGGGTTCAAGGGTATCGAGTGCTAAAAATGAACACTACGCAAAAATGGGTTAAAAGAAAAAATAAAGCCTAAGTAAACTTTGCGTTCACTTAGAAGAAATAAAAAGCGATATTTGGGGTGAGGGTGATGAAACGATGGCCTCTATCACTTAGAATTCTAAGGTTCCTTATTGTGGTGGTTTTGAAAACGTTTAAAGACTAGTACTAGGACGATACGACTCTAGCATCCTCACGACAAATGAAAAATTGTGCATGTTTATTGTGCACGGTCAACAAGCACTCAAATTGGGTATTGGTCGGTTTAAGGTAAGGTTGTATATCCTTTCGATTTTTAAATAAAGTTAAAAACTAGTAAAACCTAATATATCCTAAGTTTTGACTTAAAAAGGTTCATGTTTAAAAATTTAAGTCTAACTAACTTTAACTAGGGTAGGCTTATTCTTATCACAATCTCTAAGAGATTGGACTAACTTAGACTTAAGAGGTTAAATTTTCTTTTCCCCTAGAAACTTATTATAGTGCAATAGGCGTTAATTGTACTTAGACATTATACTTCCAAGAGTTAGTAAAGAAAAAGAAAATACTCCCCTTTGTAGTTCGTTGCTTCGTAAGGCTTGACTTGTACACTTGACGAGGTTAACTTAACAAGAAAAATAAACGTAAAATACGAAAATTTAATAATTCTTTTTAAACAATTTTTGAATAACTCTACTTAATCATAGTCTACAAGACATTATTTTATTGTTTACTTTTTAAATAAATTAGCTTGTAAGGGTATGTCGGCTTTTTGAAGTGTATTTCTCCTATCTTTAGATATAAAAGTTTTAACAAAGTTGAAATGTTTTATAAAAACTAACAAAAAAGTAAGTAAATGAAACGAAGTTCTTTTTAATTTGTTAACACAAAAATTAGTAAAAAGAAAATTACTTTTTATTGAAAGCATGTCAAGTTCTTTAACGTCTCCTGGTAAAAGACGCGTACCAATTAATAAGGATTTTGTCTATAATGGTTTAAAGGTATGGTTGAGAGTTCGTTGATCAATCATGGTTGTTTTGATGAATTCGTTCACTTGTAAGTTTAGAAGTGAAGAATCCATAGGAAAATTACTTTGATGTTTCATTTTAGTTTTCGTTTTCCTATAGTTTGGTAACTCATCGACTTAGTGATGTCTAGAGTAACTTCCTCTTTTTCATCACGAAGAGTGAGTTTTCCTTTGGCTACGTCGATTGTGACTCCCGCCAAGGCTAAGAATGGTCGACCAAGGATTAGAGGAACACGTTCGTCCTCATGCATGTCGAGAATAACAAAATCCATGGGATAAATGAATTTTTCGAACTTAACGAGGATATTATCTACTATTCCATTAGGGTACTTAATCGAACGATCGGCTAATTGGATAGACATATTAGTAGGAATAGGTTCTTCTAATCTACTAGTGTATCAAATGAACCCCCCAAGATGGTCAATGGGAAAAGGTCGTCTTGTTTTGTCAACACACTAGCATATCCTCAATAATACAAGTATTATTGAGAGGTTCTCCATATGACCTAACTAAACCATCTAAATTTGTTGTCACGCGAACAAGAACCATAACATAAATATAACCACATATATAGTAAGACTATAGTTTCTACATACTATACTATATAAGCTTCATCTAACTAAGTAAACAAGTAATTTAACCTAAGTACATCATAACACACAAAGCAAGCATAATCATAACCATAATTAAGAGATTATGGAAAGAGAATACCCAATTAGATGATAGACCAAAGAAGAAACTTGTATTCCAAATGCCTTTCAAAGTTGTACAAAGAGCCAAATTACAAGAAGTACTAATATGAGAGAATTTACAAGAACAACGTAGAGAGTAATTGAGAGAGTATTGTTGATGTGGTGTGTCAAATGAGTGAGATTTGGGTCTCTATTTATAATCCAAAAACTGCTCTGTTACATGTCGCGTTTGTGAGTACACGTCACGTTCTCCTACTCCATCAATGAGATTGTGGGGAAGATGGCAGGTCGCGGAAACGGACATAAACGCGTCGCGTTCTATGTCTTCAGTCACGTTGCGTAAATGCTTATGTATGCGGCGCGTTGGTGATGAACGCGTCGTGTTCTTCTATTGGAACGCTTCGTGTTAGGCCTTCGTGTTTGTACTTCGGCTTAGGATGAACGCGTCGCATTGGTACCTTGGACGCGTCGTGCTTACTTCAACTTTTGCATGCTTTTCTAATCTTTAGCAAATCTTCTCCAAAATCACCCAATTCATCCATAGACTTGCCTTTTACCCTGAAACACTTAGAAACATGTTTTGGAAGTATATGGTCCAATTCGTTAAGTATTTCTAGCTAAAACGCGTTAGATATGACCAAAATTCGAGATGTTTTTAGGATCCGGATCCGGTAAGAACTGCGAGGACTAAAAAAACCTCTGAAAATGATCCAAAACAAAACTTTTTTTTAAAAAAAAATATTTTTTCAACATAAAATTCGCAGCCTATAAGATCCAAAAAAAAAATTTAGAAATGATCCAAAAAAAATAATATGGATCATAATTTTGATCCACAAAAAAAAATATGGATCATTATTATGATCCAAAAAAAAAGTGGATCATAATTTTTTTTTCAAAATCTTTTTTTTCAAATTTTTTTTTTTGGTCAAATGTAGTAATAACCACGGGGAACTATATATATTTTTTCAGAATGTTTTGAAAATTTTTTAAGGTGTCCTCACGAGTCCTAACCGTTTTTTGAGTCCTCACCGAACATTTAAATTGTACTAATAACATGTATGTTATATTTAATGGTTTACCAGAATTTTGTTGCTGTATTGAATATGTAAGCTTTTTACGCTTTAAGCACGTATGTTATATTGAATGGTTTACCAGAATTTTATTGTTAGTTGAACATGTATGTTTTGTTGCTATATACATGTATGTTGGACTGAAAATATATGTTGTACCGAACATTTAAATTGTACTAAAAACATTAAAAAAACCGCACTACATAAATGCATGAATAACACTTATGAATCAAAATACTTGCATATATGTTACCCTAATTAAAATCATATATACAAACTCGCCCCTACTAAAAAACTTATATGCAAATTCGCAAAGTTTAATCATCAACACCTTCATCTTCATCACCTCATTCAATGAAAGGATTTGCGTCAATATTAACACCATCCGATCCATGAACCCGCTGCAAAATACAAAATATAAGAAATTGAAATCTAGTCCCCACCATTTGCGTTTCTTCATTTTCTCCCCATAATCACCACCGTTTATTTTTGACATCCAATATTGACATCCATTTTTTTCTCCCCACAATCACCACTTAATTCAAAATATTGTACTACAGTAAATTCAAAATATTGACATCCAATCAAATTAAATAATAATGTATATATATATATATATATATATATATATATATATATATATATATATATATATATATATATATATATATATATATAGGGTCCGATTCAGTGCAGAACCAGTTTTATTTACAGAACCACAGAACCATGTATCAACCAATGAGAATGCATGAATTTTAATTTATTAATTATATTTTAAACTGAAGTCGTGGAGGGTCTTTTAGGGAATTGGCATAATTCGTTAAGTATGGTAACCATATAAGGCTTTAAATCATTTCCTAAAGATAATGAAAGTTGGTTTGCAAATTAATATCACATAATCAATTCAAATCATTAAAAGTTTTTTTAGCGGTTTCTCACTTGATAACACAGAAGGTTCCCAGAACCCTAAATATTGAAAGAAAAAAAACCCCATTCTGAGGAAGATGAATAACGATCAAGAAGATGCAACAAGTTTAGTAGATACAGAAAGGGCAAACGAATTCGACATTCATGAAAACACCTATGAAGAAGACTATCAGCAACGTCCGACATTTGATGTAGCAGATAATCCGGATGAACATGTTGGTAAGATATGTTTTTTGTAGTTATTTCAGCTAAGAATTTGTGTGTTTTCAGAAATGTATATATAGGGTTCTACATGTATGTGACGATTTAACAGGGCATATTTGTATTGTTAATATAATTGGAAGATGTGTTATGTAGGTCTAGTAAGAACTGAAACATACAATGTATACGCCATAATTGTGATTAGTAAGAATAAAAGAAACAGTTGACACGTTCAGCATGATTGTATTTAGTATATGATGACGAACAAACATAAACATTGTATGTTTATGACAGTATATGTAGTAAAAAATGGCTGAACGTGTTAAAGAATGTAAGACATTTAATGTGTGCGAATGGTTTTTTAATGTAAGAACATGTAGAAACAGCCGATGTTTGTAACATTAAATGTTTGAGAACATGGATGTATGCTGTAAACAGTTGATGTTAATGACATAAATCTGATATGAATGTAAATATACAGTTGATGTAAGCTATAAACATTTGATTCTAATGTCGTAATTCTTTTTAATATATTTTGATTTGAATATGATGCAGATTGTATAGGTGACACGACTGTGTTTGAGATTTTGCCAACTCGGAAGGTACTCAGTATTGGGTTCCCGATGTCCCGGATGATGATGAACCTAAAGTGGGTACGATTTATGATACATTTGATGACTGTTATGAGATGTACAAAGCCCGATTTGATGACTCTCAGATAGGCCCGATTTGTCCAAAAGATGATCATATTCGACCATGTCAGGGAACATCTGCTTTGTTGCTGCAAAAGTTTTGTCGAATTCATAAAATTCCATTACCAACAGCTTTGATGTATTGGTTAAGATTCCAAATACACCCCTGAAAAACATATAATGTATATATCAAAATCGGGTCTAGAATAATTAGAATTTAATAATAAATAAATAAATAACAACAAACCTAACATCTTTATCCTCAGGAATTATCTCTCCACCATCTACAACCATTGTGTCATCAACAACACCGATTCCAAAACCACCATTGTTAGTCTCTACCATTTCCCGATGACCTAATAACTCAGAAGTCCAGAAGTCCAACCTGAAACAGGAGGTCGCTTAGTTGACACCCTAAACCATTCACATTTGCACTAGACGACGTAACACATCTGTTTTGACAAAAAAAAAAAGAAATTAACAACACAAACATTTAATACAAACAACTTAAAGAAATAAAAATACCAAAACACTAAATGCTGTTACCACAAGCAACGTTAAAGGACCACGGAAAAACGAATTACTCTTACCCTTGACCCATCCTTTTTTGCACACCTTTAAACTTAGCCATAAATGATTACACCAATTAATGTCTTTCATGTCTGATGTGTAATTCAAAGATGACAGAATTGTAACATCACAAACACCACCTGGCTTAATTAATCCCATTGTATTACAAAATAATACAATGAATCAGTATAGATCATGTACTCTGCAATCGAAAAACACTGAAATAATGTTTATGCATTGTGTAATCGTCATTTTTGAAATCGATCATTTTATGCAATTTTTGATGACGAAACAACTTAACATCTCAAATAATTGAATTTCTTTTCCAAATATTCATCAGATGTTAACGTAATCATCAGATAAAATACGTAATCATAACAGGAAATAACAAATACTAGCAGTAAACTAACCGTTCATCCTTATTGAAGCTTCAATTTCAGACTATCTCCCTCGTCCGTCGCATATAAAAACCTTAAATCGAAAAATCCAGTTTCGCATGTACTTGATTGCCGTGATTTCACTCTTTATTCCATATAAACTCAAATATTCTAAAGTTTTTCGGAGATTTGGTTGACAAATTTCAAGCTAATCGAAAAGGAAGTAGCGTACTTTGAAGAGTAGTTCTATCACGTTCACCGAAATATCTGCACACGAATGGAATTAGAATGATGCAATAAGTTTTCAGGCTGTAATGAAATTAACGACCTCTACAGATTAGTGTAACCTTAATAGTTTCTGAAACTAATTTAGAGTCACGATAATATTCGTTGATTTGAGCAATTAGGATCAGCATCAATTGATTCCATGATCACACCCCTTGTTCTACCCTAGCTAACCACCTTCAACAATCAACAGTCAAATCCCATTCCATTAGAAGTTACAATTAAAAACATGTCATTTAGAGGAAGTGATTACCTCGTGATAATATCGCTGGATTTAACATCAATTGTTAAGGTTCTCGGATTCGTTGTGACGGTTCTCGGATTCAAGATCCAGAATCCAGATGTGATCCGCTTCGCGTCCGTTGGTAGTGAAGCCAGGGAAGAACGACATAGACATCTTCTCGATGTAATTGAAGAAACTATTACTTGGACATCATAAGATGGCGGCTTGAGAGAAGAAAAAAAAAACCCTAGAGGAAATTGATCGTATAACAGACGGGTATACAGGGGAGACATGATTTTTAATCCGTAGAGAGGAGAGAGAAATCAGTTTATCCTAAATTTATGGTTTTTTATTTTATTGTTTATTCTTATTTTAACACAATTACCATTTTAACTTTTATACTTATTTATTATCAGAAATATGATTTGTTTTATTTACGAAAATACCATTAGTTAATCTAACCGTTGATTTTAAATTTTAATGGTCTAAGATTGGGTTCTGCGGTTCTGTAGCTAAAATTGGTTCTGCGTTGAATTGTACACTATATATATATATATATATATATATATACATATATATATATATATATATATATATATATATATATATATATATATATATATATATATATATATATATATATATATATATATATATATATATATATATATATATATAAATAATGTACAAACCTCACACAATATAAGAAATTGATTTGGTTCAATGAGCAAAACTTCCGCCTCATATAAGGATGACGATTCTTATGGTGAAAACTAGTTATTTGCAACACTCAAATTTAAAAAAAAAAAATAAAAATTTTAAGTCCAACATTTAAATAAAAAGGTCCCATAAATAAAACACAAATATAGAAGTTTAACATTTAATATGTAATTAATGTGGAAAATTGTTTTAAATAAAAATTAATTCTAATAAATAAAGACGTTCCACATCAGCACTCAGAAATGATACACCTGTCAACTGTCCACATACTCTCGTCCCCATTGCTGGCACCGGGGAGTTTTCGGTCAGCGGGGAATAATTACATTGGGCTTCAAGATAGACTTGGCCTTGGCCTTCGGCCCGTCTCCGGAAGCTCTTGGGAATTATAAAAAGACACACGATTAATTTATCCCGGGATATAAAATGATTCATTATTTATTTTAACTCGATTAATTTAAAATCCGACCAATTAATTATAAATAGTGTCTAATTAACTAAATAATTTATAATTACTAATAAAATATAATTTAAATCACATTATTTGATTAATAAAATTTCAGGGCGTTACATTATTTAAGAGATTTTGGAAATCACGGTTATTTTCAAAGAAAGTAGTGAGAGATCACGATTTTTAAGGGGATTATAAATTATATAATTATTTTTTTTGTTTTGTAAAATACCTAATCTATCATTTTCAATTAATTTTACCAAAAATATAATTTGTTTTATTTACGAAATTGTCATTGTCAATCTTAACCGTTTATTTTGAGATCCAATGGCCTAGATTTGTTTAGATTGGATTCTGCTGGTTCCGTAACCTAAAATAAGTTCTGTAACTAATTGTTCACTATATATATATATATATATATATATATATATATATATATATATATATATCCTACACTATATATGAGACTACATATGTTGAACTTTTGCCAACTAATCAAACCGTGGCCTCCCATTGGTGGACAATGCCACGTGTAATTGTGGCATTGGTCCACAACATTCTCGCCCATATAACCCAACGACCAATCCCAGCTTTTATTTCAACCCGAAAAAACAGGCATTGACCATTCAAGATACGATTATGAAACGGAAAGTAGTTATGGTGAATCCGTTAAAAAAGGCAACTATATTACCTTTTTGATTATATGCGGAATGTCAAATACAAAATTCAAAGTCAATTTATTATAAACAATATAAAAGATACTGTTTTATCAATTTAAATTTAATTTTTCGCCTAACAAATCGTAAAATATTGCGGTATTAATTACAATTACTTCATGTTTAATACTTCCTCCGTATCAAAATAAGTGACACAAATTGGTTTACATGTTTTTTGAGGTAAAAGATTAAAGTAGAGGTTAAAATAGATTAAAGTACACAGTTAGTGGAGATTGGGTCACACTTTTATGGAATAAAGTGATATTAATGAGTTTTAAAAGTAAAAGTAAAGGTATAATGGTAATTTCACTTTATTAAAGTGGATAGTTAGTGGGTATGGGTCCCACTATTTTTACCAAATAAGGAAAGTTTTTAAAGTGTGTCACTTATTTTGATACACCCCAAAATGGAAAGCGTGTCACTTATTTTGATACGGAGGAAGTAAAACCGAATCAGCTAACAAATCGTAAAATATTGACTTACCGAAACATGCATTCAAAATTCAAAATACATCCATGCATCCATCCCTATATATGAGTCCATACTTTACCGGAGATATTCATATAAGTTCATCACCTGCATCCACAATCTCCAGCAGTTGAAGGTACACGTTACAATTTAATATAAGCAGCCACCTATTATCAAATGTTGACTTCTTTATCATTACTTATTTTCGTTTATATTTGATTAAATAATTGCAGGTAAAGATTTCGCAGGAGATTCTACCACCATCTTCAATTTAAAGGTAATTCTGAAAACAATATTTCATCGGGTATTAGTTTGACTGTTTTCAGAATCATTATATTTACGACAGTTTGACTTTGAATAGTCAAACATTATAACCAAAATATTGTTGTTTATTGTTTGTTACAGCAGTTGCAGAATAATCCATCGCTTAAAGTTTACCATCATCTTCAATTGCAAGGTAATTCCGAAAACCTTATTTTATTGGTTATTAACATGAATTATAAACCCTCATCAGTTTAGTTTAATAATGATGTTTTAAAACTTTTTATACGGTCAAACTGTTTTCAATAATGTAATTATATTACGGCAGTTTAGTTTTCTAAATAGTCTAACATTATAACCTAAATCATTATATAAATAATTATTTAAAAACAGTATAAAAATTATGTAACCTAAATAATTATTTGATTGATGAGCACATGAGTTTGAATTTTTTAAGTAACACTTTTCACTATTTTTACTGTATTTTATAACTATCAAATTTTGACTTTTTAAAGTCAACTACTTACGAATGATATTGTTTCAGTAAATAAATTGTCAAACATTATTACATAGATCAGTAAATAAATATTCTGTTAGAAAACAGTATCATTTATATTAGTGTATTACCACATGGTTCTTGAAAAACTATGTGTGACCAATTTAATCTCAATTAAAATTTTATTTACTTTAATTACTGTATTTTTAATAACACTACAGTAAGACTTTTTTAAAGTCAAACTGTTTTAATCAGTATCATATATTACATCAGTTTGACTTTTAAGTAGTCAAACATTATAATTTGAAACAGTAAAAAAATAGTCTTTAAAAAACAGTATCACTTTTATTTAACCTAAATAATGTTTTAACTGTTTTCAAAATAAATTTAAAAAATAAAAAATGTGAACAATTATAATGGGATAATGGAAAACCACAACTTTTTACAGAATTTTTACCTGCATGATACATAAACTTCCATTACGACAAAGGTCAACGCCCTCACAGTCAAACCCAATAACCAATTTCTTATCAGGCGATGGTTTTAAAAATTCAGGTGGAAGTCGGCTTGCATTAGTAACAATATGGACAGGAACTACTTCACCACCTGAAATATAATTTCAAATTCCTATGAATTAACTATTAAATTATATCAACTGATTATTAATTATTTGACTATCAGTCAACTGATTTAGTATAGCTAATGATATTAATCAAAATTGACACCATCAATAATTTGCAACAAATGATTGGAATGCCCCAAATAGCTAATGTTTTGCCAAATCAAATAAAACATTGCAAATTACAGTAAAGAACAATATTTCAGAACTAATTGTTTTACTATCTCTTATAAACCCTAATTATGCTGATCGAGACTAATATAATAACAATCAAGAAATTAACATGATCAAAGTGCACAAACAGCTAATGTTTTGCCAAATCAAGAAAATTATTGCAACCAATATACAAAAATCATATCAATTACACCAATTCGGGAGTAGGGTTTGACTATTAGTCAAACGCTTAAAAAAACCCTAATTATTCTGATCGAAATTAATACAATCAACAAATTGCCGCGATCATAACAAATAAACATCTAACCATTTCCTACAACAATAACCCGCTGCAATTTCAATTAAGAAATAGATCGGTGTCAGTACACATTTGGGAATTATTTGATTTGAACGAGACAGTAATCGCTATAAGTAATCATGTGCAAACAACAAATGTTTAACAAGTTCAAACAGCATAAGCCCTAAATCAAATGCTACGGTTGAACACTATTACAGAATAAATTAACAGTAACGCGAAAATAATCACCAAATAGTGAGCGCATGTGTAAATAAAATGAATCAAAATCGATAGTTTTAAAAGAAGTGAGAATATGCATGCCTGAATCAGAAGGAAGGGGTATATTGGTCAGATGATTTGAGGGAGAAAGAGACGACGCCATGGCGATGATCGAACCATCCGCAGATCAATAAACCTTCCCTCCGATCTTTACTGCCGATAGATATACGGCATAATTTATTTTCCGATTGGATTTGGACATGCATCACTCAGTTGTACCGTACAGTTTCTTAACATTTTGAACTTTGTTGATTTATGTCTCTATAGTTTCAAACTCTCAAATACTTATTTATGTGAAAACAAAAAAATGGTTATTAAAAGTTTAATGTGATTTATGGTATGATTTGGTTGTCGAAATTTTCATTGAAATTGGATATTAGATGGTCTAGATTGACTAAAGAAGGTAGAAAGTCAAGATTTGTACTTGAACTTAACATTTTAAAACAAAGAGAGTAAATGTATTATGAAGTAGTAAAATAAAGTAAGATTAAAAAAATAAATTATCAACGCTATATTAGTCGGTAGATGGTGAATCGTCGGTAGAGTTCCCGGACAACATGTTGATTCCAATGTCTGATGATAACGTTGGGGCTATTATTGCTGAAACATACCCTAATTTGATGCATAATCTATGGCAACCCAGATTTTTTCAGGATAGAGCCATTCTTGCTCCCACGCACGAAATGGTTGACCTCATAAACGAACGTATGCTGTCATTAATTCCGGGAGAAGAAAAGACGTACGAGTCTTCGGACTCGGTTTCCGCTGCAGATGAAGATGATACTATGTTTAATCTTGATCTTTACACCACTGACTTCTTGAACAGCATAAAAATGTCAGGTGTCCCGCAGCATATGTTGAAGTTAAAAATTGGCGCTCCGGTAATGTGTATGCGGAATATTGATCAGAAAGCTGGACTGTGCAACAGAACCAGCCTTCAGATATTACGAATGGGGGTGAATATAATCGAGGGTAAAATCATATCTGGCGGCAGGGTGGGTACAATTTGCGCTATCCCTCGAATGATTATTAGCCCTTCCGACAACAAGATGCCTTTCAAATTGAATCGCAGGCAATTTCCGGTTCAGGTATGCTTTGCTATGACCATTAATAAAAGTCAAGGGCAGACGTTGTCTCAGGTTGGGTTGTTTCTGCAAAAACCGGTATTCTCACATGGCCAGCTTTATGTGGCCTTATCACGAGTTAAGAACAAGAATGGATTGAAGGTTATTTGTTGCGACATCGAGGGGAATTACACTAATTCAACAACAAATGTAGTTTACAAAGAAGTCTTTTTTCGTTTGTAAATTTTATGTAACATTTATTAATGTATCGATTTTGAATGAAGATTCATCATTACAGCTACAGCATTATTATGCCATTTGTAAAATTATTAATGTTTGTTGGGATTTTTCTACATACTAATTTTTGAAGCATACCCGCCCATCGGGCGGGTTATGTAGCTAGTGTGTGTGTATATATATATATATATATATATATATATATATATATATATATATATATATATATATATATATATATATATATATATATATATATATAGGGTAATGATCCATGGAAAAGACTCCTTATTTGAAGAAGCTAGAAAAGGGTTGCATTTTCGTAACTTATACATATATGCATGCATATACAAACATATATGTATATATACATATATAATTAGACCATAGATAACATATATATATACATATTCATGCCCTATATATATGTGTGTATATATATATATATATATATATATATATATATATATATATATATATATATATAAATATACACATGCATTTTACGTAACTTGCATTTGCATTTTCATATCGGAACTTGCATTTTCGTTTACGTAAATGCATATACATACCGTATATATATGTGTGTGTGTATATATATATATATATATATATATATATATATATACATATATATATATATATATATATATATATATATATATATATATATATATATATATATATATTCATATAGAGGGTATACATGTGAAAAAAATAGATATCTATGGTCTAAAATTTATGTATATGTACATAGGGTCCGGATCCGGTGATGACTCAAAAACCGGTGAGGACTGCGAGGACTCAAAAAAAAACTCTGAATATGATCCAAAAAAATAAAAAATTTCAAAAATGATCCAAAAAAAAATATGGATCATAATTTTGACCCCCCAAAAAAATATGGATCATTATTATGATCCACAAAAATAAGTGGATCATAATTTTTCTTTCATATTTTTTTGGGTCAAATGTAGTAATAATCATGGGGAGTTATATATATTTTTTTCGGATTTTTTTTGAAATTTTTTTGAGGTGTCCTCGCGAGTCCTCACCGTTTTTTGAGTCCTCACCTAATCCCACTTCTTTGTACATATATGTTGTAACAACCCAAAAATCAGGGGAAATTTAAAAATTTTTAAATAATGAAATAAAACAATTTCCCCAAGTACAAGTAAACAAAAATGGTCACAGCTCATGAAATAATGATAAACCGACTCATGGTCTTTAAATGCGGAATAATAAAGGTGTTCAAAAATATGTTTGACTCAAAAGTATTTAAAACCAAATCCAAAACATTAAATCAGGATGCAGCCCATCAACCGTTGACCTTCTCTTTGCCCTTGCTAGTACCTGCAAAATGGAGGGGAGTGTTTGGGGTCAGCCACCGCTGAGTGAATAATCAACACAATAAACGTACACATACAAACAATCCACACGACAAAAATGATCCCTAGAGACTCTACTCAATTCTCGTTTATTAGGCCTTTTGTTAAATTTCAATTGGGTTGCCAATGCTATGACGAATCCACAACGCGTGCCCCTGCTCTCGCGCTCGTCACTAGCACCCTTCCAACACCCACCAGTGTCCCGCAGTACCACGCTGACAGTCGTGAATTGTACTTGGCCCGGGAAGAGTTGGCTACCTCATGAATCTCAAATATAGTTAGTTAGTTTTATTAATGTGTTGACCCATTACAACATGTACTCTTATAAAACTAACAGCTCAAGCTCAAGTATATCATCTTATAGATGTATAACCACATGGCACAACTCAAGGTCATAACAACCCATAATCAGAACTCAAGTACAGAGATCATTCACATAATGATATGGTACGTAGCTCGGTTACACAGTATCCATATCTCAGTTCAGAATACGAGTAAAATAGATAACACATAGCACATCAACAAATAACAAGTTCATCTCAGAGCAGTAGCAATTCATGACATATAGCACATAATCATGAAGTGAATGTAAATGCAAGTTTATAGTGAGATCACCCACCTCGAATAACCGTAAGCTCTTAAATATCTTCGGTACTGAAGAGCGTCTCTAACAGGTCCTAGAAGGTCCTACAATGTACAAGGAAGCTCGGGTTAGGATTAGACTCAAAGGTTGTTTCAGCAGAAACTAAACAGCACTCAGCACTTTCGCGGGAACGGCTATAACTCTCAAACCGCTCACTAGATAATATTCAAATTTTTACACTAGTTAAATGACTCAGAGAACTACAATTTTACAGAAGACTTCGGAAGCTAGATCCAAACAGAAAAGGCTCAAAACAGGCTCACGAGACAGAATAGCTGAACCAAAAACTATCCAGCGAAGGTTTACTAAAACAGCAATAACTTTTAAACCGTGAATCAAATTAACGAGCCGTCAGCGTCGTTGGAAAGAAGACTCAGAAACCTAGAGACCAACACAGGCCAAAATTCTAAAAACGTATTTTAGGTGTGGTAAAAACAATCCCGAAGTCAGCAAACAGATTCTGTTAAAATTCAGCATATTAATTAGAACCCGTTTTAAATCCCGACATCAACCCGTCTATTCCCGATACCCCCTGACAGCCTCGAAAATCAGTAACCATAAATGACCACAGCCTTCACTACAGCCCACGAAAATAAGTATGCCAAAACAGTTTAATTAGGTTCGATAGTTAAACGATAAAATGACAATATTTGTTATTAAGATCTTATGGACAAACCCGACAATTACCAACCCCAGCAAAATCGAATAATATAACCATGACAAAACTCGAATCGTGTATAGACCACAGATTAGGATCGAAAAAAACCCAGAAAATTATAATAATAACGAAGAGGAACAAGGCAAGAACGAGGACTACCGATACAGAAGATGGAAACCGACTCGAGAACAATGCTTGCACTGATTTGGCGATGCGTCTGCTGCTCACTTGCTCCAATATTTGAGAACCATCTCTGCATGATTCCATGGCCACCAAATCGATAAACAAACTGTGCTTAGCCATGCATACAATCGAAGGAAAGGAGAAAAAACGAAAGGCCATAAATCTTACCGATAACCACCTTATAACTCAAGCTGCTGCTCGAATTTGCTTGGCCTTGGCTAGACGATCACAAGACTGGATTGGAGGGTAAGAATGAACAGCTTGGGGTTCTTCTTGGAGGATTGTAGCCGCATGGAATTAGGGTTATGAGCAATTCTCATTTGGCAAGTAGTTTATGAGGAAGGTAGCGCCCAAAAATAACAAGCCTTCAAGAGCAAGAAATTCACGTCAACTTCAACTCATTTAATTCGGTGGACTAAGTTGCTTGGGCCTGAATGTGGAGCTCCACAAGTGTGGGCTTCCAATAATTATATGGAGACTAGAATTACCTTAATACCGTCGGTCTATTTAAGAAATACCAAACAAAAAAAAAGCTGACCCCAAAAGCACTTATTTGGACTCGAGAGTGAAAACGCACAAAAGGGATGATCAAAAGAAACCGACTCGATATGAAAGCAAGATAGTATAGGATAGGCCTTGGCCTATCGGCCGACCTCAAGATTTATTAGACATCTAACTATTTAACTCATACACAATTACTCACGAGTTTAAAAAAAAGATATCCTAGACATTAATTAAAACGTCTCGCATAGTAAATTGATCTCACAATTAATCGCGCATAATTAATTAGCACCCTTGCTAATAGTGAATAACCCACATGGTTAGTCAACACAAATTAAATGACACCCTTGTCATTAATCGAATCACTACGTATTTATTTCGCTCAAATTAAATACATATAAATGCACACAATACGTGTAAGCCTCAAGCAACCAATCATCACATAATTTATTTAAATCAAAGTAATTATTTCAAATACAAGAATTTTAGGGCGTTACATATGTATATTTATATGTATATTTTACGAAAATGCAACCCTTTTCTAGCTTCTTCAAATAAGGATGCTTCTTTCTTGATCCATATTATATATATATATAGGGAAAAGTGAGTGAGTGGTTGTCACATACCTAAGTTTAGATGTGGAACCATCTAAAACTACATAATTTAGGTTGAAAAAACTTATAACTCACTACATAAACTCATTAGTATATCAAATCCCGTCTAAAAATCATCAATTATCTTAAATATTATTTATGATTTTGTTGAATTGGTGAGTCAGGTTTCATTTTCTTGAAATGGTGTTTATATTGAATACATATCATATTCTTGTAATGGTGTTGAGTTGATGTTTTTTATATTATATAAATGTTCTAATATGGTGGGAAAATGACAAGATATTGTAAAAAATTACCGTTTTGAAATATTTTTTTAACCAAAACTATGTAGTTATAGGTGGTTCCACACCTAACCTTAGGAGTGTGACAGCAACACACTCACTATCCCCATATATATATATAGGGTCCGGATCCGGTGAGGACCTTTTTCCCGATGAGAACTGCGAGGACTAATTTCAGCCAATCAGCATCATTAAGGGTATTTTCGGGCTTTTTAAATTGGTTGGGTGAGCTGGGTTTAAATAGGCTTGGTGGGCTTGAGGTGGGCTAAAATTAAAACATCCAGACCATTCGACCATTCGACGACGTCTTCTTCTCCAAATCACTCAGACGCATTCGACGGCAATTTGACCGGAGAAAAATTACGCCGCCGCGCCGGAAAACACGGAATCAATTCTTAGGAACTACGGCTACCTGTATTCGAATTATCTCTACATGCATTCTATTCGCACAATTTATCGCTACCTGAAATCGATTCTCATAAAAAATCGTTACTGTATTCGAACTAAAAGTAAGTTATTCTGATTCTAATTAGTTTATTTATGATTTTCTACCAATTTTTAGTAGTTGAAGTATATAATTGTAACTAATGATCCAATTTAACAAGTGAATGTTATAATTTTTCTTGTTAATTGGAAATTATTAACAATTTTGACCTAATTGGATGCCAGTATATACATACAAGTTGTAAATAATTAACATTTACTTTCTATTACTTCTACTGCTACGATTAAAGTAAAATATCTAGTTATGTTGATGTTTAACATCTATTATAATATTGTGTTTGTTTAATTTGACTAATTAGGGTTAATCAGGAGGATCAATGATAATTCTGGATCATTATAATTTTGGATCATTGTTAATCATCAACATACTATGAATATTTGTATACAATCCACAATGGACATACATGATACAATAATTGGATCATCATCAAGAGAAAATGGATCTTCAACAGGAAATACAGAAAATGATATACATGAAAGAAGAATTGGATCATCTTCAGGTGAAAATGGATCTTCATCAGAAAATATAGAAACTTCATGTTATATTCGGCGTGATCCAATTATACATACCATAGATGGAAAAACATATTGGACTCCTGATGTAGATAACCGACCTTATATAGGACAAACTTTTTCTACCTTTGAAGATGGTTTAAAATTTTATAAAGAATATGCAAAGAAGAGTGGATTTGAAGCAAGAATAACAAGCACAAAAATTATAAAAGGAGTTGGTTTTGACGCAACATACAGAACAAACAAGTAAGTAATCTTTTAAATAATTATATAAGGATCATTTAACAAATACACTTTGGATCATTGACCATTTGAATAATATAACTCTTAGACTTTGGATCTTAGACTTTGAAAAGATTTGTTTGGCAGCAATGATGCTAAAATAGCAGATTCATAAGTTACTAATTCAGAAAATTGGATCATTTCTTTTAAATTCATAAAAAATTTGAATCTTAGACTTTAGAATCATTAGAATTACATTTTGGATCATTTATGATTTTGATTCATAAAAGAATGAATCTTTAATTTAGGATCATTTCATGAGTAATATCTATTAAATACTAATAATAACAAATATTAAACTTTTATCAATTATATTACACAGATACCGGATGATTGTAACAACCCAAAAATCAGGAGAAATTTAAAATTTTTAAATAATAAAATAAAACAATTTCCCCAAGAGTACAAGTAACTCAAAGGTCCCAACTCATGAATAAAAATATAAAACCGTCTCGTGGTTTAAATGCGGAATAATAAAAGATTTTAAAACAAAACATGTTTGATTCGAAATAAAGGTTTTAATCCAAATCCATAAATATAAAAATAGAAACGCAGCTCATCAACCATTGACCTTCTCTTGCCCTTGCTAGTACCTGAAAAATGGAGGGGAGTGATTGGGGTCAGCCACCGCTGAGTGAATAATATCAAAATAAACAAGTAATTACAAACAACTCAAGCCACATAAGTGATCTCTAGAGACTCTACTCAATTCTCAATTGCTCAAGTTTATTTTCTCAGATTTTAAATTTATATAGCGCGCTTGTGTAAATCGAGTCGAGAGATCAACCTCGCCCCTCCTTACACTAGAATGCCACTCAGGCTACCACACAGAATTGCCACTCAGGCTACCACACAGAATTGCCACTCAGGCTACCACTCAGATTTATTATTTATTTTTATGTTTTCAACTCATAACATAAACCACTAAGATAGCCCTATCACATAGTAGCACATAATGACTCTGTACCGGCTCAGATATTCGGCACGTCTGTCTCAGATCAGTGGTAAATAACAGCAGTCACTCAGATACTCAGATAACAGATCAATCACACAGAAAGTAAAAGTAGATCAAAACAGTTAACCATATAAGTCATGCACGTATCGTTATAACTGAATACATGGTGAGAATACTCACGCTCAATCAACAAGACAATTCACAACACATAGCACAAAATCATGAATCGAAAATAAGTACAAGTTTATAGTGAGATTACCCACCTCGATAAACGTAAGCTCCTAAGGAATCCTCGGCACGCACAGGAGTCAAACTCAGCTCCTAAAGGTTCCTACAATGCATCACAAGACTCGGATTAAAAGCTGGCTCAAAAGTATTTCCAACAGAATTTGACAGCACGCAACACTCTTACGGAAACGGTCATAACTCTCAGACGGTTCACTAGATTTTATTCAAATTTTTATAGTAGCTAAATGACTCAGAGGACTACCATTTGTCAGAAGACTTCGGAAGCTAGATCCAAATAGAAAAGGCTCAAAACATGCTCACGAGACAGATTCTACCAGAAAACTTCATTAACTTTAAAACCCGTTTAGCAACCCGGCCCGTTACCCAAAAATGAAAACCCGACAGTTTTAAGTCTTAATTTCTCCAATAACAAATGATTCCTAAAACCTGGTTATAAATTTTTTTTCCGATTAGATTAAAACTCTACACACAAGAATGGTTAAACCCGAGATCAATAATATGATTAAATGGAGACAAAACAAAATGAAAAACGGTTCTCAATCATGGCTCGGGAACAAATCAAGACATAAATGTATTACGAGAAAAGGGTTAGATATTATACCCTACGAATCTAACCGCGAGAACAACGACAAAACCCGAAACACCCATTGATAACTCGACACCACTACAATTGATAGACTTGGTTCCTTGCTGGTCACAACAAACTAAAACGCAGCAGCCATGCTATTGGAAATTAAATATACATATAAAAAAAAAACACAATAGAAAGAAAAAGCACATGATCGCTGCCTGAGCACAACTGATACGGATCCGGACTTACAAGAAGTCCCGACTATTGAAGCCGGGTCGAACCGTGGCTAGGGGAGATCCGATCGATTGTTTCACCATCCAACTAATTTGAAGTTATCTTTATTTAGGACTTATCGTTATCTACTTGTTTTCGTATTTGTTTAGGTTTCCTTTTATTTAGCTTAGGGTGTTATTTAAACAATTGTAAGCTTAGTTGGATGGCACGTTTTTAAGATCAATAACAGTTGTTTTCGTTTGAAGCATTTGCTTCGTTTTCTTCTTCGGTTGGCCGAAGGTTTATTCACGCTAGGGTTTCTAGCGTCCACTAATACGAATCCGTATCAAGTGGTATCAGAGCAAAGCAGGTTCCTCAGAATGTCAGGCCGTGAGGAAGACCGTCGCCACCGTAGAGACGCCGCCAGAGGCAACGGTCGGGAACAACGTGACCCACGAGATATTGCTGAGATCGACCGACTACATCAACGGATTCGAGAACTCGAGCTGAACCAGACCATGTACGATGATGAATCCGCAACAGAATCGGTGACTTGGAACGACGAAGAGGAGCACAACGTTTTTGCCCGAGGACACCGTCGCCGACAGTCGCCACCACCACCGCGAACGGATCACCTACGTGCGTTAGGAATCCGTCCGCAAATTCCAGAGTTTGAAGGCCGCCTACAACCAGATGATTTTATCGAGTGGATCCAAACCGTCGAACGTATTTTTGACCTTCAACAGATACCGGACGAACTCAAGGTCAAATTGGTCGCCATTCGCCTACGTAAGTACGCTTCTTTATGGTGGGAACACGT
This sequence comes from Calendula officinalis, assembly GCA_963853835.1. Classification (NCBI taxonomy): domain Eukaryota; kingdom Viridiplantae; phylum Streptophyta; class Magnoliopsida; order Asterales; family Asteraceae; genus Calendula; species Calendula officinalis. The sequence goes on from OY970820.1 coordinate 57,168,634, forward strand.
ACAGATCCAACGTTACCGCCAAGGTAAACATAAAATTGTGACGTGGGACAAGATGAAACGACTCTTGCGGTCCAAGTTTCTCCCTGTCAACCACAAACAAGACTCCTTCATCGAGTATCACAACACCAAACAAAAAATGTTGTCCATTGAAGAGTTTATTGTCGAATTTGAACGCCTCCGTATGCGTTGCGGAGTCGAGGAAGACGATGAACAAATCATCGCCCGGTTCTTAGGGGCAATCAGGTCTGAAATTTCCGATATCGTTATTTTGCAACAGTATTGGTCCTTTTCAGACGTATGCAGGTTAGCTCAACGGGTCGAAAAACAGCTCGCGAACAGACAAAAAACCACAACCCCACGGTTCCCTAACCGCAACCCTACGGGTCTGCCAAACCCGACCCGATCGGACCCCATCAAACCAGCTCAAAACAACCCTTCCGCACCTGTCGAATCACGCTCTGCCTCCCTCAGGTGTTTTAAATGTCAAGGACTGGGCCACTTAAAACGGGACTGCCCCAACAAACAAGTTGTCGCTTTTGTTGATGACCCCGTACCCACATATGACACGGACGACGAGCACGAACCCGACCCATCCGAGACCGTATATCCTGACCGGGGCGAAGCGCTGGTGATTCAACGTATCCTCAATACTACTGTGCTTGAACCAACCGAAGATACCACGTGGCTTCGTAACAACATCTTTCGCACCAAGTGTACAGCTAAAGGCAAAGTCTGTACGGTCGTAATCGATGGCGGTAGTTGTGAAAACATCGTCGCAACATCCATGGTCGATAAACTCAATTTTCCCTTACAACCCCATCCTGAACCGTACCAACTCACTTGGTTAAAAAAGGGTAACATCATTAAAGTAACACATCGTTGTTTAGTGCAATTCTCGATCGGTACCAAATATGCAGACGAATTGTGGTGCGAGGTACTTCCCATGGATGCCTGCCACTTGTTATTAGGACGTCCATGGCAATATGATCGCCGGGCAAAACACGACGGGTTCCGGAACACATATTCGTTCAAAAAAGATGGAATAAATATCACCCTTGCTCCGTTAAACCCCAATGACGATGGCGCCGAGGCTATGTTGATCTCCGGGCCTGTTTTTCATAGCTTGACCAAAACAGCCCCTACCGATCCCGGACCTCTTATTTTTGGCCTTTTAATCGCGGAGGAAAATCCCGTCATCCCGAGCATCCCACCCGAGGTCCAACCAATGATTACTGAGTTTGAGGATGTCTTTCCAAGTGACATTCCCCCCGGACTTCCCCTTGAACGTGATATACAACACTGCATCGATTTTCTCCCGGGTGCGAGCATACCGAACAAACCCGCTTATCGCATGAATCCCAAAGAATTCACCGAATTACATCGACAAGTCACGGAATTGTTGGAAAAGGGTCTCATTCGTGAAAGTACGAGCCCATGTGCGGTTCCCGCCCTTTTGGTTCCTAAACCAGGTGGTAAGTTCCGTATGTGCATCGATAGCCGCGCAGTCAACAAAATCACGATCAAGTACAGGTTCCCCATCCCGCGGTTCGATGATTTGCTTGATCATTTACACGGTGCATCGGTTTTCTCAAAAATCGATTTACGAAGCGGGTATCACCAGATTCGCATGCGTCCCGGGGACGAGTGGAAAACGGCGTTTAAAACCCGTGATGGCCTCTATGAGTGGATGGTTATGCCATTCGGGCTATCAAACGCCCCGAGCACTTTTATGCGCCTTATGAACCACATTTTTAAGGCATTCATCGGACACTTTGTCGTCGTTTATTTTGACGACATCTTGGTATTTAGCAAAGATGTCCCACAACACCTCTTACACCTCCGTGACATCTTTACGGTCTTACGGGCACAAAAGTTATATGCTAATGCCACCAAATGCCATTTTCTTACATCGGAAGTCGTTTTTTTGGGGTATTTGGTGTCGGGAAACGGCATTCGCATGGACGAGTCAAAGGTGTCCGCTATCACAACGTGGCCACAACCGACATCACTTCACGACGTTCGCAGTTTTCACGGCCTCGCATCGTTCTACCGACGGTTTATTCGGAACTTCAGCACCATTGTGGCACCCTTAACCGAAACCCTTAAAGGTAGTAAGTTCACGTGGCCACCAGCAGCTCAAAAATCTTTTGACACACTCAAAAATGCCGTCACACATGCTCCTGTTCTCGCACTCCCTAATTTTGAGCATGTTTTTCAAGTTGAATGCGATGCATCGGGCGTCGGAATCGGTGGCGTATTGAGTCAACAAAAGCGGCCCATTGCCTTTTTCAGCGAAAAGTTGAGTGACACACGAAGACGGTACAGTACATATGATAAAGAGTTTTATGCCATCGTCCGAAGCCTTGAATATTGGCGACACTACCTCTTACCGACCGAATTTATTTTATACTCCGATCACCAAGCACTCAAGTTTATTCAAGGCCAAACAAAGCTCAACCCCCGTCATGCTAAGTGGGTTGAACTACTTCAAGACTTCCACTTTGTCATTCGACATAAAGCCGGAACCGCTAACTCCGTGGCCGATGCGTTGAGCCGTCGCCATTCACTTGTTACTTCTGTTACTTTTAAAGTTTTAGGGTTCCAGTCCTTCGCGAATCTATACCAAGATGATCCGGATTTTTCCGAGCTGTGGGCGAACAGTGTCACTGCACCGTACCGCGACTTTGTCCATCGTGACGGCCTACTTTATAAGGGAACTCGTTTATGTGTTCCGTTCTCTTCATTTCGGGAAGCTATCATTCTAGAATACCATCAGGGTGCGTTAGCCGGCCATTTTGGGCGTGATAAAACTATCGCACTAGTACAAGATCGATTTTTTTGGCCTAAGCTATCTCGTGACGTTTCTAAAATTGTCAAACGGTGCCGTATTTGTCACGTTGCTAAAACTCACCACACGAACCAAGGACTCTACACCCCGCTACCGACACCCGACCACCCGTGGGAGGATGTCAGTATTGATTTTGTGTTGGGGCTACCGTTAACCCAACGTAAGAAGGATTCCGTTATGGTCGTCGTTGACCGCTTCTCCAAGATGGCTCATTTTGTTCCGTGTGTCAAGACGTACGACGCGTCTCAAGTCGCTCGCTTATATTTTGACGAGATCGTACGTCTACATGGTGTTCCAAAAACAATCACCTCGGATCGTGATGTCAAGTTTATTAGTCATTTTTGGCGCACATTGTGGAAACGTTTGGGTGCAAAGTTACAGTTTAGCAGTTCTCATCATCCACAAACGGATGGACAAACTGAGGTTACAAATCGAAGTCTCGGAAACCTATTACGTAGTTTAGTCGGTGATAATCCAAAAAAGTGGGATGTGATTCTCCCTCAAGCTGAGTTTGCATACAACCGGTCCAATCATAGTTCAACCGGCCATAGTCCATTCTTTGTAGTTTATGGTCGCAATCCGTTCACACCTCTAGACTTAACACCATCTCCGGAAAGGGAACATTTTAGTGCTGACGGGAGTGAACGAGCAGACGAGATTCAACGTTTACATGCACAAGTTCGAGAACAAATTATTCGTCATAATTTACAATATCAATCTCGAGCAAATAAACATCGTCGCAAAGTTGTGTTTCAAGAAGGCGACCTCGTTTGGGTTTATTTGAGGCGGGAACGTTTCCCACAAGGCCGTTTTGGGAAACTTCATCCACGTGCCGATGGTCCTTTCCGTGTTCTTCACCGTATCAATGATAATGCATATAAGATTGACCTCCCCGGACATTACAAAGTATCCGCAACATTTAATGTCGCTGATTTGTCGCCGTACGAACCTGAAGCCGATGATGACTCGAGGTCGAGTCCTTTTTTAGAGGGGGAGGATGATACGGATCCGGACTTACAAGAAGTCCCGACTATTGAAGCCGGGTCGAACCGTGGCTAGGGGAGATCCGATCGATTGTTTCACCATCCAACTAATTTGAAGTTATCTTTATTTAGGACTTATCGTTATCTACTTGTTTTCGTATTTGTTTAGGTTTCCTTTTATTTAGCTTAGGGTGTTATTTAAACAATTGTAAGCTTAGTTGGATGGCACGTTTTTAAGATCAATAACAGTTGTTTTCGTTTGAAGCATTTGCTTCGTTTTCTTCTTCGGTTGGCCGAAGGTTTATTCACGCTAGGGTTTCTAGCGTCCACTAATACGAATCCGTATCAACAACCTTCGATGGTCAAGGAAGAATTTAAAATACTAACGCCCATTTATACTCTCTCCACCGTCCAAAGATTTTTCCATCGATTTAACAAGACCCGACATTTAGATGATAGCAAACAGATCACAAACAAAACGAGTTTATAATTAAGAACGGTTTAACAAAAGCAGTGACCAAAACACTCGATGATAACCAGATTGACAATAAGATTCAACAAACCCTCCGACTCATATGCTCATGGGAAGCCTACGTGAATGCCGATTAACACCATTTAACAATAAATAAGAGATATATAGAAAACGGAAAAAGGAGGATCAAACTACCCAAGATTGTGTCCGGCACGGTGGTTCTTCCACACCTCGGTCACGGTTGCGATTGAGTCTGCTCAATTCCGACAAACACACCCCTGCTCGATTTCTGAGATCAATTGCTTGTCCTTTGTCCGCTGCTTCTTTATGTTTAATTCCAGCGAATAACACCCAATGTTCCTTAACTGCGATCGTGACTACTGTCCTCGGTGATGATTTCTGCTCGACGATTGCTCGTTGTTTCCTGCTGCTCGATTTTTGCTTACTCAAACTAAATCCTCACTCAAGTCTTCATCTTTACCTAGCGACAAAAAGAAGGAAGAAAACGAAAGGGAGATGCTACAACTGCCGTCGAATGTGGTGAAGCTTTGGAAGAGAGGAATCGGCAGAAGTGAATGGGTATATTAGTGGTGGTTGTTTAGGGTAGGACTAAAAGAGTGTTACTTTAAATATCTCTTAATCTCGGGCCCAGTCTTCTTCAATTCAAACAGACTCAAGCCTAAGAAAGAAATTGGGCTTAGTCTCACTCACGTGCACCAGGGGACAAGATAACAGGCTAGGGGCTAAGGCTTAACACCTCAAGACTTGGCCTTTTCGCGAAATACCGGTTTAAGACAAGAAAGGGACCAGCTTTCATTTAATCGGATGAGCAGCAAGGAGGAGAAACGGTTTCGAGAACAATAAAACTATTAGGAGTTCGGCCCTTGGCCTATTGGCCGGCCCCCTCCACTCGGTCTTGGTCTCTTACTCTTTCGGCTCGACACAAAATAAATGGACTGTCTAATTGTATGATTATAATTACTTACAAATTTATATTAAGTGATCAAGTAATTTAGTGAAGTCAACATAACTCGACCCATTAATTAAATTCCCGGGTTAAAACCCGACACAAAATGAATCGACAAATAAACGTACAATTAATTTCACAATTAAATGGCATCTAATTTAATTAGCGTCTAATTATACGAGACGTCTTAAGTATAGGTCATCTAAGTTATACGAACCGTCTAACTACATGCCTTCTAATAAGTACATTAATGACAAATATTAACTATTTAAAATATATCATTCGTTTTTCTACTAACTAAAATTAATTAATTAAATAACTTAAATTTTGGGGCGTTACAACTCAACTCCACTTGAATTAGACTTCGTCCCCGAAGTCATCGCTCGGAAGAAGCTCAGGGTAGCAATTTTGCATCTCAGCCTCAGGCTCGTCAACGACACATATCCGTAATACAGGAAATGATAAGGCTATGAATAAAAGAAACTTGTCAAAGGTGACCTACTCGATCAGGATAAACTCCGACTCTTACACAAATCTTCAGTATCTAACGGCGCAAAAGATAAGGTTGGAAGAAATAAAATGAAAATGTTCTCTAAGAATCTCGGTTTATCAGACAAGAAAAGGATGTCAATAGTAAGCACAAAATGACTCACGATACTCTGTTGAAGGCGTCTTCTTGCTCTCGTAGTCGGACACAGTTGCTGCACCCAGCGGTTAACGTTGTGTTGAATCTCCGATTCAACTCCACTTGGAGATTTGTTACGGTCTAGTTTGTGGCGACATAACATCTCGACGTGATACTCGGCTATCCATTTCATGCCAGCGATCATACTCGACCCTCGTATGGCGATAATACTAAGTTTTATGGGAAATCTCTTCCCGCAATGCTCTATCACATGAACACTTATATATTTTAACAATAGATAAAATTTTATTTTTGTCAATTCCTACCAATAATGACATTTCAAGGTCCTCTACTCTATGGGACATCAATTTGTTTTTAAAGCAAAATGAACAATTTAGCGGTTCACACCGCTATCGAACAATACACAACAAGTACAATATTCTTAAGAAATTATTTATTTTATTTTTTTATTTTTCCACACAGAAATCTCATATAGTAAGCAACTCATGTCTCTTACTCAATTTGCATGTACTCAGAATGCACTCATCTCCAATTTCCACAACTTGCTTTTAACTCAATGCAATCTTATATCATCAATTTAAACTCAAATCTCGTTTAATGACTTCTCACCAGTCAATATAATGTATACATTTACTCGCTTTTACTATTCTTCACGTGATCAAAATTGATTATCAGGCTACTCGAACAGATAATCCCCTTTTAAGTTGCGTTATTAGTGCTCTTGTTAACACGTATTTTACAAATTCTCGCTGACTCTTTTTAATATTGTTCGTTCAGCTCATTGTAATGATACTTATAAATTCTCTTAATGATTTTATCATCTAACTCGTTAATTATTTTCTCGCTTTGTTCTCATTTAAATAGTCTTTTTGATCAATTTGACCAAAATTCTACTCATTAATCTCATTTATTTTTAAGTTTCAACTGCCTCAACTTAATATTTTCTCTTCACTTGGTTAATTAATTAACTCGATAATTCTCATGTATTCAATTAATCAATTCATTCTCATTCCCATCATAAAGATTCCTCGTTACTTTATATTTTCATTGCTTTCTCGATTTAGAAACACTTAGTATTTAAATAAAATTTTATTATTTGATACACTTATATTTTTCTCGTTTGCTCATTTTAATAATTATTCTCGATTTAATAAGTACTCAATAAAGATTAAAATTTGGTGATATTCAATTTAATATTTTAACTTGATAATCACCTTAGTTCAAATTTAATAAATTGTTTATAAATAAAATTTTCCCCATTTGATTTATTTTAATAATTTATTCGTTTACTTGATTTATTAGTTTCTTATAGTTCGGTAATTTCTCAGTAATTTATTATGGCGATCTTCTCATGACCGACTCATTAACCAATATTCTTATTATTCTAAGTTTAAAATTTCTCGATTTATGAATTTCTTACAACTTGATAATTATACCATTACCTGAAATTAATTATTCTTCATTATTCTTATAAATACTCTAATCACATGCGCATATATCTATCACTCAACACAATAATTTGGCTCCACAATGTTCTCAACTGGAATTTTATAATATTCTCATAATAGTGTTTTCCTCAATTAACTCGATTTGAATAATTCATAATAAATTCTCCTATTTTAATAACCTCTTATCATCTCATTATTTTCTCATATGAATAGTTTCTCGATTTAAAAGTTACTCGTATAAACTCTCTAGCCAATAATATGAATATATATGCTCCTAACAATAACAACTATAAATAACACACAACAAAAAAAATTCTCTTGGTAAATCTATTAATTTACTCCTACTCAACTCCACTTGGAGAAAACTCGTCCCCGAGTTTGGAATTGACACTCAAAATCTCATAGAACTCGTTACGAACCCTCGATAGTTCGGTTTATTGATTCGCATTGGGTTTTCTCAATTATAACTCTTCTCTATCATTGTCTCATTAACAATTAGTCATTTGATGATTTCTCATAAGTCAAGCTCGTTAAATTTATTAGCACCACAAATCTTTATTTCGCGTTACACATTCGCGATTATTTATTGTTCAAATCTGAGTTTTAAATTCTCATTTTAGCTTACTCATAGCGTGTTTGGTATTGTTATAACCATGTAACAATTTGTCGTTAAATAGAATTCTCATTTCATTCGTAGTGAACAAATCTCGTAAATTTTCTTTTGTCAATTAACTCATTAATTAACTTTGAATAACCAGTTATATTTATTCGGCACAACTATTTATTTGATCAAACATTTTGACTCAAATTAGTAGCTACTTATAACTTTAAATATAATTTCCCATTTAATTCGTTTAAATAAACGCTCATTCATCTCTTGATTTATTAATTTCTCATAATTCATAATTTCTCGCTCAAACGAATTACTTATTCTCCATTTCCAAACATTTAATTTACTTCTACATTACCCAGATAACAATTTATCATTAATGAATCTTACTCGATTTGGTGTAATAAACCTTCACTTGATTTGTTTGGATAACTCCTTATCACTTAACATTTTTCTTATTTTCTCATTTATTTTGCTTTAACGATTGTTCAATCGCTCTCGATAACTCAATTAAATCATTTAACGAATTCAACCCAATTTGGTTTATTAGTCTCTCTCTTGACATGTTTTGATAACTCTTTATCAATTCGTGTTTGATAATTCTCTTATTCAATTGATTGTACCGTTTTCTCATAAATCTCTTTTAGTGATTTTATTATCAATTATCAATTACTCCCTCCGTCCCACAAAAAACTTCCCATTTCACCTTAAATTTTTGTCCTACAAAAAACTTCTCATTTGCTACATATGATGGGCTCCACATAATAAGATACTATTATTACTAAGTACCCCACCACTTATTATCCACTAATTATCTTTCTCTCTCCAAATCAATCTCATATTTTAATCAAATATATTACCAATGACCCCACCACTAACTACTCCCTTAAAACTTGTGCAAAAGTGAAATGGGAAGTTTTTTGTGGGACGGAGGGAGTATATAATAATTGAGGATTTTCATGATACTTGGATGCTTGACGAATGGTCTCCTTGAATCCTTTTCGAAACATAGGCACGAGTCCTGTGCGTATAATAATAGGGGCCCTCTATTATTATCCGCACCTACCATTGTCATGGTTTCGAGCCAGTTTCAAAAATCCCACGATCTCCCATCCTCATACCATCCACATAACAAGTAGTTCACAACAATACATATAGTATATATATACATATATAGTCGTACGATTCACGCTCATCTCGAGTTAATTTTTCTTTTATTCTCTTAATGATCAATGTCACTCGCGACGTTTTTAATAAACTAAATAACTCATAAATAAGTACTAGAGGCATAAGGTCGTCGTGATGCGCTGCTTCTCGATTTGGATTTGGACTCATTCTAAAAACACTTTTGAAAACTCATTTTGAAAACTCATGCTTCGACTTGAGTTTGGAATCCACCCCTTGTGAACCCAATTCTCTCAAGCCAGATCTCTGATACCAACTTGTAACAACCCAAAAATCTGGGGAAATTTAAAATTTTTAAATAATAAAATAAAACAATTTCCCCAAGAGTACAAGTAACTCAAAGGTCCCAACTCATGAATAAAAATATAAAACCGTCTCGTGGTTTAAATGCGGAATAATAAAAGATTTTAAAACAAAACATGTTTGATTCGAAATAAAGATTTTAATCCAAATCCATAAATATAAAAATAGAAACACGGCTCATCAACCATTGACCTTCTCTTTGCCCTTGCTAGTACCTAAAAAATGGAGGGGAGTGATTGGGGTCAGCCACCGCTGAGTGAATAATATCTAAATAAACAAGTAATTACAAACAACTCAAGCCACATAAGTGATCCCTAGAGACTCTACTCAATTCTCAATTGCTCAAGTTTATTTTCTCAGATTTTAAATTTATATAGCGCGCTTGTGTAAATCGGGTCGTTTGATCAACCTCGCCCCTCCTTACACTAGAATGCCACTCAGGCTACCACACAGAATTGCCACTCAGGCTACCACTCAGATTTATTATTTATTTTTATGTTTTCAACTCATAACATAAACCACCCAGATAGCCCTATCACATAGTAGCACATAATGACTCTGTACCGACTCAGATACTCGGCACGTCTGTCTCAGATCAGTGGTAAATAACAGCAGTCACTCAGATACTCAGATAACAGATCAATCACACAGAAAGTAAAAGTAGATCAAAACAGTTAACCACATAAGTCATGCACGTATCGTTATAACTGAATACATGGTGAGAATACTCACGCTCAATCAACAAGACAATTCACAACACATAGCACAAAATCATGAATCGAAAGTAAGTACAAGTTTATAGTGAGATTACCCACCTCGATAAACGTAAGCTCCTAAGGAATCCTCGGCACGCACAGGAGTCAAACTCAGCTCCTAAAGGTTCCTACAATGCATCACAAGACTCGGATTAAAAGTCGGCTCAAAAGTATTTCCAACAGAATTTGACAGCACGCAACACTCTTACGGAAACGGTCATAACTCTCAGACGCTTCACTAGATTTTATTCAAATTTTTATAGTAGCTAAATGACTCAGAGGACTACCATTTGTTAGAAAACTTCGGAAGCTAGATCCAAATAGAAAAGGCTCAAAACATGCTCACGAGACAGATTCTACCAGAAAACTTCATTAACTTTAAAACCCGTTTAGCAACCCGGCCCGTTACCCAAAAATGAAAACCCGACAGTTTTAAGTCTTAATTTCTCCAATTACAAATGATTCCTAAAACCTGGTTATAAATTTTTTTTTCCGATTAGATTAAAACTCTACACACAAGAATGGTTAAACCCGAGATCCATAATATGATTAAATGGAGACAAAACAAAACGAAAAACGGTTCTCAATCATGGCTCGGGAACAAATCAAGACATAAATGTATTACGAGAAAAGGGTTAGATATTATACCCTACGAATCCAACAGCGAGAACAACGACAAAACCCGAAACACCCATTGATAACTCGACACCACTACAATTGATAGACTTGGTTCCTTGCTGGTCACAACAAACTAAAACACAGCAGCCATGCTATTGGAAATTAAATATACATATAAAAAAAACACAATAGAAAGAAAAAGCACATGATCGCTGCCTGAGCACAACCTTCGATGGTCAAGGAAGAATTTAAAATACTAACGCCCATTTATACTCTCTCCACCGTCCAAAGATTTTTCCATCGATTTAACAAGACCCGACATTTAGATAATAGCAAACAGATCACAAACAAAACGAGTTGATAATTAAGAACGGTTTAACAAAAGCAGTGACTAAAACACTCGATGATAACCAGATTGACAATAAGATTCAACAAACCCTCCGACACATATGCTCATGGGAAGCCTACGTGAATGCCGATTAACACCATTCAAAAATAAATAAGAGATATATAGCAAACGGAAAAAGGAGGATCAAACTACCCAAGATTGTGTCCGGCACGGTGGTTCTTGCACACCTCGGTCACGGTTGCGATTGAGTCTGCTCAATTCCGACAAACACACCCCTGCTCGATTTCTGAGATCAATTGCTTGTCCTTGGTCCGCTGCTTCTTTATGTTTAATTCCAGCGAATAACACCCAATGTTCCTTGACTGTGATCGTGACTACTGTCCTCGGTGATGATTTCTGCTCGACGATTGCTCGTTGTTTCCTGTTGCTCGATTTTTGCTTACTCAAACTAAATCCTCACTCGAGTCTTCATCTTTACCTAGCGACAAAAAGAAGGAAGAAAACGAAAGGGAGATGCTACAACTGCCGTCGAATGTGGTGAAGCTTTGGAAGAGAGGAACCGGCAGAAGTGAATGGGTATATTAGTAGGACTAAAAGAGTGTTACTTTAAATATCTCTTAATCTCGGGCCCAGTCTTCTTCAATTCAAACAGACTCAAGCCTAAGAAAGAAATTGGGCTTAGTCTCACTCACGTGCACCAGGGGACAAGATAGAAGGCTAGGGGCTAAGGCTTAACACCTCAAGACTTGGCCTTTTCACGAAATACCGGTTTAAGACAAGAAAGGGACCAGCTTTCATTTAATCGGATGAGCAGCAAGGAGGAGAAACGGTTTCGAGAACAATAAAACTATTAGGAGTTCGGCCCTTGGCCTATTGGCCGGCCCCCTCCACTCGGTCTTGGTCTCTTACTCTTTCGGCTCGACACAAAATAAATGGACTGTCTAATTGTATGATTATAATTACTTACAAATTTATATTAAGTGATCAAGTAATTTAGTGAAGTCAACATAACTCGACCCATTAATTAAATTCACGGGTTAAAACCCGACACAAAATGCATCGACAAATAAACGTACAATTAGTTTCACAATTAAATGGCATCTAATTTAATTAGCGTCTAATTATACGAGACGTCTTAACTATAGGTCATCTAAGTTATACGAACCGTCTAACTACATGCCTTCTAATAAGTACATTAATGACAAATATTAACTATTTAAAATATTTCATTCGTTTTTCTACTAATTAAAATTAATTAATTAAATAACTTAAATTTTGGGGCGTTACAATGATCTTTGTACCATTTACTGGTATAGATAATCACAAACGTTGTATAACATTTGGAGCTGGTTTGCTATCAAGTGAAAGCATTGAATCTTACAAATGGCTACTAAACGCTTTCAAAAAAGCATTCAGGAAAGAACCAAATGAAATAATCACTGATCAAGATCCTGCACTTTTACAAGCATTACCAGCGGTATTTCCTACTACAAGACATAGATTGTGTATGTGGCATATATCTCAAAAATTCACCGAGAAGGTTAGTAACTTAAATAATGTTAATTATTTTCATGATTCTTTTTCCTATTAAAAAACTAGAATTATTATTACTAATTATATATGTGCAGATAGGGAATCATGCAAAAAAGATTGATATTTTGAAGGAGCTTAGCAATCCAATTTGGAACGAAACAATAAACAAAGAAGATTTCGAATCAAGTTGGAAAAAAATAATGGATGACTATGATTTGAATGAAGTCAAGTGGTTTGGTGACATGTATAACATGAGAAATTTGTGGATTCCAGCCTACTTCCAAGAATGTTCTTTTTCAGGATTGATGAGAACAACATTAAGATCGGAAGCTGAGAACTATTTTTATGGACTTCTATCTAATCCAGATTTGTATTTGATGGAATTCATTAGTCATTTTGACACTGCATTAGAAGGACAAAGGTATGTTCAGAAAAAAAATGATCATGATTCAAGATACACGACACCAAAAATTAAAACGAAATTGAATATTGAAGTTGAAGCATATCAACTTTTCACAAGAAGTGTATTTTTTGATATACTGTCCGAGATTATTGCATCGATGGTTAGTTGTATGTCAATGAGATTTGATAAAATGGTGGAAGAGGAGGTGATAAAATTTTATATAAAGGATACAAGCAAAGATCCAAAATACAATGGTACATTTGAGGTAAACTGTTACATTTATATATTCGGTCATTTGTTAGTTATTTTATTCACTAATTTGTGAATCTTAGACTTTAGGATCATTATTGAAATACTAATGATCCTAAATACTTTGATTCTGTCAACAATGATCCTAAATACTAAGATTCACATGCTAATATTAGGATCATTTGTAATATGATCATAATCTGATCATTTATAAAGTTCACTTACTAATATCTATTTATTCACTTTTTTTTGTTACAGGTTACGTATTTTAAATCCGACTGAAACTTCTTTGTTCGTGTTTAAAATTTGAATTAATGGAAAATTTATGTAGACATTGCTTTTATGTTCTAAGAATTGAAAGTGTAGAAAGTGATCCAAAAGAATATGTTTCAAGGAGATGGACAAAGGATGCGGTTCCACGATCGACATATGTTTACAACTTGAACACTATTCCTAGAGAAGGAAATAAAGAAGAAGTTCATTTGCTTGTAAGGGAATTACATTTTGCAATGGATTTCTGCATTGACAAGTTGGTCAATGATTTAGACAAGCTGAGTTTATTTAGAGATGAAATGAAGGAAAAGATGAAAAATGTTGAAAAAGAAAAAATAATCACAAAAGCGATGAATTATAAAGAAGTTATTGGGACATTATCGGGTATGGTGCAAAAAGCAAAAATTGGTGTAGCAGCCCCTCCTCTCATTAATAACAAGGGCATGAGAACATTGAGGAAACGAATCAAAGGAAAAAAGGAAATTGCTATGGAAAAGGCTGAAAAGGATGGAAGAAAATGTCACAAATGTAATAAAATCATAAAATTCGGATCGGGTGAAAAACATGATAGCCGTAATTGTCACAAATTCCAAGGAGAGGAATCAACAAGCTAGTTTTGATATTGATAGATACGTTTATAAATTTGATTTGAATAATACATGTATATTGAATACTTGAATCATTGAAATATAAACACTTGTATCATTGATACATAAAGTTATTTTACTGATTTAGTATTGCATTTGGATGATCATACTTTGTAAAATACACTCAAGTATAAATAATATTTCAATGATAAAAAGGTAAAATGATATGCATCTTAGCGTTGATGTGAAAAGAGGTCCACATTTTAATGTTCCTAAACAATGATCCTATAAATTTTACAAAATGATCCAGAATCAACAAAGACCCAAAATGCATAAAATGGTCCAAAAATAAGAATGATTCAATATTTAAAAAACAACAGATGATGGTGTAGAACAATGATCCTAATAAGTTGAATAAATCTAATTCCAAAAACAAAACCCAAGAAAATTCTTTTAAGGTTAATAAATCTAATTCCAAAATGCAAAATTATCCAGAATCAATAAAGATCTAAAATGCATAAAATGATCCAAAAATAAGAACGATTTAAAATTTAAAAAAACAACCGATAATGTGAAAAGAGATACACAGTTTAATGTTCCAAAAACCACAACACACAACCCATAGTGTGAAAAGAGATACAAAGTTTAATGTTCCAAAAACCACAACACACAACCCATAGTGTGAAAAGAGATACAAAGTTTAATGTTCCAAAAACCACAACACAACAGATCATAGCGTAGCAATTCAAAGATATCTAAAATATCTAGAATCCACAAAGTTAATCAAATCCATGAAATTTTCGAATCCTCTTTCTAACTATTTCCACTTGTCGGGCACTGTAAAATTTCTTCTTCTTGTACTTTGACAAATTGTCATAATTTTCCAAACTTTTCACTACTTCTGGTTTACACAAATTAATGTCAGATAATAAAATCTTGCAAAGATATTTTTTCCGCATTTCAGCAATTTGCAACAACTGACTTGCAGAATCAGGAACGAAATCTGCTCTAAGGCTAGCAGCTTCACCACCATTGAACATTTCCATATGCCTCATTAAAAATAAACCAGAATCAATATCATTACCGTCCGTCTGCCATTCAAGTTGAAACATTTCTAATTTCATCGAATTGAATTTTTGTACTCGACGATCGTTTGTAAAAATCAAGTATTGCTTGAACATAGTTCTCTGTAAAAAAAAAATTTAAATAATATTTAAAAATAATAATGAAATAACTATAAACATAACGAATACAAAATTATTACCAATCTTTCAGCATAAGTTCGCATCGCATAGGGAATCTTTCCTTCTCTGTGATCGTTATCACTGATTATAAACTTTCCTTTTATTAAATCAAAAAAAACCAAAAAGAAATGTGCTCTCCAATATAAAGGAAAGAAGACCTGTCCAAAACGTTAAACAATTCTTTTTTAGGATTATTGATTTAAAATTAATGATCTCAAACTCTAAAATTCATCAAATAAATAATCAAACATACCAAATTTGTAGCAGTCAAGTCCCAGGGAGGAGAATACCGATTCAATTCTTTTTGAAAATTTTCAACAAATTTATCATTGATCGGAGATGCTCTCCAGAATTTTACATCTTGCTAAAAAATTATAAACAAAGTTAGATTATAAACCAAGTTAGATTATATAACAAATATAAACAATGAATATAAATGAAAAGTGAAAAGTGTGAGCTAAAACTCTTACCAAGAGTGTATTCGGAAAAAAAAACCTAGACGGAGATGTACCATGTTTGGATCTTTCATCCAGATTAAGAAAACCCGCCCATATGTCAATTAAACCACGATGAAGCATGCAAGTTGGTAGCATTGACTCAAACATAATTCTTGTAGCAAAATGTCCTTCTTTGGTTTCAAAAATATTATCACTGAAAAATAAAACGATTCAATTGTTGTTACCAATAAAGAAAATGAATTTTAAATAAAATTATTATAAAAATAAAATTAAATACCGAATATCACGATTAGCAATGAAGACAGAACCAACAACACTTTCTTCAATAGGACTCGCATTATTATGTGAATTAACATTCCATTTATCGTATGGAGAACAAAGTGATGGTCCAGGTTTAGTAACTCTTTTAGGTCTGCCTTTAGGTCTGCTAGGTTCAGCTTCATCAATGATTGTCTGTTGTGGATTTGCAGCAATATCTTTGGATTGTTGATTTTTGTCAAAAGGCATGTTTTCATGAATTGGATCTTTTGGAGTTTTAAATTTCGAATCTGATCCCTTCTTGGATGCCTCGGATTTCTGATTATCAAGAAGTTCTAAATTTTTCCTTTCCAATGATTGTAGTGGAATTGGAGAAACATCTCTGCATTGCTGACTTTTTTCAGAAGACATGTGAATTGGAACATTTGGAGTTTTTATTCCTGATCGCTTCTTGGATTCCTCTAATCTTTGTATTTCAAGAAGAGCTACAGCATTCCACTCCATTTCATCACAAGCATTTGGATCACTAAAAAATTGTGTAATTGTCATTTCATTTTCTTCAACAGTCCTATCATTATCCACCTCCAATGGATCGTCATTAAAAATCGAATCTTTTAAAATTTCAGAAACTGGGTTATCATTTGCAACACACAACTTTTATGTATATAATTCGCCATTTCCATGACTAGTACCTTCCTTATTAACAACTTCCTTCTCTTTTTCAAGATTTGCTTGTTGACTACCGGTTAGAACAAGGGGATGAAAAGGTTTACTAAATTCAAGATTTCATTTCTCTACATACTTTAAAATCTCTTCATTACCATTATGTTGATTCCAAGCATGGGTTATCCAATCATCAATAGCAGCCTTATCACTTGAATAACAATTGAGGAAAAAATCTATCTTCTTTTTGAAATACTGAAATATTAGTAAGGTTGCATCAGTAAGTTAAAAATTAGATCATTTTTCTATTTTTTAATCATTAACTAATTAATGAATCTTAGCCTTTAGGATCATCGATGTTTTAGATTCAAAAATTGGATCATTTGTTCATTAAAATATGGATCATTTATTCCTTCAAAAACTGGATCATTTGTTTAGGATCATTGACAAATGATCCATAAAAGTTTAGGATCATTAACAAATGATCCAGTTTTTTAATGAACAAATAGTCCAATATGTTAATGATCCTAAACATTTATGGATCATTTTGAAAAACTAATGATCCTAAACAGCTATGAAAATAATCACCAAAAACATACCTCTATAGGCTTTGAAATATCCAAAAGAACATCAAACTGAGGAATGACACCGCTAGTATTTCCAGAATCTTCAATTGTAGTATTGTCTTTTGATACATCAACTACATTAGAAATTTAAATTAGAAATATAAAAGTAATTAAGAATTATCAATGCATACAAAATACATACCATTTTTTAACTTTATATTTTCATTATTAGACTTTGACTTCTTCTTTAGTTGATTCTCTGTTATTTGATTCTGCTTCAGTTGTTTCTTCTTTTTCATCACATTAGCAAGAGTAACATGATCTCTTTCGTCTTAATGAAGAAAAAAAAAACTTTTAAATAAGAAGTGGATAGTAAAACAAAAATGAAGTTTTATAAAAAAAAACCTGAATCTCGAATATTTGCTACAACTTGATCTACAACTTCTTCTTCATATGATTGAATAACTTCAACATTTTGAAAACCTCCATTTTTTTATTAAATTTTTCAACCTATTTGACACTAGTTTTGGAGTCCAATAAGATGTAGCTGGAAGTTTTCTTTTATCCCTTAAACTTGTAACCCTTTCTGAAGAAAACTTTGTGCAATGAAGATACAACAACTATGACATATGAGTAAGAATATGGATCATAATTTATTAAACTAAACAATTAATATAAATATATAAAATTGAAACTTACCACAAGAAATGCAACTGGTCCAGCATATTGTGCATTAACATCAAAATTCAGTTTCTTTTTACTTTCATTAAGACAATCGATTACAAAAGTACACCAATCGAGATCTTTAAAAGAAACATTTTCAACAAAATTTTCCAAAAACTTTTGGTTGCATGTTCCCGTTGTTGGACCATCAATCATAATGGTTACATGTGCAACCAAAAAATTCAATATAAAATCGTTGCCATAATCTGGACTTCCCTTCAACAAAGAACTTACATGTGTAAGTCTGACCCTGTCAATATTTTCAGGGAATTGTTCCCTCCATTTTCTAATAATAGGATTTCCAAACTTACTTCTTAACGGTAACTTAATAGGAATATGACCCAAAGGTAGGCCATACATCTCATGATCAGCTTGTCGTGTGATTTTAATCACTTGATTACCAACATGTAGAACTCTAGTGTTAGAATCATAATTTTCCAGAACACATCCACATATATCTGTACTAAATATTTTAACTACAAAATCATCCAGAAATCCAAATCCTATATCTTTGAGAACCAATTTCTGATTATCACTTAGGATTGAATATATCTGAGAAATTTTACCCGAATGATTCCTAAATGAAATTGATTGTTTTTTCGAAGTTACTTGATTTTGATTTGGAACAGATTCAAAATCATCGTCATCGTTTCTTGTCACATGTGCCAATCTCTTCCTTTTATTTGATTGAGCTACATAAAACAAAAGAACAAAAGTAAGTACTTGTGATGAGTTGATAAACACAAGATAAACAATAATGCAATAGGTGAAAAAAATGATTCAAACTAAAAAAAATGATGCACAATTAACAATGATCCACAAACACATGTACACCACAAAGAATGATCCACAATTACAAAATGATGCACAATTAACAATGATCCTCAAACACATGTACACCACAAAGAATGATCAACAATCAACAATGATCCACAATAAAAAAATGATGCACAACTATAAATGATCCAAAATTAACCAACACATATACACCACAGATCCACAATCAATAATGATGCAAAATTAAATGCTCCAAAATTAACCAACACATATACACCACAGATGCACAATCAATAACGATGCAAAATTAAATGATCCAAAGTTAAAAATAAAGCAAAATATTACAGCGTGTGCAAAATACATAAAGCACAAAATGAATTGTTTAGAAATTACATGCAACGGTATTTCCTTTTTTATTACAGTAGCAATGATTATCAATTTCACAATTTATACTAAAAAAATGGACAATGAGCAGTAAATTGGAAAACTTCTGCTTGAGAAAACTAAATAAACATAGGGCAAAATCTAACCGAGCAAAATCAAATATCAACACAAACAATCAACAAATAAATGAATTGAGCATGAAATATAATCTAACCGAGCCTGAAAATTAGAGTATAAGGTTTACTTGATTGCATTTTGACGAAGAAGAAATCGAAAGCTTCAAATTAAAAGACTACGAGATTCCTTGCGAGATTTCGAAGTTGAGCGAGTTCGACGAAGAAGAAATCAACTAAGAATAAATCGACTAAGAATCAATCGACGAAATTAGGAGCGAAGATATAAGAACAAAGCTCAACTTTGCCCTAATCGATGAAATCAGAAATGGAAGAGAGGATTGCGTGAGATACGGAAGAGAGAGATGCGTGTAAATGACGTGAAATTCTATTTAGATATTATAAAATTAAACAAATGGCAATAATAACCCTAAACATTTTTGTTAACGCAAAAAGCCTTACCCCTTTTGGATCTTAAGATAACAAAACAACCTAGACTAGCTTAGATTAATATGTAGAATAAAATAGCTAAGTTTAGGTCTGATACTGAGTGGTCAGTATCAGCACTCAGTATTGGAAATCCAATACTGAGTAGAAGGACTGAGTTACAGTCAGTTTTGTAACGGACTAAGATCAAATCCCTTGATCTTAGCCATTTCCTTAGTTTAGTCCTTCGGTTACTCCTTTGCCCATTATGTAAGATCTCTATACCATTATAAATAGAGATCATCTTGCAAAGGAGAACTCACCAATTCACTTTACACCTTCATACCAATTGTAATTGATCAGTGGTCTTGTTATTCCGCAACAAGCCACACTTAGTGGAATTATACATTTGACTCATATCTTGTTCTTATACAATATTTGTCTTGAGTTATAATTATCCAATCAATTAACCATCTAAACCAGAGAGTTGTGACCTAACAACTGGTATCAGAGCAGGCTAAATAAACTCTTATTTAGTCGATCTATAACCCTGGCAGCCATCCCTTATACTTATCCTACACTAACTCCAAAATCAAAAATGTCTACCATTGTTGCACCAATTATGTCTGGAAAGGGAGTACCCATCTTTGATGGTAAAGACTTCCATCAATGGAAGCTAAAAGCTCAGTGGTATCTTGAATCCATTCATCACGAAATGCTTACTGTGCTAAATGATGGTCCTATCATCCCACAAACTGTGGAACCCGTTGCTGCTACTGATACTGCTCCTGAGAGCATAAGAACTGTACCTAAACTAAGGAACAACTGGACTGATACTGACCGTCAGTTGTATGTTTTAGACTCCAGTGCTAAAGGGGTGATTGGTAATGGTGTTACCAAAGAAATTCTCAATGCAATCATGGAATTGCCAACAGCAAAGGCTATGTGGGATAGTTTATCAGTCACTTATGAAGGCACACCAAAAGTGAAGTTGCAAAGAAAGAGCAACATGAGAAGAAAGTATGAAAACTTCTTCTCAAATCCCAATGAAGATATCACCTCTCTTTACCACAGGTTTAATACTGTTGTTCATGGTCTAATTAGTGTTGGCATAGTAAAAGAGGAAGGGGAACTTGTTCAAAAGTTCCTGGACAGTCTTCCTCAACAATTTCTTGACATGTCAAATTCTATCAATGCTGCTAACAACATTGATTCATATACTCTTCAAACTTTGTATGGCCTAATGTTGAATCATGAGGAGAATACTGCTGCAAGACTGATCAACTGGAAGAAAACTGATCAAACTTCAAATGGAATGGCTCTCATTGTGCAACAAGCATATACTGTGACTGAGCCTGAAGAACCAGAAGTTGATCTTGCTGATGCTGAGGCAGAAGAGCTTGAGACTCAAATGGCTCTTATGTCTATGAAGCTGGATCAGTTGAAAAAGAAGAGGCTTGGTGTTAGCTCTTCTAAAACTGACCCAAGATCAGGTCTTTGCTATAGGTGTGGAAAGCCTGGATATATTGCTGCAAATTGTCATACCAAGTCTTCTGAGACTGATCAGAATGACAAGATTGCATACCGAGCAAAGAGGTATAGAGACAAGTATGTCAAACTGAAGAACTGGAGCAAGGGTAAGAGGGCAGAAGGGAATGGAGCACCTCATCAAGCACTGTACTCTGAAGCTTGGATGGATGAGGACATAATGGATGATGAGGAAGAGGTTGAGAATAAAGCCTTTATGGCTTTCACTGAAGATGATTTGAAGAGCTCCTTTGAAAAGGATATCAAAGAGGCTGAGAGGATGAGTGTTCAAACTGATTGGGATTCCACTCAGTTGTACAAGGTAAGTTCCTTTCAAACTTATTCAGTGAATGAAAAAACTAAGATTTTTGAGTATATGATTGTTGATCTTAAAACTTCTGTACAAAAAGAAAAAGCTTTAAAATTAACAATTCAAGAACTTGAAAGGGTAAATAATGAAAACTTAGATAAATTAGCAAAGTAT
Organism: Calendula officinalis; assembly: GCA_963853835.1. Classification (NCBI taxonomy): domain Eukaryota; kingdom Viridiplantae; phylum Streptophyta; class Magnoliopsida; order Asterales; family Asteraceae; genus Calendula; species Calendula officinalis. The sequence continues at coordinate 57,190,486 of OY970820.1, forward strand.
AAAGATTTAGAACTAAATTTTTCAGATTTAAAAGACATTAACCAAAGATTAGCTGATAAAGCTCATTTACACAAGCTTGAAAAAGAAAAATTTGAAAAACAGTGTAAATCTTGGGGAAATGCTTCAATAAAATTAAATAAATGTTTAAATCAACAATTCCCAGAAAATGTGAGGGCTGCACTTGGTGTTGATCCCCAATTTAAAAATAGGAATAATTTTGCTGATTTATTTGAAGAGTTTTCAAATATGAACCCTATTAAATTTATAAAATCTAAAACATTTTGTGAAGTTGGATGTCAAACTGAGTCAGATGATGAGGAAAATGAAATTTTAGAAAAACCTATTGGTCCCTCCATCTGCTCGAAGTGCTATACTGAGCTACAAGAACTCAGTATTGAATTTCCTGTGAAAGAAATTTCTGATACTGAGCTCCCAATAGCTCAGTATGACACTTCTGCTGTTCCACCTTTTGAATTATTATTTAATACAACAACTTTTGAATTATATAATGATAATAAGATTACTTCTATCTCAAATGTTTCATCTAATACAGAAGTTGCAGGAACAGGAACATCATATATTGAGACATCTAAAAGACATGTTAAAGTTATTTCTTCAAAACATGATAAACAAAAAACAACTTCAACTAGGTCCACAGTTGGCAGAAATAAGAAGTCTTACACTAATAATATTAGAAATACTTCTCTGCCAAATAAAAAGAAGCAACCAGATCCACCTCCCTTTAAACCAGTACAAACAAATGTTAAAACATCTATTAAAAATGACAAAAATAACATTTTAAAAACACTAGGTGATCAGGTTAAATTTTTAAGTAAAAAAGTTGCAAAACTCACTCATACTGATCTACCAAAAGTGCAACAGTTTTCTAAAATACCTTATGAAAATATGTTTAGAAATAGACCTAGAAAATGTTATAGGTGTCATCATACTGGTCATAAGGGAGATGAATGCTGGACTGATCTCTCAAGTCCTAGGTACTCAGTACCAAAGAAAAGGACAGAATCTAAGTCAGTATCACCAAAGAAAACCTCTAAAGTTTCCCTTGAAGTGATACTGACCTCTCCAAATAAAGAGATCAGGCCAAAATCTTTTTATTCCACCTAAGGTCCCATTCAAAAATGGGTTCCTAAAAGGAACTAACTCTTATTTTGTGTCTTGTGCAGGGTGACAGAAACTGGTATTTAGATAGTGGTTGCTCAAGACACATGACTGGCAGTATGGAGTACCTTCTCAAATATACTCCAGAGAAGGGTCCTTCTGTTAAGTTTGGAGATGCCTCGGTGGGAAAGACCAGAGGTTATGGTGTGATCAAGGCAGGAAACATAACTTTTAAAAGAGTTTCTTATGTAGAGGGTCTTAAACACAATCTGTTGAGTATCAGCCAGATGTGTGATGATGACAATGAAGCTCGATTCAGGAAGGTTGCAGGAATCATCTACAATGATAAAGGGCAGCATGGACTCATTGCTAGAAGAGAAAAGGATATATATGTGGTCAACCTATCTGAAATAGACCCAACTATTCGAGTATGACTGCTTTCTAAAGTCAAGCCAGAATTGCATTCGCTATGGCACAAGAAACTCTCTCACATCAACTTTAGAAATATCAATGAGCTCAGTATGAAGAAACTGGTGAGAGGGTTGCCCACTATTACTTATTCAAAAGATAAGTTATGCTCAGCATGTGAAATGGGCAAGCAGAAGAAGAGTCCATTCAAGTCAAAGGTCAATCATTCCATTAATGAACCTCTTACTATGATACATATGGATCTTTTTGGCCCCATCAGCACACCATCTTTGGCCAAAAAGATCTATACCCTAGTCTTGGTTGATGAATTCTCAAGATATACTTGGGTTATCTTCCTCAAGACTAAGTCAGATACAACAACAAAAATCATTGCCTTTATAAAAAGAGAGGAACTTCAAAAAGGCAACAAGGTCAAGCAACTTAGAAGTGACCATGGTACTGAGTTTAAGAACTCAGTATTAGCCGATTTCTGTGAAGAAAGAGGAATCATTCAAAACTTCTCTGCAGCCTACACACCATAACAAAATGGTGTTGTAGAATGAAAGAATAGAACATTAATTGAAGTTGCAAGAACTTTGCTATGCCATGCTGGACTGGCACTGAGTTTCTGGGCTGAAGCTGTAAATTATGCAAACTTCACTCAGAATAGAGCCACTATTGTCCAGAGACATCTGAAAACTCCATATGAGTTATACAATGGCAAGATTCCTAATGTGGAATACTTTCACATCTTTGGAAGTAAATGCTTTGTACTCAGTACAAAACAAAATCTCAACAAATTTGCTCCCAAAGAAAATGAAGGTGTGTTCATGGGCTACTCTCTACATTCTAAAGCCTTCCGAGTGTATATCATCTCAACCAAGATGATTGTGGAATCCATTCATGTTACCTTTGATGAAGATCAGAATGAGCATTCTACCTTAGCAAGTGAAGACATAAGTGGCATAAACATTCTATGCAATCCAGAGAACTCCATTGCTGAACAGCCCAAGTTTCATTCACACTTTATTCCCAATAAGTTTAATGACACTGATCAAGTTCGAACTCAGTCTCACTCAACTGTAACTAATACTGAGGTTCCCATAACAGAGAACCTTCATACTGAGTTTCCAACTAATGATCTGAACCATTCTACCTATGAAAAAGGTGAAACTTCCAACACTTCACAAGAATCCACATCAACTCTGCAAAATGAAGATGAACAGCAACCTGCGCTGTCTAATACTGACCAGAATTCCACTCAGTATCAGACACACGACACATCAAATCAACAACATATTGTTGATCCTATTTCAAATGCTCCCTTAGGAAACAATTTAAGGGAACACAAAGACCATCCACACTCAAACATTCTTGGTCCTATTGAAGAAGGTGTCCAAACAAGAAGAAAATTAGAGTTTCCACCCCAAGCAACTGCAAATTTTCGTTTCTTCTCAAGTTTTCTATCTACCATTGAACCAAAGAAAGCTGATGAAGCTTTATTAGATGAAGATTGGGTAGAGGCTATGCAAGAAGAACTCACAGAGTTTGAGAGAAACAAAGTTTGGAACTTAGTACCACCTCCTACTGGCAAAACTATTATTGGTACTAAGTGGGTATTCAGAAACAAGATGGACAAGGATGGTGTTGTCATCAGAAACAAAGCAAGGTTGGTTGCTCAAGGTTACAGGCAAGAAGAAGGCATTGACTATGATGAAACTTTTGCACCAGTTGCAAGAATTGAAGCTATTAGGTTGTATCTTGCATATTCAGCTTTTAAGAACTTCAAAGTTTATCAGATGGATGTCAAGAGCGCTTTTCTAAATGGAAAAGTACAAGAGGAAGTTTATGTTAAACAACCTACAGGTTTTGTTGATACTAAATTTCCTAATTATGTTTTCAAGCTTGATAAAGCTCTATATGGGCTCAAACAAGCTCCAAGAGCCTGGTATGATACCCTGTCTGAGTACCTTATTGAAAATAAATTTACAAGAGGTAAAATTGATAAAACATTATTTTCAAAACGGAAAGGTTCTGACATCTTACTCATTCAGATATATGTAGATGACATTATCTTTGGCTCCACTGACAAGTCAATGTGTGACTGGTTTGCTAAGATAATGTCAACTCAGTATCAGATGAGTATGATGGGAGAACTTACTTATTTTCTTGGTTTACAAGTTGAACAAAAGCCTGATGGCACTTTTATAAATCAGAGTAAGTATGTGCATGATATGTTAAAGAAATACAAATTTGAAAATTTATCCTCCATGCACACGCCTATGGGTACTCAGGATAAGATAAGTAAGGATGAAACTGGTAAACCAATGTGTCAATCCACATACCGAGGTATGATTGGTTCCTTACTTTACTTAACTGCTAGCAGGCCTGATATCATGTTTGCAACATGTTTGTGTGCTCGGTATCAGGCTGATCCTAAAGAATCACACATGAAAGCAGTTAAGCGCAACTTTAGATATCTTACAGGTACTCCTAACCTGGGTCTTTGGTATCCCAAAGACTCACACTTTGATCTTGAAGGGTACACAGATGCAGATTTTGCAGGTTGTAGATTGGACAGAAAAAGCACAAGTGGAGGATGTCAATTTCTAGGTGGAAAACTAGTAGGTTGGTCATCCAAAAAGCAAAATTCGGTAGCAACTTCCACAGCAGAAGCAGAGTATGTTGCTGCGGGAAGTTGTTGTGCTCAATTATTATGGATGCAGTATCAACTATTGGACTATGGGTTCAACTTTCAAAAGACTCCAATTCATTGTGATAACAAGAGTGCTTTTGCTATCCCAGAGAACCCAGTCTATCACTCCAAAACTAAGCACATTGATATCAGACACCACTTTATTCGAGATAATGTGGAAAAAGGTAAGGTTGAGGTAGATTATGTACCAACAGATGAACAATTGGCCGATCTATTTACTAAATCTCTCCCTGAGGAAAGGTTTATGTATTTACTAGGGCAATTAGGTATGCTGAATCCTTGATCTTTCTTAATTTTCTTTAAAAATGAGCGCTCAGTATCACCCCTGTTGATACTGACCACTCAATATCACTAGTTTGTTATCATCAAAATTCAAATTTTTTATTTTTTTTTTAATTTCAAGAGTAAATTAATTGTTTTTATATTATTAAATTTTTTTTTTAAATTAATTTTTTTTACTCAGTATTGGGGTATGACGGCGCTCACACCGAGCTTAATCCTCATACTGCTCAACGGTAACCTTTCTTAATAGGAAAGTTACCGTTGGCACAGGATAAGGCAGTCAAATCAGCCGATTTTACTTCCCAATACCTTAATTATCTTTCAATCCCCTAAAAATAACCGTTTTTTTTACTTCAAATATTTTTTAACAGTTATTTCATTATTTCTTTTGAAATTCTCTTTGCAATTAACGATTTCACTCTCTTTTAGCAAGCAAAAACTCTTAAATCAAAATCACAGATGGCAAACTACACTTTCGTCGCTCCAGAGGTTGAATCGGAAATCAAATTCCGAGATGATGAACTGCCCAAGTTTGCGAGGAACAACATCACAGCCAACTTCACTATTCTCAAGCCTGGGTATGCCAAGAATTCACAATCATTGTGACTTTTTTGAAGCATTGCCCAATTGCTCGTGCACTGACTTTGTCTCCTCGAGCAATTTACCCAGAAATGCTATGCGAGTTTTGGTACTCTGCCACACTCGATTCTCCAGATATGATTGCTGGGTGGGTAATTAGAGATCAAAGAAGGGCATTTGTTTCTACTGCCATCATTCGTGAAACACTGAGGCTTCCCGCCCAAGCTCAGTATGACCCATTCATTAATAGAACAGAGGCACGCTCAGTATTGCCATTTTTGGGCCGAAGAGGAACAACGGGCATAATCAAAAGAAACCAATTTGGTCCTATGTGGGGTATTCTCATTACAACGATTATTCGGTGGATGACCCACAAGACGGGTGCTTTGGACCAAATAAATGAATTTGGGATGCAAATAGTACATGCATTGTACTATGGAAGAAACATTGATTATGCAAGGCTCATTTTCAATGAATTAGCTGCTTTGGTTCGGGCTAACATAAGGGAACGGAATGTCCCTTTCTACAGATTCTTATCACTCATCTTTCAACACTCAATGCCCACACATACTTATGATGAGTTTCACAGTCCAAGGGTTGATCTTCCTCCTCTTAGTGAGAAGATTTTATTTTACAGGCCAAGAGAAGGAGAGCCTCTACTAAGTCCTTATATGTGGGCCATTGTTCAAGAACACATAAATGAGGAAGAAGACATGTCTGATACTGAATCAGACAATGATGATGATGATGATAATGATGATAATAGTGGTAATGGAGGACATGCTGGTCAAGATGTTGAGATGCAGGATGTTCCACAAGTTCAAGAACCGACTCAACAACATATCTCTCCACCTGCACAGGATCCTGATGCTCCTCATATTGCAACAGCCTGCAAATGTTCCATCATTAACTGCCTCTCTTCAAGCCCAAAGCCTAGTTGCAGCCACCGCTGACCTTTCAGGTCCAGAACTAGTCCCAACTGCTCAGCCAATTGAGGAACCTCATGTCCCTCTTGATGTGGAGATTCAATTTGAGCAAACTACACTGGAAGGTGCTCAGCAAAACAGACAGGTCGGTATTGAAGATATTGGTGCTGCAAATCAACAATCACATGATCCTGCACCGACCTCTGCCGATGCTAGAAGGGAATCTGACAGAGTCTCAGGTATGAATTTCTAAAAAGCCCTTAAATTTATATATATATACATATTTCATTCCCAAATAGAGACTAAGTATTGGCCAGTACCAACTCAATACTGACCAAAGTCTCACACGATCTTTCAAATATATATCCGTTTATGGCCAACATAGCTAGCCCACTACTATGCACAATTCATATACTGAGCACCAAATTGATCATTGTCAGTCTACAGTTGTCTCAACATTTAAAGAGACAATGGTGGTTGATGTCATACTGACACCCACTGGTGCTGCTTGAATTATGTCCAACTTATATTTGAGTTGGGTAGCATAATTCAAGAAATGATCACAAACCCTTAAGCCACAAAATCCAAGAACTTTCTATGGGGTTTAGCCACTTTTCTGTTATCACTCTAATACCGAGTGATAAACATTGAAAATAACAAGAAGCACATCCCAGGCTTCGAATTCCCAAACCCAAACCTTTTAGTAAATGTGACTTATCCTATATTGAGCTACTTAAATTTACACACTCACTTTTACTAAAACCTTCTTACACATGCTATGCACAAGTCCACAATATTTCATCATAAACCAGATGAAATACAGACTTCACCAACTCTGTTTATATGATTATAGAGTTAAACAACACCACAATTCTATTTGATAAACCTTTCTTTTTAACCAGTTCTATATTTTTGTTTCTTTAGCACCATCTGTGCAGGGCATTCAGGCATCACAGGCTGCAGGAGACTAAGTGACTCTGCAAGCAATCATGCAGCATATTCTGGCCATCCAACATACTCAAACTATAATACTGGACAGAATGGACACTATGAGTAGTGATATTGACTCAATAAAACAGTCAGTCTCACTACTTCAACAACCACATCAGGCTCCATCAATTCCACCATCTTCACATGGTGGACACAACGAAGAAGGAGAAGGAGATGATGATCCTGAGAAGATGAAATCACCCTCCAATGCAGAATCTGAGGGTGATACTGATGCTGCCACTGAGCCCATGCCCTCCCCTACTCTTGAAGAACCTGAAGGGGATATGGGTGGTGATACTGATCCTCTTCCCTCCCCATCCAATGATAACAATAAGGGTGAGAAGAGACAAAGAGATACTGAGGTTGATCAAACTAAGCCATCTGCTCAGGGGGAGAAAAGAAGAAAATTGAATGAAGATCAACCTCCACAACAAGAACAACAACACCAGCAAAGCCCTCATACTGAGTCACTTCGGTTTCAGTATGACAGAAGAAGACAAAGAACTAGGTCAGCATTACAAGTTGAAGACCCACTTGAGCCATCTGCTCAGGGGGAGACTCATACTGACCAACCACAGCAAACTTATTCTGAGCCACCTGCTCGTGAGGAGAATGATTTGCAAATTGTGGTCTATAGGCCTTTCATCTGGCCTATTACTGATGATGAAGATGAAGAACCAGATTTAGTGAACTATGCACTAAATCTGGTAGAACAAGAAAGTTCTTCATCATCATCCTCAGATGATGAAGAACCAGAAAATCTGGTGATTAGAAGAAGGAGTTCCTTATCAAGAAGACCTATCAATGCAGTTCTCACTTCTTCTGAATCAAGTGAGGAACCTGCTCTTTGGTAACAAGACAAAGAAGATCTGTCCATACAATGGACAGTGATACTGAGCAGGCTCCAAGACTGACTCCTCAACAACTCTGTGCAGAACAAGAAAGATTTTTATATGAGCTAGAGTTGGGAGTCAAAGCTGAACCAGAATCTGACCCAGATACTGATACTCCTGGTCCTTCTCATAGAATCTCAAGAAAGGGTCCAGACCATATTCAACATTATTGGAATATGGTTGCTGCTCGGACTCAGTATAAGGAGGAAAGAAAGGAGTTCTTGAAGACCAAAACATTTCCAAATGTAAGGGGGATACATAGGTTGAATCTGGATGTCAATAAAGTAAAAGTGAAGCTCAAAGAAGGAAGAATCACTATCTGTTGCACTGGCTTAACCAGTCCTCCCATGAAGATATTTCTTCATGATATTCAAAGAATTGGTCTTCAAGACTGGGTGAGGATCACAAGACCGATCAAAGAGCTTCCAAAGAAATCAACTTATGATCAAATAGTCTTGGATGAGATCTGTGCAGTTTCTGCAATATGTTATGAGAAGGGCTTGCTTCATGAGATAGAGTATAGAACGCTCAGTGTGATGACTGAAGCTTTCTCAAACAACAGACCAGAATGTCTTCATACATACAAGTATCTTAAAAAGTACCCTCTCCCTCCTAACCTTGTTTTTCAGGATCAAAAGAGTGTCATATATCCAACTTCTGGATATATGTATACTGACTCAGAGGATAGAGAGTGCTTCATTTCTGAAGAAGATCTGCCAAGAGCTCAAATCAGTCACCTTGTTGGACTGAAATGGATGATCACCAAGAAAGAAGACTCTTGGTTCAGAAAGAAGATTGTTGCAGTTCTTAATTGTAGAAGGGATGAACTCAAGAGCAGAGAAGAGTTTGTCCACATCAAACAAGAAGTCTTCTATGAGAATGAAGCCATCAACAGCAGATGAAGAAGAAGATTTTGCTACCTATGCTGTTGTATTCTTATTTCTTTTTATCTCTTTGTAATTGATTTGTTATCATTAGATAGGGCGAGATTGTTAAGGCAGAAAGACTTACCCCTTTTGGATCTTAAGATAACAAAACAACCTAGACTAGCTTAGATTAATATGTAGAATAAAATAGCTAAGTTTAGGTCTGATACTGAGTGGTCAGTATCAGCACTCAGTATTGGAAATCCAATACTGAGTAGAAGGACTGAGTTACAATCAGTTTTGTAACGGACTAAGATCAAATCCCTTGATCTTAGCCATTTCCTTAGTTTAGTCCTTCGGTTACTCCTTTGCCCATTATGTAAGATCTCTATACCATTATAAATAGAGATCATCTTGCAAAGGAGAACTCACCAATTCACTTTACACCTTCATACCAATTGTAATTGATCAGTGGTCTTGTTATTCCGCAACAAGCCACACTTAGTGGAATTGATCAGTATTGTACAACCGTTTTTTGCCTTCAATATTAATTATATTTCGGATGTTTTAAATAAACGGGGGGTATATTTGGAATTTTATATGGAGTGGATATTCTTTTCAAATTAACCGATCTCTCTTATTCAATGCTTATTCAAAGCGTGCGCAAGGAATCCGGACCACGAAGATTTTGGCTTCCTCTTCCACTTCTCACATTCCTAAACTCACAATCGTAAAAATCGACAACTGATTCTCCGAAATCATTGACATTGTTTGATTGTCGATAGAAGCGAACACGAAATTACGTTGAATTTATACCTTACAACCGTTGTCGTCTACAAGCTAGGGTTTTTTTCAACGAACAGAGGGTTTCCGATTTTGAAATTCAAGGTTCAATAACGATGTCAGGTTAGCGATTCTTGCTTTATTGTGTTTTATATGGTTCGTATGTAGTGATTATAGGTTTTTTGAATGTGAGTTTTAGGGCTTTTTTCCGTATTTTACAGGTTAAATTTTACATCTTTTTATTTATCTTGTAATTCCTTTTTTTCTTATGAAATTAAGTATGTAAATGCAGTAATTGTTACATGTTGATAGTTATTTCTGTTGTATTTCCATTTTTTCTTATGCGATTGTTGATTATTTGGGTAGTGTTCGATTGTTGATTATTAAACTCGTGGTCAGATACATGGTTGTTCGAAAGAGTATTTCAATGTTGTTCACATTTTGATGTATTGTTCCATTATAATACTTGGTTGTACAGTTTTGATTGCTTGATTTGTTGTATTATGTATCATCGGTGTCCAGCTTTTAGTTAACTATCTGTATGTTCTGTTAGGGTGTCTGAAATGCCATTATTTTGGTGATATTTTTTTCATTATCGATTATAATATAAGAATTATGTTGTGAAACCCGGTCTAAAGGATATTATGATGTTGGTTAAATGACATTGTATGTTTTTCAGTTTTAAATTATGTCATATTATGTTATGTTTGAAATTGCAGGTATTAGAAGAAGCGGTAGGAAAAAGCAGAGATCACTTAATTACAATGAAAGCAGCAGGCCCAAACCGGTAGTCATATTCGGTATGTTTGTGTTATTTTAGTTAAATGTGTGTATTTCGTATAATGTATGTTATTGTTCAGATTTAGACGATGAGGAAGATCGAATTAATCGTAAACGGAAAGGGAAAGGTAAGGTTGGTGAAACATCTAACCGAGATGAAGGAAATGGTGTCCGTGCAGCAATTAAAAATGAGTTTTTTCACACTCTATCTAGCCCTAAGACTTTAAGTTCAGTAATGTCAACATTGAATCCAAGTCAGAAGGCTTGTTTAGATGTTATGGGTTTCACCGGATTTATAGATTTTAGTGTTGATAGCATCCCTACGAAGCTTGCTTTATTTGTTGTCGATTCTTTTAATCCGGAAAGTATGGAGATAAAGCTGCCCAATGGATCAATTAGAATAACACATGAATTGATTGCTGAAATGATCGGGTTAGAAAACGTGGGGATGAAAATTGCTGATTTGCTTGTTCAGGAGGATGATACTTTGTTTCAAGAATGGTTAGCTCAATATACCGGTTGTAAGGAGGTGAAACCACCTGATATTAAATTAAACATCCGACGTTCGGAGGGTGCTGACATAAACTTCAAGCTAGATTTCATCGTATTATTCTGTAATATAATGGGAACAATTAAACCAGGCGGCGTATGTGATGTTACAATATTGTCGTTTTTGAAATCCACAACAGATTTCACCAACATAAATTGGTGTGATTATCTGTTCCAATGTTTGAAGACTTGCAAGAAAGGATGGGTGAAGGGTAAGAAAGATTCGTTTTTCAGGGGCCGTTGACGTTGCTTGTGGTAAGAAATAATACTTTGTCGAATATTTTGTTCAATATCAGTTGACAACATGCGATGTTTTTAATTGGACATTGTATGTTTCATGACTGCCTTTTTACAAATAGTGTTTTTATATTCATTATGTTTGATATTAAGCTGATATTTGTCTTAGTTTTTCACCTTTTCTTACATTTTCTCGTTTTTTTTTTCACAGATGTGTTATGTCAATAAGTGTAAGTGTGAAGCGTTTAAGGTTTCAACTAAGAGACCTCCGGTGTCAGTTTGGAATTATGAGTTACTATGTATTCGTGAATTGGCAGAGATTAATAATGGTGCGTTTGGGATCGGTGAGGTCGATGATACAATGGTTGTAGACGGAGGAGAGTTAATCCCAGAGGATGTAGAGGTTACGTATCGGTTTATTGTTTAATTTCTTAAATATAATTATAATAAACCTAATTACATTACTAATTCAAACGTTTTGCAAGGTTGTTTATGGAATCTGAAAGCATTCATTAAGACAGTTGGTAATGGAATCGCTGATTTTGAGAGAACTATTTTAGCCGCAAAACAAATGTTCCCTGACAGCACTGAAGTTGACATTCTTTTAGATAGGTACGAGAACATGTTAAAGTACAGCTATAGTAGTATTCTAGAAAAAGCTGATGTTAGTTTAAGACGCGAGAATGACGGAAATCAGTTTGTCGGTGGCATGTTTACTCGTGTTGGTGAGACGTCAACCAGACGACGTGACCCTCAATCGGTTCAGAACGTACACACCAAGGTAGACGGTGTTGGTATGTCCCACCAACATTTGAGGCAGGATAATACACCAAATGTATCCTTAAAGGAAAGTGATGGGACAGGAAATGTTAGTGACGTTGGTGGCCTGAATTCCAGTTTACAAACCGGTACAACCCCTAAAACTACTTCAACAGCCCAACATGTGATGCATAGTAGTTTACAAACTGGTACAACATTTGGAAAACCTGATTTACCTACTGGTTCAACATCGTCAAAGAATAAAACATCTGATGACATTAATTGGGAAGATATCGACATGGATAATTTTGATGAATTTGATGATGGTATGGGTGGCCCCGCAACACAGCTCAAAATAATTCAATATTTTGATGAAATTGATAGAATAAGTGCTGAGAAGAAAAGGCTTTCAACTGAAGATGGTCCTAGCTTTAGTCTCGGCCTCACTCAAGAATTAGTTCCGGTAGGTGAATACGGTGAGAATCATATGGAAAAGGGAAAGAAAGTTTTACTAGAAACAGATGTTGTCACCATGGAAGGTGGTAACGTGCCGGCTTTTGAGAAAGAAGCTGAAAATTTACCAACACCGGTCCCGGTACGGATGGTATCACCTAGATTTACGGGAGATGGAACTGTTATGTTTCGAGGTCGTCGGGTTCCTACAAAATCAGTTGTGTTACAGTCTCCGTATATTCAACGATTGGTTGATGTGGATCGAGGGGTTAATGCTGAAGAAAATAAGCTTGTTTGGTTTATAGGGGTAAACACAGAAACTAAGTAAGTCTTAATTAAATGTCATTTTTTCCTTTATATTAACGTTACTGTAAAATGCTATAACTTATGAATCATTTTATGTTTTTATGTTTGCCCATTCAGTATTGTGATGTTTGCGTCTTCTAATGGACACATATCAACGAATAGTGATATTGAACGTTTGAATGACGATATGGTGCATGCCAACCTCATATCTACGTGGTCATGTGTGCTAAATAACATGGAGGAATCTAAGAGCCCAGATTCACCTAGTAGGCTGTTTTTGCCTGTTTTCCGAATGGTAACTAAATATTACTTAGTAATATACTTAATATGTAGTGAATTCATTCTTAACATCCAATGTTTGTTATTTACAGAAGCAAGAAGGTAATGACATAAATATTTTAACAGAATATCATCAGTCAAGATATTTCAAATTATATATGGACAGTCTTGGTATCCATAGAAATGCTAAAAGGCATGTTAACACGGTTGATTTGGTAAGTTACCCATTCAATATACTTTTTGGTTGGTAGTGTTTCTGAATTATTTTGATTTTTTGTAGGTGTTTTTACCGGTGGACAATCATGAACAACTTCTATTGCTTTCGTTTGATATGAGATCCGGTGCTGTTGTGTTGTTTGATGGAAAGAAAAATGCACATCCAATAGGGAAAATTATTAAACGTTCCTGTTGGCAGTACCAAACAACCAATGTTGCTCTCCTAATTGTAAGTTGTCTTTAATATATTACATTTTTTTATTGTTTTTTAAACACACAACTTTGAATTTTTTAACTTTTTTTTCCTTAACATAAACAGAAAAAACTTTTTGGTATATATCTTTTAAGCATCCGATGTCCGATAGGCAAGACAATAGAAAATATATCCCAACTGGAAGTAGCTGAATTTGATTGGCAATCCACTCGATACAAGAAAAATGTAAACGGGTTAGTTATTATGTGACTTATGGAGGCTTATTTCGGGGATGATTTAAGGAGGTTCGATTGTGGTTTTAATAAGTGCAAGTTTGAAAACCAGTTGGAGTTATTGAAACAAAAGTATGTGACCCGTATTTTGATGTCAGACGCCAACATGTTGAAGAAGGAAATGAAGAAAATGGTCGATGCATCAGCAAGGTAGAAGGTGGTACGGATGGATGATTTGAGATCACTTTATTAATCCGTTAGAACCGTGGTTGTTTGTTTTTGGTTTTTTAATTCTTTTGTTTTATTTTGTTTATTTATGGTACTGGTTGTTTTCGTTTATCTATGGTACTGGTTCTTTTCGTTTATTAGCTTTTAACAGTGGATGTTTCATTAACAACGGTGGTTGTTTTAGGCAAGAACAGTGGTTGCTTACAGCTCAAACATTGGTTGTTAAATTAACCACATTGGTTGTTTTTGGCTTGAACAATGGTTATTTACAGCTCAAACATTGGTTGTTTTAATTAGCCCATTTGTTGTTTTTGTTTACTTACTTACAACACTGGTTGTTTCATTTTGAATATTGTTTGTTTTTTTTTAGTTGTTTAAAAGCATTTGATATCTCTTTTAACTTTTGTGTTAACACCTACATGTACATTATTAATTATGTTACACTTTAGTAGATTACTTTATTGAAACATCTAACAATTGCATGTAACCTGATATGATTTCACATACTTTCAAGTAAGTATGTAGGTTTTAACTTTACGTATTACAATTGATCATCCTATAATATGTTTTCACTCAAAATCGTCTAATTTGTATTGGCTTGTTATGCATCATGCTACGCATTCAACATCGGCGAAGGGAAAAATCTATATTTTTATTTACCATATCCAGAATAACAAGCAGTTAATGTTTTACGAATACTAACCTAAACTTGTCTAGCAACGAAGTTAATGTTTTACAAATACAGTTAATGTTTTACAAAAATCGGCTACAATATTATGACATCAATGTTGAAAACAAACTGCATATCTTCTGAAACACAAAGTCTAACAAAAAAAATTTAAACAGCCAAAACATTTTAAAATCCAAACTACTTTCGGCAACAAAATACAATACAAATTATTCAGAACTGTAACACTCATCCGATGCATCATCATTGTTGTTTTCATCGTCGTCTTCATTACCGTTATCATCATTTACTAGTTCATCGTCTTCGTCTTCATCTTCGCTTCTGTCTTCATCCTTGCCACCTTCATCATCTAATGTTTTATTCCTTAACCATTTTGCATGACCACGTCTATTATAACCGTAATTTTAACAAATACTACACTAACGCGACTTAAATGGAAGTTTCCTTGTTGTTTTACGTTTCTTACCAGAGGTGGCTAAATCAACTGCACTCTTAATCCTTTTTCTACCCTTATTTGTTGATTTTTTAGCAAGTTTGATAACACGATTATTAGGTACGTCAACATCATACATTTCTTCCATTAGTTCTTCCTGTGTTTCAACCATTTTTGACGATTGTGCGTCTCCTTCCAGTTCCTTTTTCATGTTTTCCCAATAAATTATATATATTCTTTTAACTTTGGAACATTGTGACGCGCCATATTAACACAGTCATCAATTAGAGAATGAAGATCTGAAGCCATTGTATCTGTTTCTGCTAAGCATGGCCCATATCGGTACCTGTTTTCCAGTAGGTGTGATGGTAGTGCATTTTTTGTCCATCGCGTTTTGATGTAACATTCTGGTATCCTGTATACGCAATTCTTCTTCAACACACAAAATATATGGCGACACAAATAACCATGCCGGACAAAATGACCACATGAGCAAGTCATTGTTCCATCACTTGTATCATAAGTAACCTGCATTTAATGTTGTAAATATTAATATGTTACGCGAAAGAATCTCTACATATGACGTTAACAGATTGACATACACATTATGTTGCAAAACCAAAATTATATTATTAAAACTTACCTTGGTTGTTACAACAACTTTTAATGATTTTTCCCTTTGTTCAATCATTGACCATTGGATGTCACCTTCATCACCTGTCTGAATTTGCGAACAGGAATAAAGACCTTTATATATTTCATTTTGAACATCTCTAAAGACCGCTTGTGTGTAGACTTGGCTAGCATGTTTCTCAATGGCCAGGTCGGTACGCTTTTTCAACGTCGTCACGTCATCCTTGTTCTCTGTTGTACACTGGTGGTATCTTTGCAACTCCATCGCTTGTTCAAAATATAGCATGAAGTGAACAAATGTGCTCCCACTATCTTCAAACATTTGAAAAAACTTATTCGAACTTTCAGATCGAGATGTTGTCTTCATTAATCCGCACATTGGGTAGTCTTTAAAGTATGCCGGTATCCAACGGTCTCTTAGTGTATACATATCAGACAACCATTTGTTACCTGATAGGTTGTATTTACTTATGAATTCAGCCCATCGTTCTTCAAACACTTCAGGCTCAATATAAACATTCCATATCAATTTGTGAAAATCTTTCCTAAACAAAGTGTCAACAGGTAAATCACCGAGCACCTGTATAAAATGAAGTTAATAATACATACAACATTCAATGTATCCAACAATTAAAATTACTAATATGGTTAAAACAGTTAACATACCCTCCCCGGAAGTTTTTGTGTAATATGCCACATACATAATCTGTGTCTTGATTCAGGTAATTGATTAACTATGGCAATCCTTAAAGCTGGGTCTTGGTCGGTTACAACCAATGGTGGTTGTTTACAATGAACCTTCTTAAAAGCCTCGAGCATCCACGAGTACGATTCAACTGTTTCGTCTGATAGTAGAGCTGCACCGAATGTCACACATTTGGTGTTGTATCGATCCCAGTGAAAGGGACAAAAATAAAATCATACCTACAAACAATACCATTCAGTGTTAGTGTACTTACTGTATGTATAATTGCGCAAAATTAAAATAAAAACAATATATGTATCGTACTTGTTTGTTTGGAATGTTGCATCAAATGACAAAACGTCCCCGAATACGTCATAGTTCGCCTTCATTGTTTCATCATTCCAATACATACAAACGAGCTCAGAATCTTTTAGGAGGTACTCAAATGAGAACCCGGGAACATGTGCTTGCCTTTTCATCATTTTATCAACTATCATTTGAGCGTCGTCTTCTCCGATGAACTTATTGACCGCTCTCCTAAAATTCCTCCAATCTTGTGGTATTCCCCGCACACCGTCGTAGCCGCCCATTAGCGAAACTTTTAACCTATGCGCCTTCGTGGCACTCAGATTTTCCAACGCTGCCTAATGCATGAATTTAAATTCTGAATATTTTAACTCTCTTCGTGCTTTAGACAAATCAATGTTTCATTTATTCATTAACTCATGATTGTGGTTTTCAACAAACACTGATATTGTAAACGCTTGTGTACCCCTCACTGCAGTAAAACCAATCTTCGCGGGACAACCTGTGACTTTAGAAGATGTTCTTTTTTTTCACGTCAACGGATGTCTTATCGTTTAAAGAATCATTTAATGTATTTTTATCGATTTTCATCCTTGACTTACCTCCACGGCTGCAAACAATATACTTGTGTGTTATCTCCCCCTTATACCATTTTACACCGTCTTTTCTTATGTTAAATCTGGCCAATTGCGAGTATGCTTTGTACATCTCATAACATTTATCAAAATTTTCGTATACGGTACCCACTTTTGGTATATCAACGTCAGGGACTTCTGGTATCCAATATTTAGTACCTTCCGGTGTTGGCAATAGCTCTACAATACTTGTATCGACACCTGCTTTTCATTTAAAAAATAAAACATAATTAATTTATCAACACAAATCTAAGTCACTCATTCATGCAGTGTTTTGTAACAGCGTTGTATGTGAATTGCTAATATTGAAAAGTCGTCATATAATATGATTTAATAGTATAAGAAACATCATCTGTACATATAACATCCAATGCACTTAATTTTGATTTACACTAGCGTTCTAAATAAACTGTCTTGAACATCCAATGCAATAACTATAACAATAACATCCAATGCATTTAACATTTATTTACAATAACTATAACAATAACATCCAATGCACTTAACATTTATTTACAATAACATTCTAAACAAGCTGTCTTGAACATCCAATACACTAACGGTTACATGTACACTAACATTCTACAAAAGTTATCTTTTAATACCCTAGTATATTTTCCTTGTATGCATTTGATTTTCAGCAACATATATTTACAACTTACAAAGTTTACCAAACATTCAACATACATTAAATACGTTCAATTAAATGTCGTTAACATCAAATGTTTTTCATTTAGAAATTATACATTCAAACACCAAACAGTTAATTTTGTTAAACATAATCTGAATTATTCCATATGATTTCACAAATACTCATTTACTTATATTATCTTTTTTTACATGTCGTAGTAATTAAGAATTTAAAAATTGAAAAAAAACCTAAAACATACCCAGAGGTTCATGAACACAATCTGCTATATTTTCTGGTGTTCGTTCTTCATAGTAGTCTTCATTCACGTTTTCTTGTGAAAATATTGATATTCCTTGCTCATTATTCATTTTTCTTCTATACGTGTTAGTGATTTTTGTCGATCTTTAGGGTTCCTGTAGAACTGTCGAATGAGAATAAAAAACGGCTGTGGGTTTTGATAATGATCGTGGTAATGTAAAACAAACTGAATCCCCATGTTTTAAGGAATAATACGTTATATGGTATTGTTTCCATATATACCGGATATGCAAGTGGACAAAAATACCCTTTCCGATTTTTTTAATTAAATAGTTTTTATTTTTAATTTGCTGCAATCTGATTGGCTTCATACCGGTTCTGTGGTTCTGTCGCTAAAATCGGTTATGCGCTGAATCGCACCCTATATATATATATATATATATATATATATGGTGTAGACCCATAGAAAACCACTACTAATTAAGGAATACAAGGAATAAGTTACAGCCTTTAGATCAGAAATTGAAGGGTTCAGAAAAACGCGCATTCACTAAATTAAGGAGGGGATCTGGATGGGAAATTTGCATAGAGGAGTAAAATTGTCAAAAACCTTGTCTCTCACCTAAGAAAGAAACGAGGGTTTCATTATGTCGTTCACATCCACGCTCGTTCGTTCTCTCTCACACGATTAGGGTTTTTTTCGTTCTCAAAGTCGAATCAACTAGTTCTCTCTCACAATTGGGGCGATTTTCGGTAATATAGGTTTCTCAATCGACTGTTTTCGGGATTCTAGTCTCAGTCGATTGTTCTCTCTCACGATTGGGGCGAATAAAAGTTGAAGGCGAATTGCAGGCGATTTGTGGTCTAAATCGACAAAGTTGAAGGCAATTTGGGCGAATCAAGGTCTGAATCGACGAAGGCAAAAGGTTTGTTTCAACTTTGACTTAATTCTCTTTCTCTCACACATAGGGTTTGTGGGTTTTGTGGTCAGTTTTGTTGGCTTCGATTTTTTTCGCTTGTGTGGGTCAAGATTGACCCGTTTGTTAGTAAGAATGGTTCGGGTCTTACACATGGTTGCATTGCTATCAACTATTAACTGAGTTACATAGCTATGATTTTGAATGTATTATTGTCTGTTTTGTGTAAGCATTTTGATATTGACGGATTTATACATATTTAAATCCGTCAATATTATATAATTTATGCTTGTTTTGTAAGGAAAATACTTTGTTTAGTCCTAAATGTATGTTATTCGTGATTTGCAGGTGTTAACTCCAAAGTACACAAGAAACGAACCAAATACACGTTATAAAGATCATTTCTGGAAACACAGTCGGTCTAAGTAGTCAGATCGTAAAAAAAGCTAATATTTGTCAAAGAATTAGAGACTGGCCACTTAGAAATTTGAGGTGCACGATTGAAATTGAACAAAAAGAAATTAAAGGACAATTTTAGTCTATAAACTCCCAGGTGCAAATGGAGTAGCCACACAATTTGTAGATATTGAGGAAGCAAGCTGGTCACGAGTGGGATAGAATTTACAAAGAGTCCACGTAACTAATTTACAATGGTGGCAAACTTTGGATAGCACATGCACGAGATTAATTAAAGAAGCAGGCATTTCTTAGGATGAATTTGAGGCCCACATCTCGAAAGGAAGGGACTAGCCCTCGTCAGAGAAACGGCCCAACTTATATTTGACGGTGGAACAATTGAGTTAAAAAGGGATAACATTCATTTAATTGGACGTTCAAGTTCGGGAGGTTTTGACGCAAAAAGGCAGACGCAGCCGCAAGGCTGTCGATTTGGAGAAAACCCCACGACGAAACAGAGAGCTACGGACGAACAATTGGGAGGAGCTAAAAGTCGTCATTCATCAAGCATTGATTCGGTTTATTCTTGTTTTTAATCAAACAATGTTTAACCATTTGAATCTTTATTTGATGCTTGTGTTTTCTAGCATGTGTATGTGCTAGATCTTTTATTCACTATGATTGTATTAACTTGATATTTAGGTTTGTTTTATTTTTAGGATTGCTTTGAGTATTTAAACATTTATTATATATTACGAAGAACCATTTAATTAAACTTATAATCTTCGCATATTTGATCTATTGGTTATTGAATAGTTAAGTATTGACAACGCCATAACTCTTTAGTAATTCCCTCTACTTTTCACCTCGGTGACGTAGTAGGCGACTCACTAGAAATTGGGGTCCGAGACCAGATACCGATAACCTATGCGAGACTAAAAGACTAACCCTTAGAGAAGAAATTCCTAGGATTAGAAGGTGGTGGAAATCCGAACCTTAGTTATAATTAGTAAACCGAAGTGTGACCCTAATTTATTTCTTGAGAGAAGAAATTCCTAGGAACCATATTACGGACATTGTAGGAAGTTGAGAGAAATCTGGCTGCCTAACTTCTAGAATATTTTATCAGTCGGGACTTAACCAACCAAACCTAAGTCTAGAGGGATTCAGTCATAGTGAATGTTTTCTCCAACCAGTTAGAGTTTCTTAGTCATTTATCATTTTAAAAGTTATTTATTTATTTTTAATTTAATTTAGTTTCTTAAATTTGTAGTTCAACAAATTAAATAAAACCCATTTCACAATTACTTGTTTAGGTTAATTTACTTAATTTTAATTTACATGATCAGCTTAATTGTTCCCTGTGGAGACGAATACCCGAAACACTTACCTGAACTATATTGCACACGATTAGGTCATACTTGTCTATGCGTGTTGTAATCTAGAATAGGAGTATTTAGGAAATTTAATTTATAACTAGATTTAGCACATTACATTTGCATTTTCATATGTGAAAATGCATATTGTTTGTTTGGTCCATGTAGTGACATTTAAAATTCAGATGATGCAAGATGTGATTTTAGCACAAGAACTTCAGATATGCATAGTAATGTCACTAATGTATATTTGCATTTTCGAATGTATGCTCGTATTGTGTATTTTGTGTATGCATTAGCATTTTCATATGAGAATCCATCAGTTGCAGCCCTATTATATATGAAAATGCATATAGTTTGTTTGGTCCAGGGTATTGCAAACTGCTAAAATGTATTTGCATTTTCATATGTGTATCTATTAAAATTTTGTTGACACAACATGCTAATATGCTTCCTAAGTTGCAGGTAAAAATAGGGTATTAAATGAGAAAGATGTTAAATTCTTTAATTAACAGATACAAGATGAAAAGAATATCAAAAACACGAGATTTTACAAGATGGAAATTGAAGCAATCCATGGTTCAAAACAGTCGTAATATTAACATTACAGAAACTCAAGAAACGGAATCTGATAGTGATTGGTGGGTGGAACCGAGTTATGCAAAAAATTCTAAAAGAAGAAAAGGAATGCCGGAAAAGGAGAAGGAAGCAAGATTGGAAAAAGAAGCGCAAAATGAACAATTGAAGAGATGAAGAAGAAGATTAAAAAAATGAAGAAAAAGATAGGCTACAGTTCAAATGAAAATTAAAGAAAGTTGAAGTTGAACTGAATATTTCTTAGACACCTAAAAAAACTAGTGAAACCCTCAGCCGCGCTACAATCGCCTTACGATAAATGAAGAAAAAAATGTGGTAGTCTAACTAAAAATTAGGTTTGTTATGTATAAGTATAGACTAGGTAATTTGTGGGCTTTTGGTAATACAGATTGCTAGATTTAGGTGGTTGGATGTGTTTTTAAGTTTGGTTTGTTCTTTTCAAACTTTTTGTTGGTTGGTTTGTTCGTGATTATTTGGAATGATGGATGGTTGTAGAAGTAGTATAGATTGTAAAGATTCTGATTCTTTATCTTTGTTTTTGTTATGATATTCAATATAACAAGTGTAGGTACACAAAATTTGATCACGTGATGATGATACATGAAAAGGTAAAAGAAAATAGAAACTATGAAAAAGATATATGTAATGAAAATGAAAATGCAACTATTAAAGTGCAAATGCAACTATCATTATGCCAAACAGTTGGATAAAATTTTGGGAATGACTAGGTTTAATGAAAACGCCAAATCAATGGTAATATTGAAAAGGCAAAATGCAAAAATTAGTGCTTGAAACAAAACTAGTATTTATAAGTTCACGGAATAACTGTATAAAATGAAAGGCGAAATGTAATTACAAGTATGAAAGTGAAAATGAAATTGCAAGTACGAAAATGCAAATGCAACCTAGTATTTAAAACGGAAAGAGAAAAGTTCACATTCAAATTAGATAAAATAAAAATGAAACTGCATGTATGAAAATCCAAATGCAACTGAGTTTTTAAAGCAGAAACATGATGTAAAATAAAAAAGCTACTGCTTGAATTCAACTATGAGTATGAAATTGCAAATGCAACTGATATTATTAAAACATAATCAATATTTCAGAATTTAGGGAATAACTAGATAAAATGAAAATGTAAATGACAAAGTATGTTTAACTACATTTGGTAAGAATAGAAAAATAACTAATAAAAAAAATAATGTGGCACTCAAGAAAATCATGCATCATCATCAGCTTGTTGCGGTCGTTTTCAGTGCATCTTCAACTTTTTTTCTTTTTGACAAGTGCGAATATTATGCGAATCATAGCTTTCACAGTGACCACACTTTCTCCTTTTTGTGATTTAATGTCCTCAAAGCCACCTATAATAGCATACTCTTTATAGAAATTCCAAGCATCACCCAAACAACCAAATTGCATACCATTAACGGGTCGTTTAAAATTGAGACCATTGGGAACCTAATACTTATCACCTAGAGCATAAAATTTTTCAAAACCAATTTGAATAGAAGCTGGAACATGATCAAAATTTGTATGTATAAAAAGACAAAATATATTAAAGCTACAAAACATGGTTATACTTTAGAAACTAAGTACATAGGATGAAAATGCAATTGAAAAGTACGAAAATGCAAATGCAGTCACTGTTTAATATGTCAGATGAAATGCAAATTCCAGTCAGCTGTTTAATATTTCAGATGAAAATGTAAATGTAAATTCCAGCTAGCTGTCTAATATTTTAGATTAAAATGCAAATGTAAATTCCAGTCAGTTGTTTAAAATTCCAGATGAAATTAAACTCAAATGCAAATGCGAGTAAGAAAATGCATATGCAAATGCATGTACATCAAACAGATGTTTAAAATTTATGTATATTTGGTTCCAATCGAAGTTAAACTATTTGTGTAAGCTAATTCCATCAATTTGCATATCGAAAAACTTTGAATTAATTCCAAAAAAACTGCATATACATTAATTCCATCAATTTGCATTAATTCCAAAATTGGTTACATAAAATTAGAAGATGACCTACCTGGATCCGGAGCTGATTGAGGAGTTGTTCGTATAGGAGTTGTGTGACATGTAGCAGATTGCGGAGGAGATATCATGTGAACTGGAGTACATTGAGCAGGAGAAATAAGGAGAAATCGTGTTTGAAATCACGTGAAATTGAAATCGAAATTAAGAGATGATAAACGAAATAGATATTGAAAATTAGGAGTTGTTACTTACCTGAATCACTTGATTCCGATTAAAAGGCTAGGGTTCGTACGGTGGGTCTGCTTGTATGGGAGAAATAGAAATTAGGAGATGATAAACAAAATTAAGACGCAGATTCGGTAATAAACGAAATAGAAATCGAAACTTGGGAGATTTTACTTACCTTAACCTAGTTGATCAGGTGAGTTCAATGGGGGAAGGTCGTTTGGTGGTGTCTGGTGGAGAAGATGAAGAATAGGGGGAAATTAGAAATCACGTATTTTGTGAAGGAGTGGAAAAATGACAATAGTACCCTTAAATACCCTGAAATATTTTAATTAAATCAATACCCTTAATTGGTTCTTTAACTTCTTAAAATAAGCTAAGTTCTTTCTTGATCCATATTCTATATATATATATATATATATATATATATATATATATATATATATATATATATATATAGGGGATCGTTCATCTGAGAACCTATGTTATTGCGAGAACCACTTTTTGGCAAATCATTTCAATTAATTAGTTTTTTTTTATTCTAAAGGGCATTGTGGTCTTTTTAACCTTTTTTCATTTATGGAAATTAACCAATTAAATCAATTAAATTATTACACATATTTTAAATATTTAATTAAATCGATGACTGTTCACCAGTGAACAAACTCATATATACCAGCAAATGAAAACTAGTGTAATTGATGATTGTTCAGCAGTGAACAAACCCGTATATAGTGAACAAACCCGTACATACTAGCAATGCAAATTAGTGTAAATTGACAATTGTTAAAAAAATTACTAAACAAACTCATACGTACATACTACTGTAAATTGATAAACAAAATAACAAAACTCACTGATGAACAAACTCACACATACAACTAAATGCAAGCTAGTGAACAAAACATAAAATATACAAATTAACAGATCTGGATTTCGCGTTTTTTAGTTGTTTTTTAGTTGTTTTTTTGTTTCATTCCATTGCTACTGCTTCCCCATTATCACTTTCAAGATCACATTATTCGCTGACATGATTTTCATCACGGGTTGCATTCAGGTCTTTTGTTCAGTAATGAACATATCCGAAACAAAAGAACAAATCAAAAGATGAACAGATTTGAAACCACTTTTCCATTATTGAAACCAAATACCTTTTTTCCTCAAGCTATTGTTTTGGCACAATATTTGGCTATTGAAAGCCCACACCTGCAACCAATAAATAATGAGTTTTTAATTTTTTTTGTATGAAAATAAGAGATATGCGAAGGTTAACACAGATCTGCAGATCTGACCAAATCACCATGCTTCAAAACTTGTTAGTGAACACAAATCTGGCCATTGAACAAGGATCGGAAAAGCATAATCAACAAGATTTCCAGCCCTAAAAGCGTAATCTGCGATATCATATAGCCGAATCAGAAACCCTAACCCCAAATAAAAGATGAACAGAAAGATGAACAAAGAGAAGAGAAGGGGAACCCTAGATCCGGCCGACTTCGCCATAAAAACTAATATTGATCCGACCGACTTTTGTAGATCTTGCGAGTTTGAGCGCAGATCATGATCAATCAAGGTAGTAGCCCCCTAAAATTATCCTTCCGAGTCGATTCTAGGTGGGCCGAAGACCTAATTCCACCGATAACAGCCTCCGGCGGCTATGGTGGTGAGAGACTGAATTCAGCCGGTAACCTCGTAGCGGTTCCATCTCCGTCAGATGCCGTCGGCAGCAACTCTATCTCCATCTTTTAAACACACATAGTAACTGTGCGATGTTTAACTGGTGTTCTTGGGGAAGATGAGTTCTTGGGGGAGATGAGAGAGGTTTTCAAAACACACCCTTATGTGTGTGTGCCAGATGATACGGGTAGGTGGGGAGGGGGTTGGGGTAAATTAATAAATCTGTACTATTTTATAAAGTAGATTGAACATTTCTAAATAAGGCATGTCTGAATTCAAACCTGCCAGCTTACAAGGTTCGAACCCAGGTGGGTAAGGTCCAAAGGTAAGGCTCTTACCACTAACCAAAGTCACAGCTTTTGTTACGATTTCGAAACACTCCCTAGATAAGGTGTTTGAACTCCTTATGTACCCCGGACACCTGGTTATATGATTTATGGAAATATAATCAGTTATCCCTTCTATTTTGAAAACGCTTGAAGGTTTCGTTCCCAATTTGAAATTGTTTCATAACTTATGGGGAATGAAGAAATTACTCCATGATTTATGGTTATCATTGAATTGCAATTTCGGAGCGATACAATCTATTTAAAAGCGTCGAATTAGAACACCCACCACATCTACTTTTACTCTTTTAGTATACTGTGCTTTGTAATGAAGTCAAGTTTGAATGCAGATTGAAAATAAGGATGCGATCGAGGAAGAATGTTGTCGGCTGTAAGTTTCACTATTTTGTGCTGTATAACTGTAATCGATTCGTGAGTATATATTATTGAAAGTTGTGGTTGAAATTATTCTGAAATTGATGTAATTAAGGGTAGTAAATATGAATTGAATAGGGGATATTTTGCTAATATGCCAGATATATGCAATGTCAGGAACTGCAGTTGATTCGGTCCAGATGTCCGGGATGAAAGTTTATATCAATAATTCTCAGTCTCAACTTCGGTAATTCTTATTTTTATTTTTATTTTAATTCATATAAATTTCATTCTATGCATTTATTAGGTTATTATATTCTGTTTTTAGTTCATTTACATATTATGAAAATAACTGATATGATTTATGTAAGAAGAGAGCAAGAATACTTTTTTAATGGCTCTGATTATGGACATTTAACTATTTAAATGGGTTTAGTATATCTTCCAAAAACTCAATTACTCAAATACTCTCTTCATTAATGAGAGATAATTTGTTTTATGTTCTTTAATAATAAGAATATATTTTAGTTAAAAGTAGTTTGAATTAGGATTCGTAAGATGACATTAAATTATATGTTTATGCAGGCTTCTGATGTAGCCTTTGTTAAATTGTCAGCAACAAGCATGCTGAGTTGGAGGAGACCCGATCTTGTTGTGACTGTAAGTTTAACTTATATTCTATATCTATCTCATGCTATTTTCTTGAATTAAAAAAAATGTTTTATATATTTCACTATTATTGGCTAAATTTTTCTAAATCGACGTATTTCTTTTAAATTTTGCTACTAAGAATGCCAGTCATGCAAAGACCACTGCTGGAAAACACAGCAGATGGACCAAGTCAAACGTGCAATCGATTTGATTTCTCTCATATTTGCATTAATCCACTCACCTATCACTATCCTGAATCACCATCAAAACTGGTATGCTATAGTTTTTATTTTAGTTCATAGTTTCTGATTATCGTGTTTGATTCACATAATCATTATATGGGTATTTTTTCTAATTAATTAATTGCATTTACAATTTCATCTTTTACTTTTGCAGCTTATTTTCAAAGGTGAAATGAGCCCTTTTTTTTTAATCCCCTCGTCACCTACTAGTGAGACGGAAAGCTTAGGGACGCCTCTCGTTCCTCTTCCCCCATTTGACAGCCATATCTCGTTCGGATGATTCTCTGAAACTCCGCTTGATTAAAAGACGGTCCATTGTAAAGAAATTGAGAGAATTTTGACCCATCTATCTTTTGAAAGTTTGCCATTTATGTTTTGGTTCGAAAATTTTGGATGTTTTGTTAACATACTTGTTTGTTGCTTTAATCAAAACATATTCAATTGGGTACTTACATGTTTGTGATATAGACTATGATAGGAAGAAGAAGCATATGATTGTAAGTATATTGATTGAAGTCGAGTAATTGCCTATTATGCTTATTTGAATCTCTATTATGCTTTTAGGATTTCATTTAATTATATATTCCATACTCCATATATTGACGAAAACTCCTGGTTAGTACCCAGTAAACATGATTTAAACTTTTAGTCCTTGTATTACAAGATTGGACTAAGAAAATGACGAGAGTTATAATCAATATATGGACACCAATTGCTATAGCATGAATAACCAATCATATTTATTTTGACCAATTTTTATGGTCAACAATGATATGTTGTTGTCGTAAAGTAACGTAGATGATATGTTGGTATTCAAATATAAATATTGAAGAACACATGTTCCTTATCAAAATATGTGCATATTCTTTAGAACGGAAATTTTTAATCGGTTTTCACATTCCAAGACCATTGTCGGATGTAATACCGCAAATAGGTATACGAATCAAACATATCCAAACAAGTTATACCAATATGGTAGCCAAAGTTAGAAGTCAACGACGAGGATGATGAATGCGGCAGTGAGGAGGTATAATTACAAAGAAATAAAACTTTAATTTCTAAAATTGAAATTGTAATTAATTTATTATTGTTGATTATGTTTTATTTTAATTTTAGTAGGATGAAGATGATGACTGAGATTCATTGTTGGCAATGATGGTCTAAAGTTATATATGCTTTGTAGTGATTTTTAAAAATTATGTCAATATACACATGTAAATTTGAGGTGTTTGTTCCATTTTAGACAATACTTGTTTGACCCTTTCTCGATAATATTCTTTTAAACCGTTTGAGACAATACCCGCTCTTTGCAAAATAAAGTTACTGGGTACCCGCCGCCGCTTTGCGCGGCTACCCTGCTATTTAATTGAAATGCCAATTGACAATTATAACCTTCCACCTTTAAATTTTAAAATTTTAAAATTTATAAAATTCTCTCTCACGATCTTAACCACACATCTAGATATCTAATTGTTTTAGTTAGTTCTCACAGTTCTCGCAATAATTATGGTTCTCGCATGAACGCTCACACATATATATATATATATATATATATATATATATATATATATATATATATATAGTATGTAGCACACGGTGGCACGTGCTACTACTCGAAAAATTTCGGTACGGTAAATTTTCGGAACTTTTTTTTTTGTTATTGTTTTTTGAATACATTAATATATATCCGAAAAGTCAAAATAATACATGTATGCTAGCACAGCTGGCTAACACCTTGTGCATGTATAGAGGAGGTCTAGAGTTCAAATTTTGTCTTTCTTACTTTAATAAATCAATTTTTTTTCCTTTCTTAGCCTCTATATTACAAGTGTTTTTTTTTAAGCCATATATTTCAACTTTTTTCTTTTTAACCCTATATATTTCAAAAAAAAAAAAATTATATCACCACAAGGGTGCAACCACTGGTGGAGTTTTCTAGTTCCGCCCCTGTGTGTATATATATATATATATATATATATATATATATATATATATATATATATATATATATATATATATATATATATAGGGTCAGATTCAGTGCAGAACCGTTTAAAGGTGCAGAAACGCAGAACCATCCTAACATCCAATGTTTTCTATGTTATACATAAGGTGTACATTTTCATACACGCTGTAACACATTTATACATTCAATGTATACAATTTTTTATACACATAATATATAAATATATTTATATATTATTTGAATAAATAATTAGAAACATTGGATGTTAGGATAGTTATAGCGTGTATACAAATTTACAGCTTATGTATTACATAGAAAACATTGGATGTTAGGATGGGTTCTGCGGTTCTGCACCTTTAAACGGTTCTGCGCTGAATTAGGCACTATATATATATGTATGTATATATATATATATATATATATATATATATATATATATATATATATATATATATATATATATATATATATATAGACACACATATATATATATATATATATAGAAGTGGGATCCTGTGAGAACTCTTTTTTCGGTGAGGACTCGCGAGGACACCTCATAAAAATTTCAAAAAATTCCGAAAAAAATATATATAACCCACCATGATTATTACTACATTTGACAAAAAAAACATTTCAAAAAAAAAATTATGATCCACTTTTTTTAGCGAATCATAACAATGATCCATATTTTTTTTTGTGGATCATTATTATGATCCATATTTTGTTTTTTTTTTTTGGATCATTTTTGGAATTTTTTTTTGGATCTTATACATAGCGATTTAGATATTTAAAAAAAGAATTTTTTGAAAAAAGTTTGTTTTGGATCATTTTTAGAGTTTTTTTTGGAGTCCTCACAGTCCTCGCGAGTAAAAGAGTCCTCACCGGATCCGGACCCTATATATATATATATATATATATATATATATATATATATATATATATATATATATATATATATATCTTCCACCTATATATGGAGCAAGGACATGAATTATTTTTATGACGTGTCTCATGCAGCCAATCACATGACTCCTAAATCAAGACTTAAAGGTTGACTCAAAGGGTAACTTGATAACTTTACAATTTAGCATTCACATGTGTACCGGCTCTTTCATTTTAGGGTTTTTTTTCCACCGACTCATACAGTTTCTCCCCTGCCACATTCATCTTCATTCCATACGCTTGCTCATCAGACGAATCATACTGTTAATTCTTCTTCATTCCATACAATTGCCCATGACACGAATCATACTGTTAGTTCTTAATTCCATAAGCTTCAACAATCGATTATATGTCCCATGGGAGAAAAAAAATTTGATGCTCGTCGACGCAGATGTAGGGGTTCCCTAAACCGAAGAACGCCATTTACATTGTATCTCCAATTTAGCTATCCCCAATTATCTCTGCTACTTGACGAAATCGCCAATAGCTTCTCCAAATCGAAGACCCACATAAATTGGTTTTGGCACCGATTATATGGGGTGCTGCTAGACCTTATAAAGCTGAGATCGACCTTATAAAGCTGAGATCACTGTTAAGGTTTGTTAAAATTACTTGAATTTTATTAAGTTTCTATACAGATCATGGTGTTAAGGCTAAAAAATTGAATCTTTTTTTCAAACCCATGTCATTATGATTATATAATATTTAGTTCATCTTTAAGAATCTTGAATTAGGTTTTAGTCAAATTCTTAAAATTCTGCCGATCAATGGTATGCATTCGGAGTAGGGGTTGACTTTGAAGATCATGATTTAAAAAAGCATAAAAATTGATTCAAAGGCTTGTCATTAAGATGACAACATATGTTAATTTCAGTACTTTTGAATTGAGTTTTTATTAAGTTCTTGGAATTTGCTGAAGAATGTGGTGCATTTGTTGCAACCCGTGTCACTAAGATTCTAAAATTTGTAGTATATTTTCAAAAATCTTGGAAGCTTGAATTGGGTTTAATTACATTATTTGAACTTGCGGATTATATGTATGCATTTGTTGCAGAGTTTGAGTTTCAATTTGAAGATTATGATGTTAAAACGCATAAAGATCGAATCTTTTTCAAACCCGTTCGTTAATCTCACAAAATCTTGAATTTTGTTCATAATTTGCTGGTATATGGGTTCATCTTAGATATGTATGCAATATTAAACCCGCCTTATCAATTATGTTTTGTAAAATTTTAAATCTTTTTAGTGTTCCTGAAATCTTATTAAAAGGTGATCATGACAACATTTTCCCATCTGCCATTACAAAGGATAGACGCAACAAAATGACTAGGTACTACATTTCGATTACGATTTGGAGTACGTAAGTAATTAATCAGTTAATTAACTCATTACTTCCATTTCACTCTAAAATTGCACCTTATTTCATTATACATATACTTTTGCATTTACATTTTTTGGAGTGTTGATTTTAGGATTTTCTTATGGTATCGAAAAATAACATTTTTAATACAATTGTCGGAACGTTTTGTCTCGAATTCCGTTTTGTCTCAAATTCAAGTGAAGGATAATGAGTTAAACAAATTATTTGAAATTCTTTTGACCGATTAATTCAATTCTGCTGCAGGTTTTCCTATGAGCAGATTGGTTCAAGGTAACCTTCAAGATACGAGTCTTATTTTTTCTGATGAATAACTCTACATTTTTTCTGATGAATAACTCTAAATTTCATCTTCCTCGTGTCGATCCACCACCTCAGATCAATCCTCCAAATCCTGAAACTGCAATCATACCACATCCTGCTTTCACCGATAATTCCAACTTTAACCTTGGTCGACTCCCACTTCCTCATTCTACGAAGTGGACAAAGGAACATCCTTTGGACCAAATCATCGGTAACCCAGACTCCTCAGTCCAGACTAGAAGGGCTTCAGCGGATGAATGTCACCATGCATCATTCTTAAGTTCCACTGAACCGAAGAAAGTCAGTGAAGCGCTTTCCGATCCAGACTGGATAATTGCGATGCAAGAAGAAATTAATCTATTTGAAAGATTAAAGGTTTGGCGCTTAGTTCCTAAAACCCCGAGATCATCAGTCATCGGACCTAAGTGGATTTTTAAGAACAAGAAAGATGAAAATGGAATCGTCATTCGTAACAAAGCAAGGTTGGTTGATAAGGGTTACGCTCAACAGGAAGGCATTGATTACGAATTTGCTCCTGTTGCCCGAATAGAAGCCATTCACATCTTCTTAGCATATGCAGCTCACAAAAACTTTACTATCTATCAGATGGATGTAAAGACTGCATTCTTAAATGGTATTCTAAAAGAGGAGGTGTTTGTTCATCAACCAGAAGGGTTTGTAAATCCCAAACATCCAGATTATGTCTATGTTCTCGACAAAGCTCTATATGGCTTCTGATCACAACAAATTCAGAACCCGCTCACAAAAGAAAGCACAAAGCTCAATCAAGCTTCACCGCAAATAATCTCCTTCAACCCTCCGATGATGTATAAGGTACGTCTTCAAAATCTCAAAACTTTTTAATACTTTTGATTTGTCGAGGGGGAGAAATACTAATTCTAGGGGGAGAATTACTATTTCTAGGGGGAGAAAATTTAGAAAATCAAAACAAAAATACCCAACATGAATAAACGAACGAAAAATATTTTCATAAAGACAATACCTTCCCATGGTTTGCCAGATCTGGCCTAACCTATCCCAGGGAAATATTTCAGCCAACTGGTAAATGTGAGGGTATACGTCTAGGGTATAGAACTAGGTGAGTGCAAGGTGATGTGAAAACATGATAAATCTAAGAAAACACACCTTTGAGTGCATCTGAACCGCAAAATAAACCGGGCAACCACACAAAAAGGTGATCATTCATGCATTGAATGTTTCACAAGACTTTACTCGCCCAGTAAAGCAAATGCACACCACCACCAACCACTCAAATTCCTCCCAACAGGATTTTGTTTCATTTCATAAGGGGACGTAGCACATAATCTACTGACTGCTCATTTGGAGTTTGTCGGTATTGAAAATATAACCTCCTGCCCCGGGTTACGTCTCATTTGTATGCACAATGTGTCTAGTTCTCACCCTCAAGAACCTTCCAATATAGGACACTTGCACTACAAAAATGGATCTCAGTGAATCCATCGGAACACTTGTAGTGGCATCACAATCTGATGTTTCACGAGGATCGAGTGGAAATCCTGCTAGAGCTAAAATCACGCCAACTCTAAACGTAGGTCACACATTTGAATCAACGGTTGTGCAAACGACTACAGATTCATATCGTGTGCTAACGGTTACTCTATGTGAGTCCGGTGTTACCTTAAAAGATCAAGTTGCTGGGCCTTAAACTTCAAAATCATTCAGGCAACAACTTATACCGGAAACACATAAAATTCCGATGAAAAATCCATGTGAACTAAAATGCAACATCTTGAAAGCTGATTAAAATGCACATGAGCGTAATAGTCCACTCTCAAATTACTCCTATGATCTGCTAAACCCAACATGATCTTCCCCGGAGCCACCGACAATATAGGAACTAAAAAGTGAGGGTCCCTAGGTCTAGGTGAGCAGAATCAAGTATCATGGGATCTTGATTGGGGTGCGCTGAGGTAAAAATTGAGAGGGGGTATGAAGTATGGGGTGCAAATTAGCTTATCACATGGTAAAAACAAAAACGAGGGTGTGGTTGAAAATAAAAAAAAGGTGAGTTGAGTGAGGAGCGTGTGTGAAAGGGTTAAAGAAAACGGAAAACCCTCCCTAAACCGAACAAATGACCGGGTAGCCACATCTATATCAGACTGCATAAGTTGCTTTCTGATTAAGACATCATGGACCCAGTGATGCAATGCACAACCCCCACTGACCACTCAAGTACAAAAAGTATTTGTTTCAAAATCACGGAGATTACCACAGCCACTATTAACATCTCAATTGGAGATTGTTGATATCGAAAAAGAGGACCCACCTCCAGTCCTCGCCTTCGTTTGTCCATGTATAGAGTCTAGTACCGAATTAAATTTCTCTAGGACACAGGCACTCCACCAAGCATATCTTTGGGATATTGCCGGAACATTCATAGTGATACCAAAAAATATTTGTATTCCACGATGATTGAATGGAAATCCTACCAGTGCTAACATCAATGCCAACACTGAACGTAGGTCACAGAGTTTCTGTAACTGTTGTGCTAACATGCAATCTATGTGATCATGGGTTACCCTGATACATTCTCGTGCGAAGATCAGACGACTGTACTCCATTCTTATCAACAACGGTCACTATGTCTGACGATAGAAAATCTGATGACTGTACTTCAATCTTATCAACAACAGTCAATACATCAGATAAGGGATTTTATGACCATACTCCAACATTATCAACAACGGTCCGAAAATCCAAAACATATCAATATTCCGCACTGCTTCAACTTCAACAAACTTCGGGAACCAAGGATCTGCCGCAAATCGACAAATGCCACAACTTCAAGAAAGGACTTCCGCTGCTAACCGCTCTATCTATGGGTCTACATTCAGTCGATTTGCATGAAGTCTTCTGGAATACTTTATATTGGTTGAAAAGCCAATTAAAAGTATGTCTGTCACCGATGATCAAAGGCTGATGCTGTTTTATCAACATAACTGCTCAATGGTTCAAATCTCAGCTCCAGCCTTACAAACACAGAAGTCTTCAAAGATATGCAACCTAGACTACTATTACAAAGGGGGAGATTGTTAGGTACTAAATATATTGTAGAAGATAGTCTAGGGGGTATATTGAAACATTGTATATAAGTTTAGAAAAGATTAGGATTAGTCCTAATTAACCAAGGAATTAAGCCATGGTATATAATCCCAAGTGTAAGGCTTAATTCCTAACTTTTGCTCATTAATCAATTCCATTTTTCCAGCAAATTGTTCTCTCCCTTCTCTCTACCTTTCTCTCTCTAAAACCCTAAACTTTCTTCTCAAGTTTCCATCTAAAATCATCATCCAACACCTTGTATGGATTGATTCAGTGTTTTTATGTTTTTCAGAACCTTATACACTTTCAGTCATAAACCATTTTCATAACAAACATTTTGGGTAGCAAACACTTTACTTTTCATACAACATTAACCCTGTGGATTCACTCAACACTTTACTTTTATATTTATGTTTTTCCAGGTGATTAGGTGCAGTGGAACTGGAGGATATGAACAGTGGGATTGTCGTGAGACATGAATAAAACATTAAGTTTACGAACAATCATTTCATTTCCAAACAATTTCGATTTTAGGAAACTTACTATTTTTAGGAACTTTCTATTTTTAGAAAGTGATACTACTTTTATTTTTCGTTATTGCGTGGTTGTTTCTTTACTTAATTTTTGTTATGTAATCATGAACGTTACACCTCCGTTCTTCCGCAAAACATTTTAAATGAAGTAAAACTCTTTTTTGGCGGGGTGTGACAATGAGGACTGCGAAGACAATTCTCAACCAATCATTTGAAGAAATTTAGATCATTGTCCGAATTTGTGGATCTTTTTGAGGAAACATTTTTTGACAATGATCCCAAATCTCTGAAAATAATCCATATTTTTATAAATGATTGGTTGAGAATTATCCTTACAATCCTCACCAAAATTTAAGTCCTCACCCAATCTCACTTCGCTCTCTCTCTCTCTCTCTATATATATATATATATATATATGTATATATATAGACAAGGGTTCATGCGAGAACCATTAAAATTGCGAGAACTGCGAGAACAATTTAAAACCATTAAAATATTAGATGTGTGGTCAAGATCATCGATGGCAAGATTGTAATTAAATACACACTAATTAATTAAAGAAAATTCAGGCAGGGGTATTTTCGTCAAAATGTATTGCACATAATTATGGCAGTTTTTATTAAATTAAAGAAATAAATAATAACCCAACCCTACACCCAATACGTATTCAAAACTTTAACACCCACATGTGTGTGTTTTGGGAAGTTTTCCATTCTCTCTCTTCACCAACACATTTTGCTCCGGTGAGGGTTTTCTGGTAATCAGTTCATGCAACCGACGACGCTGATGTGAACGTACCCCGGCAGATAAGTCCGAGTTTTTCGATATTCTTGTTCTCGCAAAAGGTTTTCCGGCGACGGTTCATCTGCAAACACAACCGCAGGTCTCCGTCGTTACAGTTCTCGTAAAAAGTTTCCCGGCGACTCAATTTCGGTGATGTATATTTTCGGCGACGGTTCATCTGCAACCAAAGGATTTCGGCGATGCATTTCTCACCCGTAGATCTCGCAACAACATCCCTCGTTCATCTCTCTCCGTCGTTTTCGAGTTCTAGGGTTTCAGATCTGAGACGGTTTCTAGGGATTCAGATATGCGGCAGTTTCTAGGGTTTGTTGTTTCTACACTTCGCCGGCGCCGGAGGACGCTAGGGTTCCGGCGAAGTCGATCTGTTTTTTTCATAGAAACAGCTTCAAATCATGGTCCACATTGGTTAAAATTCCGGTAAAAAATCCAATTCGATGTTGACATCAATATATATTTCCATAGAGCAGCTTCTAATTATCAATCTTATTTATTCATTAATGAATGTGTAAATGTTGTTTTCTTTGATGTACACATCTTTCATCCCAGCTTTGATTTGTTCATCAATAATATAGTTAGTTGTTCATTATGTTCATTGTATATATTTGTACATTTGTTCATTCATGAAGGTGTTATTTTTGTACATTTGTGAAGACATTTAATCTCAAATCTAGTTTTGTTATCAATAATAGAAACATTTGTTCATTATATTATGTATATTTGTATATGTGTTCATCAATTTTTTACTAATAATATTTTGTTAATATGGTTATTCATTACTGAACATAATTCATTAGTGATATGTTCATCAATTTTTTACATGTGTTCAGTAAGTAATTATGGTTTGCTCGTTATTATGGGTAAATTTTTTCATTAGTGAAAAACCGTCGATTTAATTAAATATATATATAAAGTATTTATTGCATTGTTATAATTGCTAAAATTAAAAAAGTTAAAAAGACTATACTACCCTTATAATTAAAAAACTGATTAAATTAAATAAGTGGCTATAAAGTGGTTCTCGCAGTAATAGTGGTTATCACATGAACCCTGCTATATATATATATATATATATATATATATATATATATATATATATATATATATATATATATATATATATATATATATATATATATATATATATATATATATATATATATATATATATATATTTCCGTATCAAAATAAGTGATACACTATGTATTTAGGGGTGGAACAAAATAAGTGATACAATTCAAAAACTTACTTTATTTGGCAAAAAAGTGGGACCCCTTCTCCACTAATTATCTACTTTAATAAAGTGAAATTACACTTTTACCTTTACTTTTACTTTTAAACATCATTAATATCACTTTATTCAAAAAGTCCCTATATATTTGAAGTGAGAGGTATCCCCTCTATCTACGCCTCTATCCATGGACCACACATATCCTTCACTCTAATTTTCTTTTGTCATATAAAATAAATTAATTAAAAATGTGATTTATATGGGTCTCACGTCTTAACTCGACATTAAACCGTATTTTTTCATATGTATCACTAATTTTAATAATTGTGTCTAAAACTTGATTTATGGCCATGGTTGTTGACAAATGTTTGGACGTGTCAACAGAAATTACTACGAAATATCCACGGTTTTGCGTCATGGCTACAGTTTTTTCATATGCTATGGCCATTAACATTTAGAGTAGTCATATATTTACATTAAAACGTAAGAGAATATAGACTATGCTTTTCATGTAAATTAAAATCGTGGCTAATGATCTTACGGCATTATTTTTGTTGTGGCGATTGTTGTTTTTGTACTAGTGTTAGGCTGGCATTACATATGCGTCATCGAACCCAAAAGATTAAGAAGAGAAGATTGAGTACATTATATAAGTCAATGTTATTATGATGTAAACTTCAAACATAGTCAATATTGTGGAGCTTTGACAATGTTATTAAGTTAGTAATAAGACAATCAAGATTGATTCAATAATAAAAATGGGACAATATATGTTTAGATCTTTTGCACCATTTTAACAGGTGCAGCGGATGGCTCGACGGCACTGCAACTTCGACACGGGGTTGTAATCGACTGCATAAATTTGTGAGCAAACCCTCCATTGTTTTGGTCCTTATTTCCCACTAATCCATTATTCATTCTCCTTGTTGTATTTCCCATTTTCCTCAGGCCTTTATAATTTCTAGGCTCCAATACATCCTTCATGGTTACATGATTTCCTTGCACTTGTGATTGCTGATTCAGTTTCAACTCAAACAGATCACTAGATTCGGTTTTCTTGTGCAGGTTGGGTGATTGTGCGGAGTAACTAAAATCAAAATTTATATCGTTTTCTGAAACTTTTGTGGTTTTTCTGTGGTGGCGTGGTTCGGGTTTGGAGTCTTGAATGCATACTAGACCTGTTAATGAGAGTGAATCAGACGAACACATGTCTGCTGTTAGATCCAAAGAAGGCATCTTGATCTCGGTACGTGTGGGTAACGGTAGGAATAATGTGAAGGTTATGTGTGTATATATATAGGGATTTTCTAATATGTGCCCAGGGGTACATCATATTATGCTAAATGTCTTTTATGCCTATTCATTTAATTCATCAAAAAAATTCATTTTCAATTATGATAAGCGGGTAAAATCTGTATAGCATAAAACATTAGTAAGTCATGTATAATTTCTAATTAAGGAGAATTTGGTTTATTAAACGTTCGTTATCGTGGGCTAGGGGTGTTCAAAACCGGGTACCCGGAAATCCGGGTACCCTAAATCCGGGTACCCGAA
Organism: Calendula officinalis; assembly: GCA_963853835.1. Lineage (NCBI taxonomy): Eukaryota > Viridiplantae > Streptophyta > Magnoliopsida > Asterales > Asteraceae > Calendula > Calendula officinalis. The sequence goes on from OY970820.1 coordinate 57,229,107, forward strand.
AATTCGGGTAGTAGATTTAGGTACCCGTATCAGTACCCGAATTTCCCGGAAATATAATTTCTTTGTCACAAAAATTACATAAATGGAAGTCGCCATTATTTATATATTTAATTTCTTTAAATCTTATTAATAAATTTGTTATTAAAAATTTACGTTATGATTTTCTTTAAAAAAAAATCATTACTAGTAATGAATCTAACCAAATCTTTAAATACATCCAATAATTTAAAACCATAATTCAACGACGGAAGTGAGAATTAGATTGTTTGCACATGAGAATTGAGACAGAGTTTTAAATTTTAGACATTTTTCAAAATGAGCCAAGCATATGCCCATATCTAATGATAATTAATGTCTAATAATAATATAAAAATATATATAAAAATAAGTTGGAAAAATAAAATTCGGGTACCGGGTACCCAATTACCCGGTTTTTTAGAAAAACAATACCCGTATTTGATACCCGGAAACCGGTTACCCGAAATCCGGGTATCCGTATTTTCGGGTACCCGGATTTTCGGGTATCCGGATATCGGATATCGGATATTTTTTCAGGTACCCGTTTTTTCGGTTATTTTTGAACACCCCTACCGTGGGCACATATTTACAAAACTCAAATATATAAAGCCAAATATGTGTCATTATGCACCGGCTAGCTCTCTTGTTGAGGTCATAATGTCGTTTGTCTTATTTACAACCTTAAGTGTGAAATTTGAAAATATCAACATCAAATTCACAAGTTAATGTTGATTGTAAAATTTGTATTATCAGTGGGCACGGGTGTCCATTTGGTTGAATCGGCTAATCAAATAGGTGAAATCAATTGGTTTTGGTTCACAAAAATTAAACCGAACCATACAATCTAACACAAAAACTAAACCATTTCGAACTAAAATTATAATTTGGTTGGTTCAGTTTTACACTTATGTTTATCTCATAATTTTCTACGAGATTCTTACAAATATATATATATATATATAAGTAAATGATAATGAGTTCAAGTTGTCCTTATGAATCTATTAAGTGGTCAACTTATATAAACAAGTTTAATTCATCTACTAATTTGACAATAAAAATATAATTTTGATAATAACAACCTTTAAAAATAAAGTAATATTTGAAAATGACCAACATATATCCAAGCATTGGTAAGGGTATCGACGACAATGTTAAGGTTGATTGGTTAAATGTATGATAGAAATGAGGTAAGACAAGACTCTCGTAGATGACTAGTGAACACAACTTATGAGTGTACTAGATTTTTGTAATTATTTGGTATATACAATAACTATATTTATGAAAAATAAATAACCACAAACTATTATTGGGTTTATTTGGACTATCAAGTTCTTAAATAATCAAAACCAATCCGAAAACCAAAATAACAATTTATTTCCTATTCAAATCAATCCAAAAAACTGTAAATTTGGACCAAATAATACGATCCAATTAAAAGAAAAATATCTAAATAGTGAATCCTCATTGTATAGAAGTTGTTAGTTACATAGTAGATTTATTTTTTATCTAAATATTTTTTATGTTGGCAGTTATTTTTTATGCAATACTTCTTATTTTCTTTGAAACAATAATTACGCAAGACTTTTTATTTTCTTTCAAATAATTTTAACAAGTCGATCTGATGATTTTAAAGAACTTACAAGACAAAGACAAAGGTATTAGCTATTGTAACAGCATTACGAGTAATTTGTAAGATTGGTTCCTGTTTAAATTTTTTAAAACTTCTTCCTCTTATATGAGGTTTGAATTTGAGTTTTCTTTGTCAGCTCATCACTTTAAAACATCCCCATTGACTGCCAATGCCACCTCATATGTCACATGACTTCGTAAATAACTCATTCAATATATTTTAAATAAAAATAACTCCGGTAGATTAGGAAGCTTTAAATAGCATCCCCATTGCCTGCCAATGCCACCTCATATGTCACCTGACTTCGTAAATAACTCATTCAATATATTTTAAATAAAAATAACTCCAGTAGATTAGGAATTTTTAAATATACTTTACATATTATTCGGATTAATTTTGGTAATTCAGTTGAATTCCATTCGAATTTATGGCAATATAAGGAATGGATTCATAAAATACGCAGACTTGGTATGAGCAATTATGAATTGTTTTTTAAATTTGGAAAGTTCCTAACTTTTGAAACTCATTTAAAGCAAATCTTTATCTCATTTAGTCCGGAAATATCTACACCAAGTATACAACAAACCAATAAGGTAATTCCGAATTATATGAAGTCCGGAAATTTACAGAACACGAATTCAAAACATATTGGCCTAATACGACTCTTCCTCTATATTATCTTTAAAGAGTTGTATTCTAGGAAGTCCAAAGGATTTGTCTAGTCTCAAGGGACAAATCCTAGCCATTGGATCAAGATGGACAAGATCAAATCCCTCACCTACAACCACCGTCGGCCGCCGCCTCCGGCCACCTCCGGTCGCCGTCCGCCGCCGCCGTCCGCCGCCGCTCGCCGCCGTCCGCCGCCAGTGGCCGGCGGCGGTGGCCGGCGGCGGCGGCCGGCGGTGGTGGTGGTGGCTGACAGTGAAGGTGCAGGTGCTAATGGGGGTGGTGGTGGTATTGATGTATCGAAGCACATGTGCTTCACTAAAACACAGCATATTACTTCGAAGCACATGTGCTTCAGGTCACGAAACACATGTGCTTCAAGTCACTAAAAACATGAGTTTCTAACACACACAAGGGAGCATACGAAGCACATGTGCTTGACGTTATGAAGCACATGTGCTTCACTACACGGAAAAAAAATCAAAACAAGTGACGAACACATCATTATGAAGCACATGTGCTTCATAAAGCCAAGCACATGTGCTTCATCAAGCCAAGCACATGTGCTTCATAAAGCCAAGCACATGTGCTTCATAAAGCCAATGCTTCATCAAGCCAAGCACATGTGTTTTTGTTCCTGAACACATGTAACTTACAAGCAAGTCATTTGTGTTTGAATCACGAAGCACATGTGCTTGACGTTATGAAGCACATGTGCTTCACTACACGGAAAAAAAAATCAAAACAAGTGACGAACACATCATTATGAAGCACATGTGCTTCATAAAGCCAAGTACATGTGCTTCATAAAGCCAAGCACATGTGTTTTTGTTCCTGAACACATGTAACTTACAAGCAAGTCATTTGTGTTTGAATCACGAAGCACATGTGCTTGACGTTATGAAGCACATGTGCTTCACTACACGGGAAAAAAATCAAAACAAGTGACGAACACATCATTATGAAGCACATGTGCTTCATAAAGCCAAACACATGTGCTTCATAAAGCCAATGCTTCATAAAGCCAAGCACATGTGTTTTTGTTCCTGAACACATGTAACTTACAAACAAGTCATTTGTGTTTGACTCACGAAGCACATGTGCTTGACGTTATGAAGCACATGTGCTTCACTACTCGGAAAAAAATCAAAACAAGTGATGAACACATCATTATGAAGCACACGTGCTTTATAAAGCCAAGCATATGTGCTTCATAAAGCCAAGCACATGTGTTTTTGTTCCTGAACACATGTAACTTACAAGCAAGTCATTTGTGTTTGAATCACGAAGCACATGTGCTTGACGTTATGAAGCACATGTGCTTCACTACACGAAAAAAAATCAAAACAAGTGACGAACACATCATTATGAAGCACATGTGCTTCATAAAGCTAATGCTTCATAAAGGCAAGCACATGTGTTTTTGTTCCTGAACACATGTAACTTACAAACAAGTCATTTGTGTTTGAATCACGAAGCACATGTGTTTGACGTTATGAAACACATGTGCTTCACTACACAGAAAAAAAAAAATCAAAACAAGTCACGAAGGACATGTGCTTCCAGTCACGACTACCACCACCGGTCACCACCGCCGGCTGCCACCTCCGGCCGACGTCCGCCGCCGCCGCCGCCCGTCGCCCCCGCCGCGTCCGCCCATCGCCGCCGTCCGCCGCCGTCCGCCGCCGCCGGCCGCCGTCTCCGGCCGCTGGAGAAGCGCATGTGCTTGTAGTGGTGGTGGTGGTTTTGAATCTTGATCTTGACCATTAATTTTTCTTGATCCAAGGGCTAATTAATGTCCCTTGGGACTGGATAAAATTAACGGACTACCTTGAACATTTCACTATCACTATCTTTAAATAATAGAAACTATTCAAACTTTATATAATTATCGAATTATGTTAATTGCCTATTTAAACCATATACTGTTTAAACCTTTAACATACAATTATAGGATTGCAGGTTATTTGTTGTGACAGAGATGACAATTACACTAATTCAACAACAAATGTCGTTTACAAAGAAGTCTTATTTCGTCTATAAATTTTCTGTAACATTTATTCGTGTATCAAACTTTGTACAAGCTTATCATTACAACTATGAATTCTTATGTTATTTTAAAAGTATTAATATTTGTTGTTATCTTTTCTTTAATATATCTCTTGAAGCATGTCCGCTCAGTCGGACGGGCTATGAAGCTAGTAGCTATATATATAGTGTTACAGAGTGATAATTTCATTTTCTATATAAAAAAGTTGTTCTATTAAACATCTTCCAACAATTATGTTTTACTTCTTTCATAAGTTTTGTTGTAACAACGCCATATTAGCATTTTTAAACTCACAATCAATATTAACAATACATCTTCACTTCTTTTGTTATTTTAGTTTGTATGTTTTACAATTAATTAAACACAATAATTATACAAATACATATTTATAAATATATTTTTTTCTATTAATAAAATAAATATTATATAAATAAAATAAACATTATTTAACGACTTGAATTCTTTTGTGTTAAATAAATTATGAAAAAAATATGATAAATAAGGATAAATCATTTAGAGAACGTAGGAATTGGTTTCATGTCATTTGGACATCGTATGAGAAAGTTACGGACGAAACAGGGTCGAAAAGGGCACTAAAAAGTGCATCCTTAGCGACCAGACCCCGATAGCATCGCTATCTGGGAAATAGCGTCGCTAAAAGTGGCGGGGGTGCAACATCGACCCGAAATAGCGACCAGGGTGCTGAATAGCCACGCGATTTGTCTGATCAGGTCATAAAAATCAGGAGTTTGGCCATTTTAATTTCATTCTTCATCCCAACTCTTTCTCTCTAGAATTGTATACATATTTTGAGTGGAAAAGGTCGTTTGGAGCCGATGTTGGGGTCCAAATCAAGTGATTTTGCTTCCATTGTTGAAGATTAAGGTAAATCTTCACTTCTTTGTAGTTGTAGGTTTAGATCTATGGGTTTGGAAGCTTGGGTATGAAACCCTAGTTCTTGGGTTTTTTATTAATGGCTAAATAAATGTATACACTTAATAGATGGTATTTTAACAAAGAAAACAAGTGTATGCTTAAGATTTGTAAGAATCTTAAGATTGATTAAACCTAGGGTTTTGGAAATCACCAAAAATTGGGGAAAAGGGTGTTGGTGATTAATTAGTGATATGAGACTAATATTGGAGACTAATGATGTCGATCTTGGTTTGTGGTTGGATTTGAGTTTTGTTGGTGAAAGTTTGGAACTAAAATTTTGGAATTTCCACCAAGTTGGATGAACTTGGTGGTTAAAGATGATAATAGAATTTATGTGTTATCTAGTTATTGATGATAACTATAAATGTGATAATTATGTTGATAGGTTGAAAGACCTATATGTTGGAGTTATTCCAAAGGTGGGAAGCAAGGATTCGTGTTGATAAACGCGAACTTGAAAGCATTGCTAAGGTGAGTACATGTGAAATTTTAAACTGGGTACATAGCAAATAGTTTTGAAAATGTATGATGTTCTTACAAGTCTTTATTAATTAATATTTTGATAAAGAAAGTGATTGAAAAGATAAGAAAATAAGTATAATTTGTTATTTGATCAAGTCTAATATAACTGATTATTTGGAAGGCAAGTATGATGAAATAAAGTAATTAGTAATTAGTACTAGTATACTAATGAAAGTAGTGAACGGAATATTAGGGAAATAAGTATGGTGTGACTAGTAGTAGATACGTATTCTAGTCATTGTAAAGATAAAATGTTAATAATCATGATAAATAAGAAATGAATCTTATTAGTAAATTAATTGATAAAGTTTGTGATGTAATGAGAAAAGATAAAAGAATCACATAAAGATAGATAGTAAACGAGTATGACTTAGTATGTGATTGATGTCTAGACTGACATGATGAGAATGTAATAAAACTACCGTAATGAGAATATAGATATATTACAAATAGTGAATGAATGGACCTATGACTCGTATATGTGAAAGAAATGACGTGTACGTCCATTGATGACTGATAAGATAAGACTATCCCAGGGACGTGGTAGATTGGAGGCATTCCAATTGTTACGGTACCTTGGTAGATTGGAGGCATTTCAGTTACCCGGCGCCTATGAGTCTTGGTAGATTTGGAGGCATTCCAGTTACCTTGACTATGAGTGTCTTGATAGATTTGGAGGCATTCTAGTTATCTTGACGATTGACCCGCTTGATAAATCGGAGGTTGTTCGGTAATCTCGCAAGACTATGAACTATGTATTGGAGGCATTCCGATCATTCTAATACCTTGACTTAAAGACCGTGAACGAATATGTGATTATATGATGAATAAGCTTATGGTAAGTGTATTAGTTTATACGAATAAATGAATAGAATATGAGATACGAATTGATATGATGAGTAAAGATAAGTATTTATATTGATATAAATATTGTTTATAAATTTCATTATATTGGGTCTAAGACCCATGTTTCTCACGAGACTATTTTGTCTCACGTACTACTTTGTTTTATGGCTATGTACTTAGGTTCAGAATTAAAGGTTTAGAAGGTCGCAAACAGAAGTGGCCTAGAGATGTTTAGCTCGAGAGCTCTTAGGTAGATCCCGTTAACCTATAGTTATGATATTATTTTTGTAACACCGGATTTTAATACATTGATAATCTTTTCAAAGGTTTTTGTTAAACTATATTTTTGAGTGACATGGAAATTGTATTTTTAATGATTTAAAAAGTGTTTTAAAAATTGAGGTGTTACACATTACATTAGTTAATAAAAATTACATTAATAAAAAAGATTACTTTCAATAAGAAAAGATTACTTTTACAGCTTCTTGTTCATCTAGACGATGAAAAACATCATGCTCTTGTTCCGGATCGAAAGCCTTCATCATGGTCCATCATAGAGAATAATGAGTTTGGTTCCAATGAAGAGGACATGCTGCCATAATATATTCAAATTAAGGATCTTGATTTTCAAGACTCGTAATTGACAATCGGATCATTTTCTTATCATTCTATAAACAATGGTAAATAATCTTTGGTTAAAATTAGCAAATATGATACGTATTATATTTAGAAGGTAAGCATTGACAGGGATTGAAAGACGGAATCATTTTAGGACCCCTATCATCTATTTATTCTGATAGTTACCACATTTTATATTTCGCCAATATACAATAATATCTTGTTATCAACAACAATAACAAAAAATGTTTAATCAAATGTGGGACGAGGTTGTGGCTGGACCACAACCTAATCATGGGCTCAGCAAGCTCCGTAAAATCTCCACCTCTACGGGCCAAGGTACGTCATGTTTCAAACTAGCGTGTTCCGTTAACATTTACGCGTATATGATCAAGTATTCAGTCTACACAAACTTTGGAATTACAATTATCAATCTTTATTGTTAGGGAAAGTATACAATTTCCCCCACTATAAGTATAACTTTATTCTAATTCAATTTTTATATGTAAAAAGATTGTGTATAGAGTTGGTACAATTAATTTTCTTGACCTGTGTAGAATCTTAAAAGTGCTCCACTAAATTAACTAAGGGGTGTTTGGGAAAGCTTATTTAAAAAGCTTATTTTTATTAGCTTACAATCTTATGAGGTTATTTAAGTTAATAAACTTTTGTTAAATAAAGTGTTTGAAAGAGCTTATATAAATTAATTGTAAAATGACTAAAAATGACATTTTTAATAAGCTAATAAGCTTAATTGTTTGGTTTAGTTGTACTTGTATAAAACATGTTTGATTGATGAAAGGAGGGAGTAAGGAGGTAAAAATCCTAAATAAGCTAATAATCTCCTACAAAATGACTTATTTAAAACCCCCTAAATAAGCTTATAAACATAAGCTTACAAACTCAACCAAACACTAACTAATGTTTATTAAACTTAAATAAGCTTAAAAGCTTATAAGCCCCCTAAATAAGCCTCCAAACACCCCCTAAAACAAGTTAATATTTTTGCGAAATTATAGGTGTCGTCTCAATCACCTGATTATATATCCGGATTTTGATTTAATTGGTAACATGTTTTGTTGTGTTGATGTAGAAGAGGGAAGTGGTAGCCAAATGGGATCTTTGTCAATGCCTACAAGCCCAACGACACCTGGGACACCAAGTAACACGTCACCGTCAGCGGCACGTGGGAAGGATAACGTGTGGAGAAGTGTTTTCAACCCTGGAAGTAATAGTGCTACCAAAGATATTGGATCTAAACGTTTTGACAATACCAATCCTGGATCTCCCACTGTTTATGATTGGTAAGTACTACAGTTCTATATAAAAAATACGTATGAAGTGGTATGACGTGACTATCAAACCTTAAATAGTAGGATTAATGTCGAGTTAAGACGTGACAATACTCAATTTTCTTAATGCACAACCAAATCATTCATGATAAAGCTTCATTCCGCCTTATCACGTAGTCCTTTACAACACGCCTAACATGACCCCCATGGGGGGTATTTCGTGATGGCGGGGTGGCGCCTCGAAAAGGGGTAAAAGTGCCATCATGCTTGACATTTTTCTTTGTATTAAGATTCTACTTGCAAACTATTTATCATCAAGACAAATTAAAACTCTACTTTTACAAAATAGACGTTTCCCGAATCAGTGTCATCATGCTTGACATTTTCTTTGTATTGTTTTTTATGAACGTAGGATGTACAGTGGCGACTCAAGGAGCGAGTATCGTTAAAGTCACTAATGGATGCGTGTAAATAACGTCGTTTTTTTCTTTTGAAGTTCGCCACGTGTTGGTGAGGGTTTGAACCAGATCTTGTTTTAATGATATAATAATTTTTTAATTTTTTTCCTTTTTATGTTACTTTTCTTCTAATTCTATTGTAATCTGTGAATAAGCTACAATCATGTGTTATGCTCATATGGTGTTTTTACTAAATAAATTAGTTCCTCCGATTCAAAATAAGTGATACACTTTCCTTTTTTTGGATGATTCAAAATAAGTGATACACTTTGAAAAGTTTCCTTATTTGGCAAATAAAATGGGACCCACACCCACTAATTATCTACTTTAACAAAGTGAAATGACCCCTTTACCCTTATTTTTTACTTTTAAACATCATTAACCTTACTTTATTCAGAAGGTGTGGGACTCATTCCCCACTAACCATCCAATTAATCTAATTTAACCATCATTATAATCTTTTGCCTCAAAAACCGTGAAACCCCAAGTGTATCACTTATTTTGAATCGGAGGAAGTAATTCTTTTTAACTGATGAAATTTTGTAAGATAAATTTATGATATTGATTTACAGTATACTCAAATAACATATTTACATGTAATTTGAACTTTTAAAGTACCATAATTTGAACTTTTGATGTAAAATTAATTTCCCTTTATATACAACTACTGGGTTTTTTTTTATCTAAAAGATTGTGTACCGGTATACGTGCAACAACCAAAATATAATTCTGATGACATAACAATATTGCATACCTTTTATCTAAATATTTTTATCTAAAATAAAATGTTAAATCATGGTTAGTAGCTCATTTATGTAAGCTGAATTCTGATTTTTCAAAAGTAGGGTACTTCTCTCTAACTTGGGATTCAACATCAGGTGGTGGGGGATTAGATGGTGGGGGATTAGCTATTGGAGGTAGTGATCCAAATATTTTATCCTGCCACTTCATATCTTCCCATGGAATTGTGAGCATGAAATTGGTGTTTGCGTCCGAGACTTCTCCATCTGAGATGTTGATAAATGGTGAGAGTTTTTCATAAGGATCAACTTTATTAATTGGCGCCGGGCATTCAAGTGGGAGATTGATTGGATCTGGTTCTAACCATCCGCAAACGAATCCCAAAGGACCTTCATTAGGCTTTTTAGCCATCTGAAACACATAATTGTAGAACACACACACATACTGAAAATAATTGAAAAAAAATCTGACTATTTAGTTTATGATATATTTAATTAATTAATTAATATATATATATATATATATATATATATATATATATATATATATATATATATATATATATATATAGGGTCTGGATCATAAAAATGATCCAAAACAAACTTTTTTCAAAAACTTTCTTTTTTAAACATTAAAATCGCAGCATTTTTAAAAAAAAAAAAAAACTTTAAACAATGATCCAAAAAAAAAAAAAAATGGATCATAATAATGATCCACAAAAAAAATATGGATCATTGTTATGATCCGCAAAAAAAAATGGATCATAATTTTTTTTGGTCAAATGTAATAATCATGGGTGAGTTATATATATATTTTTCGGAATTTTTTGGAAGGTTTTTGAGGTGTCCTCGCGAGTCCTCACCGTTTTTGGAGTCCTCACAGGATCCCACTCATATATATATATATATATATATATATATATATATATATATATATATATATATATATAGGGGAGGGTCCCTTTGAGAATTGGAAAAATCGTAAGAATGTGAGAATTAGTGTAATCATCGATGATTACCCTATATGTATTCATAGGGTTCATTGATGATTAAACAGGGCACATGTGCCCACTCGCGCCGCGCGGCAAATTTTGTCGGGCCGTGAGCCCCAAATCCACCCAAATCAATGGCTGAGATATATATATATAAAAAATATATAGGGTTGAACTCCATACAGAACCCATATTATTTACAGAACCGGTAGAACTATTTTCAACCAATCATAATTTAGTAAAATAATTTCTAATTATTTAAGTCATTTAATGGTTCAGAGGTATTTAAGTCATTTTACATTTTTTCCTTATTTGTAAATTTCCTAAAAATTAGGAATTAAATTCAATTTTTCAATTATACATGCATGTATATTACAGTTCTGCATATATGTATATGTACAAAATGACATTTATGTATCTAAAAATCACTTATATTATTTTACTATTATTTTAACCAATTCGAACAACCACTTTATTATAAGAATGAGAAATATTGGATAGCATATATGTACAAAATAACACTTATGTACTTACAAATAGTGAGTAACATACATGCACAAATAAAACTGAATAATACAGATGTACAAAACAACACTTATGTATATGAGCGCTAACATTTACATTTAAGAACAACACGTATGTACAAAACTTCTTCATTGGTGTCCTTTTTTATCATCAACAATTGTTGTCGTTATTCTCTTCTTTAAATTCAAGTGGTTCCTTAATCTTTGAATCTACAAGCAACATATGTATCATTGCTTTACTTCAGACATGAATGTATCAACCAAAAACCTGCAAATTATGTAATTATCATGTTCAAAATGCCAAAATACAAATATATTCTAAAAACATCAATGTCAAAGTCAAAATTAATCCAAAATTAATACAATGATATACTTATTAAAACACTTTCAACAAAATTAAGCTAACAAACTTCGAAAAGGCAATCTTTCAATTCAGTGCAGCCAAATACATTTATGTATGTAACAGATACATTTATGCAAATAACGTAATTATCATGTTATGTAATCTTATTGTACCACCCGTTGAAAAAACATAATGTTTTCTCATAAATTATTAAAATAATAGAAAAAATAAAAAGCCTATAAGAATTTTAGACCAGTGATGCCTAAAGGACACTTGTTACAACTACATCTATAGGTTGTCCAATAAAAAATCACGTATTTGATTTAGATCCTGTTAATGCAAATGAAAACATTTATTATTTCACACTATTATTATAAATATAAAAAACAATTTTTTTTTTTCAGAAATACAACATCAAGTGGATACACATCTAGAAATTGTAAAATTTCATCAACAAGATTTTGTGGCAGATTGTCTTATGTCGCTAGATTTGTCGCCATTTATATAAACTTCGTCACCTCCTCCACCATGGGCGGAACCGCCTGCAACTTCGTCACCTCATTCACCATCGATGGAACCGTCGGAAACAGAAGAAACGAGGAGAGAAGTAATGAAACACAAATTGAAACCGATCCGTTTTAATGCAATTTACATGGTAACATGAATTAAAAGAAGAAACAGTTTACCTCAAAGAAAAAATGTGGCCCGGCGCCGGAGCATATGCGGAGGGGAAATAGTTTCAAGTTAGAGCATTGGCCAGAGATCCGGTCAGTAGGAGCCTCCGGCGCTCAAGTTCATGGTGAACCCAAATTTGAAAAGAACAAAAAGACGTGAGAACGAAAAATATGTTGAACTGGGAAACAATTAAGGTTTTTATTATGTCTGGAGAGAGAGGGGGACGATTCTCTGGGAATATTTGTTTTTAATTTTTGTTTTTGTCAAGATTACTTTCTTACCCTTTTTATTTAATTTTAACCAAAAATATAATATGATATATTTACAAAAATAGCACAATCAAT